>JAOSBM010000205.1:35621048-35638311 GCA_027568955.1 Erythroxylum tenue | reverse complement strand
ATTTATATGCATAAATAATTTTTATTACAAAATAAAATATAGTTAAAATTAAAAGTACTTTTTTATTTTTATGTTACCAAACAGTCTATTGTACGAAGCTCATTTAAAAATTTTTTTTTTTAAATGACATCCAAATAGTCAACTGACTTCTTAGAAAAATTTTTCTGACAAAAGTTCAATTGATATAAGTCCGTCCAAATAAACAATTAATTGAAATAAATACATATAGAGAAGAATAATGACAATCATGCGATTATGGACAGAATTTAATTGGACTTTTCCTACGGTTAAGATAAGATAAGGGCCCACAGCTTCCATCACCCTTCATGCTATCTACACCACGTGATTACGCCTTACTCTCACTTGCCCGCATAAATTTAAACACGTTGACTGTTGAGTATGACAGTTACATCTACAGCAACTGAATTAACGGTCACTTCTCTTGCCCGCCCAAATATAACGCTACAAGCAAGCGACTCATGAGCATCTGAAGCCACCGTCTTCCCAACCTTGAATCCGCCGAGAAAAATGGCAGCTCCGCTTGTTTGGAGATGCATTTACGGTTCGTACGCACCGGAGAACCTGTCCCGGAAGCGAATGGAAGCTCGGAATGCAGCTCAAGTGCCGGAAGTTTCTTCAAAGTTGAGAAAAAAAAGGTCCGGTAAAGCAACACAAACCCATGAAAGGACTTGTTTAGTTCGTGGGGTCAAACTCAATAGTCTCGCTCTCTTAAGGGCTCTTAAAGCTTTTGCGGATAGAGGGTCGATGGAAGACGCGCTCTATGTGTTTGAGAAAATGAATCGCTCGGAGACTTACATATGGAATGTTGTTATTAGAGGTTTCTTTAACTCTGGGCTGTTCCAAGAAGCGATTGAGTTTTATTATAAGATGGAAAATGAGGGGGTCAGAAGTGATAATTTTACTTTCCCTTTTGTGATTAAAGCGTGCAGTGAGTTGTTGTGTTTAGTTGAGGGTCAAAAGATTCACGCAAAGTTGATTAAGAAAGGGCAGGATTTGGATGTTTATATTTGTAATTTTCTTATCGAATTTTATGCAGAACTTGGATTGATCGAGCTTGCGGAGAAAGTTTTTAAAGGGATGGCTGTCAAGGACTTGGTTTCTTGGAACTCTATGGTCAGTGGGTATCAAGCTGTTGGGGATGGATTGAGCTCATTGTTATGTTTTAGAGAAATGCTGGATATGAGAAAGAAACCTGACAAATTTAGCATGATTTGTTCTCTCAGTGCTTGTTCGATGGAGGATTTGCTTCGTAGCGGAAAAGAAATACATTGCCAAGCTATTAGAAGTGGGCTTGAATTGGAGATCATGGTACAGACATCACTTGTTGATATGTATGGCAAGTGTGGTGAAGTCAATTATGCAGACAGGGTGTTCAACAGGATCTTCTCTAGAAACATTGTGGCTTGGAATGCCATGATTGGTGCTTATAGTCTAAATGCTCATCATTTGGAGTCATTGTCTTGCTTGAAAAGGATGCAGGAGGAGGATAACTTGATTCCGGACAATGTTACGATGATTAATTTACTTCCTTCTTGTTCACAATTGGAAGCATTATTGATAGGTAAATCTATCCATGGGTACACCATAAGGAGAAACCATGTCCCCCATATAGTCTTGGAAACTGCTCTAGTTGACTTGTATGGAAAATGTGGAGTGCTGAAATTGGCAGAATGTGTATTTGGTCAAATGCACGAAAAGAATTTGGTTTCGTGGAATGCGATGATTTCTGCTTATGTACAGAATGGACGGAATGGAGAAGCTCTGGATTTGTTTCAAGACCTCTGGCATGTGCATCACAAACCAGATGCAGTTACAATTGCAGGTATCCTACCTGCCTATGCTGATTTAGCATTAATTTGCGAGTGTAAGCAGGTTCATGCTTATATCGTAAAGTCAGAACTAGTTCCAAACACTTCCATCTTAAATTCAATCATGTACACATATGCCAAATGTGGAGATCTCCAGAGTGCAAGAAAAAATTTTGATCACATGATCTATAAGGATGTTGTATCATGGAATACGATAATGATGTCTTATGCTATTCACGGGTTCGGAGCCACATCGATCCAGTTTTTTTCAGAAATGAAGGAGGAAGGACTTGAACCAAATAGGAGCACCTTTGTTTCCCTGCTGTCATCTTGCAGCATTTCTGGCTTAGTTGATGAAGGCTGGGAGTTCTTCAGTTCCATGAAAAGTCAACACGGTATTGACCCTGGTATAGAGCATTTCGGTTGTATGCTAGATCTTCTTGGTCGTACGAGGAATCTGGATGCAGCCAGGCGTTTTGTTGAAGAGATTCATGTGGTTCCAACAGCCAGAATCTGGGGTTCTTTGTTAGCTGCAAGTCGGAAAAGCAATGACACAGTGTTGGCGGAACTTGCAGCTAGGGAAATTTTCTCTTTGGAACATGATAATACAGGTTGCTACGTCTTACTTGCCAATATGTATGCTGAAGCTGGGAGGTGGGAGGATGTAAAACAGATTAAATACGTGATGGAAAAGAACGGGATATCGAAGACGATCGGATGCAGTACAGTTGAGATCAGTGGGAAAAGACACAGGTTCATCAATCAGGACAAGTCCCACACCCAAAAGAACACCATCTATGATGTGCTGGATATTGTCTTGAGAGAAGACAGATATGTTCATTCTCTTAACAAATTCAGACCAGAAGACTTAATTAAAAGAAGAGCAAAGTCACCAGAAACTCACAGTGCCAAACTGGCCATCTGTTTTGGGTTGATCTCTACAGAAGTTGGAAATCCTGTGATTGTTAGAAAAAACACCAGAATATGTGAAAATTGTCATAATTCTGGAAAGAAGATATCACAATTCACAAAAAGAGAAATAATTCTGGGGGATTCGAAGATGTTTCATCATTTCCGTGACGGATCTTGCTCGTGTAGGGATTACTGGTAATTGTTCGACAGAGTCCTTGTAATCAAGCCTTGATGGTCCTTCTGCTAACCCAATGAAGCACATTTATCAGTTTGTTCACTTGATGGGGACTCCATTAAACATGTAAAGATTGTCATAATTCCAGAAAGAAGATATCACAGATCACAAAAATAGAAATAATTCTGGGAGATTTGAAGATGTTTGGTCATTTCTGACGCTGATCTTGTTTGTGCGGGGATTACTGGCAATTGTTTGACAGAATTCTCCTTGATGATATTTCTGCTAACACAATGAAGCACATTTATCTGTTTGCTCACTTGAGTGGACTCCATGAAAGCTGCTTGAGATTATATTATATGCCCACTTGAACAAGTACATTTATAGGTATGCTCAAGCAGATTTTCCATGTCAGAAAATTGACATAAAATAACTTTTCATCTTTTTGGGTGATTCGAGTTCACCCAAACTTCGAGTCGGACTTCTCGGTCTGACCCGACCCATTACCATACGCAATTCTCTCCTGAGAAGTTGCACTGATATGATCAAAACTTAAAAAGAGTGAACGGACGAACACAAACTAAGGGCCAAGCAGATTTATTATAGAGAAAAGTAGAGGAATGGAAATTTCCACCAAACCAATCATTAAATGACATGCTTTAAGAATGATAAGATATTAAATGTGAACTTTGGATGTTGGTTGTGAACTTTGGTCTGAAAACTGCCACATTAGCTTTAGGACATTGCTTTTCAATTAAGATTGATAAGAGGTCAGGCTCATAGAGATTTTTTTTTCCAATCTCAAGTTCATATTTGTTAAATTTTATTTGATATGTTAATTTTGACCCGATTAGATTAAATTTAAGAGTTATTGAATTCAATTCAAACTTCACTTGGTTCGTAAGTTCGGATTAATTTTTTTCTCGGGTCAAACGATAAAAACAATCTAAAACTTACAAAAATGATGTTATTTTAAGATTTAATTGAAATCGGTTTAGGTCAACTTTCTTGAATTTAAGCTCAATCATAACCTAAAATTGGATTAACTCAAACAAAATCAAAGAAAAGAAAAGGTGCATAACACACTCATGTTGTTTTATGATAATATCAAAAACCATTTCCTCATCAATCAATCAATCTCCGAAAGTTATAAAATTAATAATTATAAAAAAAAAGAGAGAAAGAATCATTATTTACAAGTCTGCCACTATCTGCCAGTCAAAGTTGACGAGCATTATGAGGAAAAGCATTTCCGTTCACTGTCCGGTGACATCACCATCACTCGGTTTTTACGTCATCATCCCCGCCGTCGATCTCATCACTCCTCTCCCAAATCACGTCTCTGAACGGCTTCACGACGATTCCGGCGAGCCATTCAAGACACCCGCATTCACCGCAACACTTCTCCTTCAATCCCCCGAAGAGCCCGCGATCGCCAACCTCCGGCGGCGTCGACATGGGCTGCAAGTAAGCCAAAGCCGCGTGCTTTACAAGTGGGTTTTTGATGGGTATCTCGTACCAGCTCGAGTTGTGGGTCGGCGAGACGATCGACGGCGGAGACGACGACGACGGTGCCAATATATCCCGCAAACTCGTGTA
The DNA here is from genome assembly GCA_027568955.1 of Erythroxylum tenue. Classification (NCBI taxonomy): domain Eukaryota; kingdom Viridiplantae; phylum Streptophyta; class Magnoliopsida; order Malpighiales; family Erythroxylaceae; genus Erythroxylum; species Erythroxylum tenue. The sequence goes on along the minus strand of JAOSBM010000205.1, from coordinate 35,633,796 downwards.
CCCACCGCCATCACTGCCGCTCTGTACGGTGGTCATCTCTACTTCGATGAACGAGGAATGGTGGTTGAAGCCGTTGTGTTCGAGGAAGGTCGAGTCGGGATTTGGATTGGGTGATGATTTCTGAGATATAACAGTTGTTGAAGGCTCCATATAAGTTTTCTTTGGTCTGGCAGGCTACTGGCATGAGGATGGTGTTGATTTAGAGAGGAGATAGAAGATGGCAAAGGGTGAGATCGGTTTTATGAGACAGACATGTGAGATAGTGTTATGTATGAAGCTGAGTTGGAGTTTATATAGCTTCCATTAATGGATTTTCAAGCTTTCTTCTTATCCGTTTTCATCTGTAGACATGCGTAATAGGAGGGAGTCTGTAGGAATTCGCAACACTGATTTGGTAGTAAATCAGTACAAAATAAGAAAGAATCTCTGAGAGGTATATCGGGTAGGTTGACATAGGAATGAAATGAGCCGGGTCGGGTTCGGGGTCGAATCATAGGACAATCCGACGCCTTATTTTTATATTTTGAGTTTGGTCTAATTGAATTTTAAGTTAAGAATAAAATTATATCATTTTAATTAATAAATTAATATGATAACGGATTAAGTCAGGTTAAATTTAATTAAATATGGTTTAATCTTGATCTAAATTTTGGATAAATTTAAGTTCGAGTCAATATTTTTAAATCAAACCTAAAGTTAAATTTATAAGATAAAGATTGAAGGTTTAAAGGATTCAACACAGAGATGATAATGAGTTAGGTTGAGCTCAAGGCAGTAGGCCTTAATCCGACCGCAATTTGGCCTTGCTTGATTTTTTTTAAAATTAAAAATACAAAACAATATTATTTCAATAAAATAATGTTGTTTTGTTTATAAAAGTAGGCTTAGCTTAGGCAACTTGAGCCTGAGCCCGAGCTCAAGTCCAAAGTCAGGTTGATTTTTAAGAAAAAAAAGTTCCAAGGTCCTGTCAACTCAGGCTTGCCCTCATTGACTATAGACAAGGTCGGGATGGATTGAACCGAGCTTAGGCCCAGTTGACATCCTTAATATTAAATCGTTATAAAACTAACTAAAGATTAAATGAAATTTAAAATATGAATAAAATATATTGTTTTTACCTATTAAAAATTTGAAGTTTAATTAAAAAGAAGAAATCGTTAAATAAAAATCAATTGATTTATTTTTATTTATAATGATTTATTTATTAATTAGTTTTTGACAATAAGAATTATTAAAGCAAATGAAATTGAAGAGTGAGATAATTCAAGATTTTTACGACTGAACTTGTTAAAATTTTTAATCACTGATTCTAATCGCTTAAAATAATATAGACTTAAAATTAAAACGATATATAATTTTTTTCTTGAAATATCATTATTTTAAAGCATAAAATAAAATTATAATTACTATTTTTATTAAAAATTTAAAAATTTAACCTAATTATCAACCAAAAATTGAAATCACATTCAATAAAACATATCTCTTAAATTCAGAATTTGTGACAAGGACAAAGTTTTGATGTCATCATTGTGAGACTATTCATTGAAACAAATTCATGTTCAGGAACTCAAATTTGGCCCGGTCCGAGTTGACCAGGCTACGAGCAAGTTACGAGTCAAAATTGTTCCGCTCAATTCGTGACCTGATCGAAAGGATAAAAATGATTTCATTTTTTTTTAAATATTAAGGATGGGCCGCCGGCCCACGGGCTGCCCAACCTCCTGGCCCATGTTCGGCTCAGCTCGACTCATATCACTTAACACAGTTACCATACGGGATAGCAACTAGGCCGGGCCGGTAATAACTAATGACATCGATTTGACAATTAAAAAAATAATAATTCAGGCTCTGATCTAATTGGATCTCGGACCAGCAAAGTCCAACACTTATGGGCTGATTTGAACCCAATAATAACTGTGGAGATACCGTTCGTCCTCGTCCAGACTCCTCAGCTTGCCGAGCACGATGAAAGTGATGGCGGGAATTCTTGGCGTTATTCGAAATATTCAACTCTGGCGGGCATGTCTCTTTGAATTCCTAAAACATGTCTTTCTCCAGGTTCCAAGCCCTATTTCCCAATTAGTTTTCTCCGTTTCAAATCCATATCACGAACTTCAACGATGTCTAAGGGAGCGGTTGTGAATGAAAATGGAAACGACATCAAAGAGCCACGCCCGAAGATCCCAAAGATTTACGGGTTTAACGGTGCGGTTCCTTTCTTCAAGGTGAATAAGCTATCAGAGAACGCCGTATTGCCCACCAGAGGATCCCCTCTTTCTGCGGGATATGACCTCTCTAGGTACGTCTAAAAGAAACCATAAACTGGGTTTGAGTATTTTAAGCGACTTTCATTCTTGTTTTGTGTGTGTGTTTGTGTAGTGCGATGGATACCAAAGTGCCTGCTAGAGGAAAAGCTCTGATTCCAACGGACCTGAGCATTGCTGTACCTGAAGGGACTTACGCTCGTATCGGTAATTAACTGATCATCACTCGTCTCTCAGATTACGCCATTGGTCGCGTAGGTTTCCTCTTTCTGAATCTGGGTTTTGCTTCTTCGTAGCCCCAAGGTCGGGATTGACATGGAAACACTCGATTGATGTGGGTGCGGGAGTGATAGATGCGGATTACAGAGGCCCAGTTGGAGTAATACTGTTCAATCATTCTGATGTTGATTTTGAGGTCAAAAAGGGTGATCGCATTGCGCAACTTATTATAGAGAAGATCATCACTCCAGAGGTTGTTGAGGTTGAGGATTTGGACGCCACTGTTAGAGGTGAAGGAGGTTTCGGATCCACAGGTGTTTAGGGCTTACTTAAGTTCATTTCATTATCTTAATCATGATGGTCATGTAGGTTAGGGTATGTGGGGAATTTTAGCAAACAGATGGTGGACAGGTGTTTTGATGATGAAATTTTCGTCGTTTTTGTGAAATGTAGAAGACTACTGTTAAATTATATTTAATACAAAATTATCATAACTGTAGATATGATTAAATTTTAACTAAAACAATATTATTTTGGTTAATCAATTCTCTACTCGTTAGGTGCTTATGACAACAGTCTAACACAAAAAAGGAACCAAAATTGTTTTAAGTTTTCATACTTAGCATTAAAACCATGTAGTTTCTGAGTCATGATCATGATTACTTGGTACAGAAGATAAAAGTGATGAAATTTCATCTTGCGCTAATGAATAAGAACTTGGTTAGGATCAAATCCTGTTCAAGGACTGTAAAGGAGTTTTCTTTTCATGTTTCATGTCTTCTCTTCACCAAGCAAAGGACTATGAGAGTCACAGGTGAGGCCCTGAAATGGAGTGGCGACCTGAGGGCAAGACACGTGGTGTCCAAGTCACACTGTCCCTTCTTGTAATGCTGACACATGGTCTTTTAAAAAAAAACTTTTTAGAATTTCGTAATTGTTTGGAGTGTTTAAGGTTTCATTGTTCATCTTCTGTCTACTGCTAAGATTTTCTTCTACGACCAACCCAGAAGAGAGGTAAAGCTGTGTTCTTTTATGTTGGATATTTAAGAACGATGCATGTGCTAATATTAGACAAGAAACAAAGTTAGTTCACTTTCATGTTCTTGTTTCCGTTGTTATGGATTTGAAGAAACGAAATCTATTACACCCATTTGTTTGTTTTCAGTTTTCTAGTAGGTTGTTGTGAAACTGTTTGTGTTTTGTTTTCTGGGTCTGAGAAAAGCTGAAACCTTTAGCTGGCATTAGTTGAAAGTGGATCTCTGTCTGTTGTATGTTTTAAGAATGTCATTTATTTGGTTAATGTTTAAATTTCTTGAAGAAGTCACTCTAATCCATAATGGCGTTCTTTGTATCTTATGATTTGAGTTCTTAATGACTCTCTGAATAGAAGTTCGTAGATAATATTTCTCTTGATGTTGCTTGCAGAAGCAACAAAACTCTGCTCACATGGCAGAGTCCAACAATGCTGAGTATGTAGTTTTAGGGGATGCATCTTCTACAAGTTTAGATAAGTACTAGAGGGTTTCAGTTTTACCACTTGTGTTTCTGATCTTCTATGAAGTTTCTGGAGGACCATTTGGTGTGGAAGACAGTGTCAAAGCAGGTGGACCACTCTTAGCCCTTCTTGGGTTCTTGTTGTTCCCAATCATTTGGAGCATCCCAGAAGCATTAATAACTGCAGAAATGGGTACTATGTTTCCTGAGAATGGTGGGTATGTTGTCTGGGTTTCATCAGCTCTGGGACCATACTGGGGCTTCCAGCAAGGTTGGATGAAATGGCTAAGTGGGGTTATTGATAACGCATTGTATCCAGTTCTGTTCCTAGATTATCTAAAGTCAGCAATTCCAGCCCTAGAGGGTGGCTTCCCTAGAATAATAGCGATTCTCGTGTTAACTGTAGCTCTCACATACCTGAACTATAGAGGATTATCCATTGTTGGATGGCTCTCCATAATCTTAGGAGTGTTCTCGCTTCTTCCCTTTGTCTTCATGGGACTTGTGTCAATTCCTAAAATAAAGCCTTCAAGGTGGCTTGTGGCAGACATGAACACTGTGGACTGGGGTTTATACTTGAATGTCCTCTTTTGGAATCTCAACTTCTGGGACTCGATCAGTACTCTTGCAGGAGAGGTGGAAAATCCAAGTACCACTCTCCCTAAAGCTCTTTTTTATGCTATTATCTTAGTTGTTTTTGGATACTTCTTTCCGATCCTGATAGGCACTGGAGCGATTCCAGTTGATCGGGAATTGTGGTCTTCTGGATATTTCTCAGGAGTAGCTCAAATTATGGGGGGTGTTTGGTTAAGATCTTGGGTCCAAGGAGCTTCTGCTGTGTCAAACATGGGAATGTTTGTGGCTGAGATGAGCAGTGATTCGTTTCAACTTCTTGGAATGGCGGAACGCGGGATGCTTCGTGAATTCTTTGCCAAGAGGTCTCCTTATGGAACTCCTCTTACCGGGATTCTATTCTCTGCGTCTGGTGTGATTTTGCTCTCTTGGTTGAGCTTTCAGGAGATTGTAGCTGCAGAAAACTTCTTGTACTGTTTCGGAATGATTATGGAATTCATTGCATTCATTAAACTGAGAATCAAAACTCCTACTGCACCAAGACCTTATAAGATACCTGTTGGGACAGCAGGAGCAATTCTGATGTGTATCCCTCCAACCCTTCTAATTTTAGTGGTTTTGGCACTTGCTTCTCTGAAAGTTGTAGTTATCAGTATGATTGCTGTGGTTATAGGTCTAATATTGCAACCTTGTCTTGCATATGCTGAGAAAAAAAGGTGGCTCAGCCTCTCAAAGAATTGTATTCAAACTTCCATTTTTGCTTGTGATCAATGTAACAAACTATGAACTGTCAGCAACAACTTCCTGTTTCTTTTCCTTTTGTGTAAATCAACAATTTTGATGCTATTTTAGCATTTGGTTTAGTTTATCTGTATGTAACCCTGCTTATTAATGGTTTGCAAGATACGGGTTTAACTTTTGGCTCATGGTTGGTAATGTCAATATATTGTTACAGACATAATACCTTAAACCTTGTCCGGAACTACGGTGTAGTACCTTCTAAACGAGTCAGGCTTCCCTTTTGATTCTGTGGTTCATTTCATAGCCTTTGCATTTACTAGTTTTAATGGAGAAAAGGCAACATGATCTTATCCCTCAGGTGATTGTATCTTGTTCATGGAAGTTGAATTGCAGTCTGAGGAAGAAGTTCTTCGTATATCGAAATTTTTATTCATTTTACCTACTTATTTACTGATAAGGTCTCTCCTTGTCCTGACAGGAACAGAAATGTTAGATTCGAAGCAGAACCATATTCTAGCCATTTTTCCTTCAACAAGGAAGGGCCATTACTAGTTCAAACACTGAATCTGAAACTTCTTTCCTCCTTAAAATTTCTTCTCCAATTCAGGTCCTATGGTGATTGGTTGGTCAGGCATATTTGAAGATGCTACATTTTGGTTTGGTATGGTTGTCCTCTTGCTGGTATCCCATATGAGCTGCAACAAGCTGTCAGTACCATCAATTCTTACAATATTGGAGATATCTACTGGTATAAAGCCAATGAGGGTCAAAGAAAACTTAAGATCCTTGATCCTGACATTATATTGCCTAATCTGATACTGGTGGGAAAATTTTTGTTGCTCATCATTGGATATTACAAGAGCTTTTGTCCTCATCTGGTGGCTGTCATGTTTAAGATTGACACCCCAAGGAATGATCTCTGCCTTCCAACGTCTTTGATCGACAACAAGAACTTGGTCAGGAAACTCTCTGATTCTTGACATTATCAATCTCCATAGGAGTGGTCGAAGGCCTGCATAAGGGAGCAACCTAAAAGGAGGGACACAAAAGCAAAGTAACGTACGTGGCAGGAGAAAATGGGTGCTCACAGTAACTCTCCAAGATACTCTCCAAGAAAGTTTTCCAGCACCTTGCAGCACCTGTTTGATTTAGATCCTTTCAGTAATAGCATTAGCAATAGTTTCAGTTCCAAAGGCATCAGGAAAAAACCACCCCTTGATTCTGAAAATTTAGACATCCTGTCGAATATTTCCCGGTGTTGTGTGCTCTTTTCATTCACTAATCCTTCAGAATCTTACTCGGACCAAGAATTGAAGAGACTTGGCCTTATTCAGCTTCTTGGTATGGTAAAGTTCTCAGACAAGCCGATTCCTGATCAAATTCTGTGTCCTCTGGTATCTATGCTCTCAGTCAACCTCTTCCGGCCTCTACCTGCATCTTGCAGCTTTACTGTGAACGATTTACCTGAGGATGAAGAAACTGTTTCAACTCTTGTTCCTGCATGGCCACACTTGCAACTTGTTTATGAAATCCTACTTAGGCTAGTTCTAAATATGGATCCTAAGAAACTTCGTGATTACATTGATGATAGATTTGTTCTGCACCTTCTATGCCTTTTCCAGTCCGAAGACCCCAGAGAAAGAGAGAGGCTGAAGAATGTTTACCATAGGATATATTCTAGATTCACCTTCTACAGGTCGTTCATGAGGAAATCGATGAATGATGTCTTCTTTCGCCACGTTTTTGAGACAGAAAGGCACTGTGGAATCAGCGAGATGCTTGAGATATGGGGAAGCATTATTAATGGCTTTACAGTTCCACTGAAAGAGGAGCATAAGCTGTTCTTGATGAGAGTGCTTATTCCTTTCCACAAGACAAAGAGTATGCATGTTTACCATCGGCAGTTGGCTTATTGTGTTAGCCAATTTGTGCAGAAGGAGCCGGCGATTGGCGGGTTAGTAATCCGAGGAATCCTAAGGTATTGGCCTGTGGCTAGCAGCCAAAAGGAAGTTCTGCTAATCGGTGAGTTGGAGGAACTGGTGGAACACGTAGATCCTGGTCAGTACAGAAGGCTGTCTTTGCCTATATGTTCCCAGATTGCAAGGTGCTTGAACAGTTGGAACTCACAGGTAAGCTCCATTAGCTTTTTGAATTAGTTTCTTCATGATTCTCTTGCATACTCAGTAACACTATTGCTGAATGCTTTTGTGAATCTACTGGAATTCATTCACCTTGTTTTCAAAAATCTTCAGGATAATATTTTCAGGAGAATCAAATACATACATAAACCTCATAGAACATATCATTTGCTTCCTTAACATATCCAATGTTGTTTTTTTTGAAAAATATATATCCAACGTAGTTCATCAGTCTTATAAAAGTGAATCTTGGTTACTAAGATAGAAAAGGTTTAAGAGGGTGACTCAAAAGGTTCATGTGCTATTACTATCTGACATGGTTTTCTTCTCTTCTTCTCCATACCGATCAAAGTTTTACTTAAATTTTCAGGTTGCAGAACGTGCACTATATGTTTGGAACAACGAACAGTTTGTGAAAATGGCATTCATGTCAATGGAAGAAGTGTTCCCAGTAGTTGTTGAGGGAATGGAAAAGAACTTGAAATGGCATTGGAGCAAAAGTGTGAAACAACTGACAGAAAACATCAAAACCATGCTCGAAGAAGTTGATCCGAATCTATATGAAAAGTGCTTGGAAGAAATGAAACTCAAAAACTACTTGGCTCGCCAAGAGCAGGCCAAGAGGAAACAAAAATGGGACCGAATAGAGTCTGAAGCAGCCAAAAATCAGTCTCTCCATTTTAGATAAGTTTCTCATAAGAAATCAGCACACTTCCTTCTATGTACACTTAAATGTTTATATAATATACAGATTTGATAAGTTGATTTTAGAAGTTTGGAACCTAAGCTGTGAACAATAGGGACCAACAATAAATGGTAAGCTAAATATGGGAACCATTTGGCTGGAGTTAGTATTTTGGCTCGAGTCTGTATGGGCCTTATAGGACCGAGTCAGGTTCGCTCTATTGTCATGCATAAACTTAGGAAAGAACTGAGATTTCAGTCTACTTTGGTTTAATGTAATGTAATTATGAAAGAAATTTAAAGAGAAAAAAGAGGAACTTGAGAGATTTGAAATTGCATATTGGCGAGGTAGTTTTGATTACTAAGCAAATCTATAATGCCTATAAGATAAGAAAAAAATTAGCTCAAAAAGAATAATGATGAAAAAAACATATCTTTTCAAAATTTTTGTAATTTTTTCATATGGAAGTTTTTAATATTCTTTATATTTATTACATTTTTTGTTTATTCAAATTAGAATTTTATTTTGGATTTCAATCTAGAAAACAATTACAAGTAGAAAAGTTTATAATTAGTTTTATGTTGCAATCTTCATTCTTCTCTATCTTTTTGTCCTAATGCCTGAAGCTAAACGCATTTCTCAAAACCAATTGGTAATAACTAGGCGTTCTTTGGTTTCTGAAATTTGGATTTTATGTTCATGACAAAATGTAGAGCTTTTCAATGTCAGATTAAGGGTTCCAAGTGAACTTAGCCTGCATTAAAAGCTAAAAAGCTTCATTTTTGATGAGTTGGCATTGATAAGAGCCTCTGTCCATAGTGGAGTTTAAATTTGTAAGCTTTCGACGAAAACAGGAGATTGGCCAACCTCAAGTTTAGGACTTTTTCGATTCTTGTTATGGTTTTTAACGCTTGGAGTTGGGATGTCAAGATGGTTATTGCCTCTGCCCGTGGATTTCTCAGAAGTTGCTGAGATTTCATACTTCTTCTGCATTTTGATGATCTTTCTACTTGGATGCTATCTTTTAGTTGCCAGAGATTTAATCAACTTAGATTTGTTGATTTGATGTAATGAGTCATTGTACTCATCTTAGTTGTCTTGTGCAAGTGTTTGAATTAGTGCACATTATCTGAATACTCTTCTGCAGATTCTACTAGTTTGCAATTGTGTGTTTGTGTTTCCGATTCCTGAAGGAAAATTTCTACATTGTGATTTGATCAGATTCCCAGTTGAGTAGCCAAAGAACAAAGAATATCCGGTCAAATATAGGCAATGGAGAGTCTAGGAAAGATTATCCAAGTAGCCAAAGAACAAAGAATAACCGGTTGAATACAGGCGACCAGATCCAAGAAAGATTACCTGAACCGGAGCCTTGGTCAATCAAGATAAAAAGATGAATCCGGAGTAGTTCACAAAACATGTCATCTAACACCTGTAGAACTGGATTACTGATGCCAATTGTAATGTCTGTTTCTAGTTCTGATGATTCACAAATAAATTTCACAACTTGCTTCAAAATCAATCGAATTTGAGAGTTCTTCCCCTTGTTTAGTTCAATCTCAACAAAAACCTTTTCTGGAGTCTGCCTAGAAAGCTGTAAAAACTGTCTCTAGTAATGGTTGACTTGAGACCAAGCTCCACAAGAAATTTCTTATCCTCAAGGTGACAAGAACTTTTGATCAACAAATAGTTCGGGATCGAAATGATCAAGAAGATATGTAGAGACAGCCAGTTTATGTTAACCGCAGTTATTGACCAAGAAGACAAGTTGGTAGATTTGTCTCTGCATTCTATGACCAAAGCAACAAATGCATGCAATTGTTATGCTAGTCTCTGCATCTCTTGTTTAGATTTTTTTTAACAGAAGCCACTGATTCTGTAATATCTCGATACTGAACGTTTATTTAATCTATGATGATTATCTGTTAAATCCTTTTATCGGTAAAAGGATTAATCCTCTAAATCAGTTTAGTAGTCTTAAAATGAATCCTATGCGAATAAGTATGGTATAAACACAGATATTAGATCATAAGATACAACTGCAGAATTCTGGATGGATATCAATGTTATAGCAAATAATTCAGAGTCCAGTTGTATTAAAAAAAGACTACCACAAATTACCTTTTCCTGCTTTTGGTTAAACCAAGAGAAATTGGAGATTTCAATTCCCAACAAAAGAAAATGAAAGTTCTTTGAGCTATTTCAGAACTACAGCCGCATTTCTTAAAGCTAGATATCTCTGCACATACTCATTTGGGAGTGATCTTACAAGCTTGAAGATATCGGCACTCGCATAACGGAGCTTGGTTCTTGGATCATAGTAGGGTGCCTGAAACATAACATGATTTATGTACTATCAAGATAAAATACTTTTATGAACAGACAGCATTACTCCAGGAATCATTTCGTAACAAGAACATTTATAAGATAAATCCAGTATGTAAAGCTTCTCAAATGAGTAAAACTGATGTTGTGTATTGGTATTTGCTTAGACTAAGGATAGATACTGGAGAAGTCAAAGTTTAAGTTCATCCGGTAAATGAAACTAACATTCTGATTATGGAAACAAAAAGAAAGTTGATAACTCGTAGAGCTGTCCTTAAATTTTGGAGCAGCTCCAGCAGTCAATTATTCTTCCTACTCATTTAGATGTCGTGCTTGTGCTCGACCAAAGTTAGAAGAAAAAGAGTTTCTAGCTTGTGAACTTCCAACAAAAGATGAACCAAGTTCTTTATCCAACATATTGTCCATCAGATCACTCATCAATATCATACAGAATCAGTCACCATCAAGTAAATGTCCAAAGATGTCATCACCTATAGAGTTTGAAAGTGCAAACCAAGAAACCACCTCAACTTTGAAAAATTTTAAATTCACACAAGGTGAGCCAAATAACAGAACTATCGGCCCAAACGTTAAAGAAAGGTAGCACATATTAGTAGCCTAACACTCAACTCAAAGGTACATGTTGAAAATTAAGAGGTTTTGACATTCAAAGTTCTCATATGGGTTCGTGAAACGTGAAAAGAATAAAATCTAAACCAGTAGATATAGAAATTGCAGGTGAAAGTATCATCAAATCTTGGTAGAAACTGTCTGAGAAAAACATTAACAATGTCAACAACTGTTATCTACAAAAGAACGTGTCCCTCACCAACTCATTGTACAGGTAAGTCACCTGATTTCCCGATTTATCAACTCGTCAAACCTTGTTCAATTCTTTGATTGCACTTACCATTGGCAATGCACCATAGTATAAAATTTACGCAACCTTGTACTTAATGAAATAGTAAGCACATGATGAAATAGTAAGCACATGTTCTCAGAAGAAGCACACACCTCGTATCCTGTTATATCACATATCCTCTTGCATGGATGTATGGAAGGTGGTGACTCAATATTAACATCTGAGAAGGAAACCCACCAAAGGAAATCAAAACCTGATTACTTAACAGCCAAGATCAATCCGAACATGGAGAAGAAGAACATCAAACATAATCAAGTACATGCCAAATTCAGTTATACACCTAAACAGAAACACACTTGAATATATCCCTAAAGAAACAATACTGGACTAAACTTTCCAGCAATTAGGAATTCACGAAACAATCCTCACAGTACTCTTGCCAGGCAGACATTTGAGTGAATATGGCATCTAAAGTTAGTTGAATCAAGAAAAAGTTAAGAGATATAAAAACACAAAGGTGAAAATTTTTGAACCAGGTGAAAAAAAAAAGAAAAACTGCAAAAAAGATAAAACTTGAATGAAAAACAATCAAAGAAGCCAAGATGAGGGAAGTAGGATTACAGTTGGGTTCATCGAGAGGATAGTTCTGGAAATTCTCTGCCTGAAGAATCTGCTTAAGGTGTTTCCAATGGCGGCCTCTTGATTGGCCTTTTGGGTACTTCTCGTACATCTGTATCCTCTTGAAGCTCAGGTGTGTAGGTAACACCATCTCCGATTTCACCACCTCAGGTTCCATCTTCTTCCTATTCTACAAAACCCCAAATCACAAAATTCTCGTAATTACTAATCAAACTAAAGAAAACCCATATCAGAAATTTTGAGAGATGAAAGTTCTTACCTTTAAACCTAACAAACTTCAGGAAAAGCTGTTACCTTTTAACCTAACAAGCTTCGGTCGCCACAGACAGAATAAGAGCAAGAAGACGACTTTCAGTTCCGGCTTACAAATGTTTAGTTTCGTAAATGACGTCGTTTTGTGAGGAAGCGACATTGTTTTTTATAAATCACAAAGCTTTGATCTTTACCAAGCTCGAAAGATTTAATCTTTTTTACGTGTTTCCGTTGGAAATTGTCGATCTTTAAGAACACGAAAGATTTGCGCTTTCTTTCTGTGCTTATGTGAAAAACTCAACTATAGGCATCAACTGCCTACAACTCAGAACTGTAGAATTCGAATGGAGACCAAATAACAATTGTTTTTAAATCTATTCAGACTCTTCCAAACATTTTTAATTATAATCAACTCAACTTTTAAATGTCAATCTTATTCGAACATTAAGACCCAATTAGGATAGAACTTAACCCAACTTAATCCAAATTGAGTCTAAATTTGTTTAAATATAACTTAATTTATTGTGAATTTAAATTCAATCAAACTTGAACTCGA
>JAOSBM010000205.1:35594591-35620948 GCA_027568955.1 Erythroxylum tenue | reverse complement strand
AATCCAAATTGAGTCTAAATTTGTTTAAATATAACTTAATTTATTGTGAATTTAAATTCAATCAAACTTGAACTCGATTTTTTTTTTCGAGAAGCTAAAGCTTTAAGGGATTATATCCTATCCAACTTATTATCATCTTTAATTCCAGCTCTTAATAGTTCATTGGATTTGAGAACATAGACAAAATGAGTCCTTGGAAGTGAAAAAGGAATCCATAAATGTCAACTTAAAAGCAACACAACAAGCATCTTGCTAGGGCACTTCACTATGTGTACTAATCAATAAATTACAAGATCAAAAGGGGAATTAGGATTGGTAACAAAAGAATCTTAAAAACTTCAAAACATGAAACCAAAAGGGCATCTAAATTTGGAACCCTAAATGACAAATGAACTTTTATTGTTTCTGAATGATGGAGGAGAGCTATGCAATGGAGGAGTGGACAAGGATGCAAGTGAACAAATTCCTAGCACTCATCCAAAACAACTAAAGCAAAAGGTTCTGGGAAAACCTTGTAGCTCAATTGGTTGAATCCCGGCTGTAATATTGGTCGAGCGTCTTTGCTGGGATACGATGGAGTAGTTCGCGGGGGAAGATGCGAAGCAGTGTCCATGCCAGATCGAGTGATTGGAAGATGTTGCGAGTGTCGTAAGCTCCTTGAGTGACAAATTTCCTCTCAAATTTGTCCAAGAATTCGAGATAAAGCTGTTGGGAGGAACAATGTCATTAATAGCTTAATTAAGGAATGGTTAAATACAGAAGCAGAAACTCTTCATTGGAGAAAGGAAATGTGTATGACCAGATCTTCGGACGAAAGGGCTTCTTCTCCAACAACAGCTTTCATAGCCTGAACATCCTTTCCAATAGCATAATTTGCATAAAGCTGAAGGTTTTGAAATCCAAATGCGAGGGTTTAGACAAAGCAATCAAGGCAACAAACTGAAACTAAGCATCAAGAACTTGCACAAAAAGACCTGGTTGGAGACATCGGCGTGGTCTCTACGAGTCATCCCCTCACCAATGGCACTCTGAAACGATTATCAAAGTAATCTTTAGAACATGTGTCGTGCCATAAACTACATCACCCTATATCCTGACCCATTCAGCCTCTCCCTAAACAGAAATTACAACAGATTGATGATTCCACTAAAATTATATTACCTTCATCAAACGAGACAGTGAAGGGAGGACATTGATTGGAGGATAAATCTGCCCAATTCAAATAGATAATTAGATCTCTTTCCTTAATAGAAAAGCTCACACTTGTTTGCATTTCTTCAAGTAAGCAAAAAATTATTATACACTATGAGAATCCATGAAGATATTGACGCGAAAAACAACATAACACATGGATATAATAGCCCAAGGCTTTCAATATAACACCGGAGCAGGCAGACCAAGGCCATTTCAGTGTCAGCTTTGCCACCAGAGGGGGGGAAAAAATCCTTTGGAATCTTTTGATGCTTACCTGTCTATTATAGAGCTGTCTGTCAATGTATATTTGCCCCTCTGTAATGTATCCCGTAAGATCTGGGGTAGGATGTGTTATATCTGCTCGAACAGAAAATGATCTAAGCCATCTATTGTAACCAAAACAAGGAGCGATATAAGGCCAGTAAGGTAAGTTTGAAAGACATTACCATCATTTGGCATAGTTAAAATAGGAATCTGTGTGATGGACCCTCTTCTCCCTTCAATTCGTCCAGCCCGCTCATATATTGTTGCCAAATCAGTATACATGTACCCAGGATATCCACGCCTTCCAGGCACTTCTTCTCGAGCAGCAGACACCTGCAGCAACGTTCTAGTATGTCTCACATAGATGAAGCAAAAACGTACTTGACTGAGAAAGCACTTGAACTAATACAAAAAGTACGATGTAATAAAAAAACCACAATATACTCAATTAACTTTCTAGGAAAAGGAAAGTCTAAGGTTGTGGCAGAATTCTTATTATGAGTTTGTACAGCCAAGCTTGCTGATTCCAATTCAAATTCCATTAGGTATGATCTAGACAGCAGAAAGTGGAAAAAAACATATTTTCTCACCTCTCGAAGAGCATCAGCGTAAGAACTCATATCTGTAAGTATGACAAGAACGTGCTTCCCACATTCATATGCTAAATACTCTGCAGTGGTAAGAGCAATACGAGGTGTAATAATACGCTCAATGGTAGGGTCATTGGCCTGTAGGACAACATGGCAGACCAAGTTTTAGAAACTGGAACTTGAAGAGAGTATCAAATTATTAACAAACCTATGAATACAAAAAAACATTTCTTTGAGCGATAGAGCTGACCAAAAAAATCAATTAATTACCAAGTTGAGGAAAAGGGTCACTCTCTCCATCGAACCATTTTCCTCAAAATCACGTTTGAAAAACTGTGCAGTCTCCATATTTACACCCATAGCTGCAAATACAATAGCAAAGTTGTCCTCTTCTTGATCCTGAAAAATGTAGACAAGATCTCCAGGTTAAGATCCTGACATTAGAGGGAGAGGATATAACTGCAAATGAAACAAGCCATTAATAAAAATTTATACAAATGACGGAAAGAAAGTTATGTTAAAAAGATAACAAAGTAAGTTGTGTTAAAAAGATAACAAAGTGCTTTCACTTTCAGAACCTGTTCCTCCTTTCTTCTCTCTCTTACAAAACAAAAAAACAAATTGATAACAAACTCTAACCTTTCAAGACAGTAGGACAGTAAAGTTGGTTAAATTATATTTTAACACAATAGCAGAGACAATGTGTAAGATTCTGCAGTAGAATTCATCACTGACCTATTGTTTTTGGCTCGTGCTATAAGGCAAACCATTTATCTTCATTCACATTTTAATTTATATATGTTCCTGGTTAAGGTCTTTCTAAGAACAGATTAGCCGCTAAAAGCTGCAAATTACCTCGAGAAGATTGTCAATCTTTTCCAATCGCTTCACCAAACCCGCCTGACGACATATTTGGGCAGCTATTTCATTGTGAGGAAGACCAGCAGCAGAAAACAAGGGGATCTTTTGTCCTCTGGCAATAGAATTCATGACATCGATTGTAGAAATGCCAGTTTGGATCATCTCTTCAGGATAAGTTCTCTCACTTGGATTAATAGAACTCCCTGCAACACACATGCAAATATTAAAGAGAATGTGCCTCATAGAAGAAGAAGATGCCAAGAATAAGAAAAAGAATAACTTGCCAGAAATATCCAAGTATGCTTCAGGAAAAATTGGAGGACCGTTATCAATTGGTTTTCCAGAACCATTAAAAATGCGCCCAAGCATATCCAAAGAGACTGGAGTTTTCAAGACCTACAAACAAGAGAAGTAAAGAAGACAGGCTCACATATGGCACTAGAAAAGTATCAAATTCTTCTTTAAACACTTGGAAGATCCCAAATCAGCAATCCAATAGATTCTTGGTGTATGAAATGCCAATCAATTAGACAGCATCTTCCTCCCAAATTATGTGGTCAATTTGGCAGGAATAGAGACATATGCAAGTGCATTTTTTTCAAGATAGTTCAGCACTATTTTTCAGAAAAAAATGCCTTATTTACCATATAATCGTGTTCATTAACAGGGTCAAGTAACAATCCAATACACAACTTAAAGATCACAAAATCTACTAAAAACTATATCCATGGACACGTGAAATCTGAATATGGAAAGACTTTATGAGACAACTAAAAAAAAAAAAAAACTGAAAATGTGTCATCTTAAGCTCAATGTTTCATGTAGCAATGATCTCCAATTGAGTAGCAGTTCAAATAAAACCAACCCTGTCCTTGGTTTCAAATATCCATGTCAAGAATCACAAAATGATTTCATTACCTCTCCAGTGAATTGCACAGTTGTGTACTTGTTATCAATTCCAGATGTTCCTTCGAAAACCTTGTCAAGAAGAAGCGGAATCAGCAATTCAGATCCTTGATTAACAGTTTCATCATCTTTGAAACAATAATAACAGATAAAAGATAGACAAACAATTTCATAAAGTAACAAAGAATAATTACTAAGAGGCAATATTCCACAAGAGAATGGGTTATTATCACATCTCTAAGAACACCAAAACTCAATTTCTAGGAAAGTTAAGAATTAGAAGCAGACACATAGCTAGAAATAAACAATTATCACCTGAACAACAGCTTTCTCACCATCAACTTCCAAGACTTGACCACGCCGGGTTGTTCCATCCCCTAAACGAATATTTACAATCTCTTGATATTTGGGACCCTAAGACAGGAAATCATGCAATGCACTGAGGAATAGTATGCAGGAGCTATAACACAAGTACAAAACAGAAATGAAAAGAATCATATGGTTAAAGAAAAACAACAATATCTACCTTAACTTTATCAAGTATGACAAGAGGTCCAGCAACTCCAGAAACAGTTCTATATTCTGCAACACGGCCAAACAAATAGAAAAAGTTCCAGTCATGTAATTACTACAACCTCAAGCATTTCCAAGAGGAATTCACTCAACTTAAATGAAATCATATAACAGTCGCATGTTATCCCCAGCAATTTCCTTTACAGGATATTTCTAATAATGCACCAATTGCCATTGCCACTATCCAAATTGACATGAATTCTCCGTTTGCATCATCAACCATTAAGAAAAGTGAATAGTAAAAAATTACCCATTCCGATCTCCACCGTCCCCTCCTCCATATCGTGGTTGTTTTGAGCCATACCCATTGTCAAGCTTCATTTCCCAATATTCAGAAAGCCAAAAAATAAAAAATAAAATAAATCAGACTTACAAAAAGGAACAAACTATGACAGGTAAAATGTTCCAATAGGAAGATCAACATCAACTTACATTCACAACTAACAATTAGGACAACATAAACAAATTATACTCCTAAACCCCAGATATAATATCAGAAGAAAACGATGAAATCCCAGAAATCAAAATAAGACCACTACATCTAATCAACAAAGACCAATCCTGCATATCAACACCCTGTTTGGTTGCTCAGAAAACGGCACACCAACACCAATCTATTCTTGAATTTGAAACGCGAAGCCACTTACGTGACGAAATTCACTAACTTGTGTAGAGAGAAATGGTGAAAGAACAACCACAGTTTGTCAAACGGTGGAATCGAATAAGAAAGGATCAAGCTTTAATTCGGTGAGATCAAATTGGACAGTGATTAAATCGAAAAGGGCATCAATCAATCAAAACAGAAAGTGGAAAAAGATTGGAGCTTGGATCTAAGAAAGCACCCACCTTGTCTTTTGGTGATCTGTCAGTACACCCCACGCACAGAGAAGAGATGGATTGATAGGAGAAGGAATAAATTTGAGATCTAATGGTTTAAAATATAAAAAAAAAAATACAACCAATTTACTTATAATGAAATTAATAATTAGGTGGAAATTTATTTTAAAATTTTTCATACAATACTTTAAGAAATAATTTGTAAAAAAATGAAAATTTTGCATAAAAGATTATAAATTTATATTAATTAATTAATTAAAATAATTCAAAACAAAAGAACAAATCTGAAATATTAATTCAAAGCACAATTAAAGTTAGTATGCTTTAAAAAAATTTAAATTACTAATAATATTGTAAATAAAACAGTATTAAGAGTAATATTTAAAATTTTAAGATTATAATTATTAAATAGAATATTTTCCCCAAGAAAAGTCATTATTTATGTAATAAACTACATATTATGAATAAATTATTAAATTAGTTATTCGAAACATTTAAGAAAATACATTATCAAATATTATAATTAGTAGGACTTTTGATTAAACATAAAATTAGAAGAGAAGAACTAAATAAATTTTGATGCCTAAGGTTGTCATTTTAACATCGAGTCATAGGAGATCCAACTCAATGCAGAGAATCGTTGTAAACTTGCTTCATTTCACCTATGACTTGGCCCAATTCAACCTGTTGCCAACCCAACTTGTGCAGAAAATTGCTCTAAACTTGCTTCATTTCACTTGAACATGTTCATGCAAAGATATAGAACAATCACTTGAAGCAATAAATTTAGAATCTGGAGATCCATTCATTGGAGGAAGAAGTTGGAAAATAGTAGTTGTGTTCTGATCTCATTCAGGTTTCTGTTGAGACTACGCAGTGCTTGAATGTGTGCTTCATCTTCCTCTACCGGTACTATCTTGGCAAAGTTTCCTTCTCCAGGAAAGTCCACTGCTCTGTTGGCTGCCTCCAGACCACTTACATAAGACTTTCCTGTCAAAACATAGTATGGATGTAATAACATATTCCTCTAGTTCTTGTCCTAAACCAGAAACCAAGTGAAGCCCATCCTTGATCACTAAACACATGTGAATCCCACCTGTGACCAAGATCCATGTCTTGTCACGATCCAATCTCCGGCCATGAACATGTTCGGGAATGATGTAGAGCCACGCATCATGTGTTTATATGAACCTGACAGAAGGAAGATGCCAGATAACGAGCACAGACAGGCATGGACTTGTTGCAGAAGACAGGAGTGATGTGATTCCATTTTGGAGTAAAGGGAAAAGGGTTGTTTCGATGGCTAGCTGAGTCATTGATTAGGAGATTCAAAGATCCTTTCTTGACCAATCGGGTTGGTCAAGAAAACGGAAGTAGCCACTGCAATAGGAGCTGAATCTGCAATAACAATCATTGCACTCGTCAGCACCATCAAACTTAATTACTATGTTTTACAAGGTATGGTGCTTTATCATTGCAGATACAAAGGCAACTTAAACAAAGTAAACTACCAGGAAAGAAGTGAGTCTTGGATTTTGGAAATTGGGCAATCTCCTTGTCTAGAACACCAGCAATCTCCAAGTCATTTATGCACTCTGAGAGGTAAGACATGACTTTCTTAACCAAATTTTCATCGTCAAGGCACAACAAATCATTAGCACAGTACCGCAAACAAAAGTATTTCAGAACAAAGAAACATACCATACAAAAACATCAGAAAAGTGAAAGCTTTTTCTGCTAGAGTTGCATTAACTGGCATGAGGAATACTATCCTTACAAAATCAGCTTGCACTACAGTTGTTAAACTTTCTTTATGAATTCTCAAAAAAAAAACTTTCTTTATGCTCATCGTAAGGCGCATTCAAGCCAAAGAAGGTCCACCCGAAAGAATCATCAAATGCAGAGGAAACATTACAAACTTGTGGAATATTTACCTGGTCATATGACAAAAATGATTGATAAAGTGTAAGGGAAATTTTCTGTAAATCCTTAAATCGATGAGTAATTTTTTGCCAACTTATCATTGTTGTGTTGCAAAATTTTTGTGCTAATAACATCTATAATGTTAATTTATTATGGTATATGCAATTTTGCTTGAAAATGCAAAGGCCTGAGTTTGAATAATTAATGCTATTATATTAAGCTATTACTCTTTTTGTAGTCATGGAAATGAAAGCCAAGAAAAAGAAAAATGTTTCCGGGAGCGCAATTTTTTGTCAAGCCAAAGTTTCGCCATGACGACATCAATGCCATCTAGGTTCAGAGCCTTCAGAAACTCCTCCCTGGTAGATAGTGCTGCACTACAAGAGATTCCAATTCTCTTAAAAAGCAGGGTAGGTCATAGAGGCATATGAAAAGTGCAATTTTTGTTCTGCTTGAGAATAAAACATTATCAAAAAGGAACAGCAAGGTCATCAATTCAGAAAATCGTGCAATACCAAGCAGAAAGCTTCATCAGAGTTATTAGCAAAGACTTTAGCAGAAGAAACAAACCTATTGTTGATTAGTTCCTGAATTCTGGAGATTCCAACTGCCAAAATAACAATATCTGCATCATATTTCTCATTGGTGCAAGCCACTTCTGATATGCAACCTGTTTGCTCATTAAAGACGAAAACGATTACGTTTCCACTATCGACAAAATTACAGCCTCTAGTCATCATCATGTCCATCCATGGGCCAAAAATCCTTTCTTCAATTTTCCCACGACAGCATACCACATCAAAATCATTCTGCAATCATCCAGAAGAAAAACTGTTAGGTTCATACACGGAAAAAACAAGGGCAGCGTGGAGCTTCCGGTCTCTTCAATATGTTGCTTCCCATCCTTCTCTTTACAATTTCTTTCCAATTGTTATTCAAACATCAATAGTACATATGATTGCAAAACCGTCTTTACGAACATAGCAAACCAAAAAAAGCATAATCCATTCACATTACAATTGAACACATAACCAAGCAAATGATACCTGATGATCATGGGAGATATAGTGTATAATTGCAAGTGCTGCAGCTGCACTGCATTGCTCTGGTGGAGTGAACCGACCCGCATGAAGCAATGGAGCCAAAGCATCCTGGTAAAACCTTTTCGAGCAGCCAAACTGTTTGAAAAGCTCCCTTGCAGTAACTATCAGGAAACCTCCAGTTAAGACACATCATTGATAGCCTTCAAGTAAAGCACAAGTAACAGTTGCTATGCAGATCCTTACTTGAATCATATTTTCTCCATGCCATGTCAGTGTTGTCAAGTCAATCACTGAAACAGAACGTAGAGCCAATAATTGAGAGGAACATACTTTAGTACCGAAAGCAATAAATGGATATCCAAATTTGACACTTTACCAGCAGCCATTAATGGAAGCAATGTCACTCTATCCACCAGCGACTGCCGAGTGAACTGCATACATGGATCACTTTGCAATGACTAACAGATTTCTGTACAGCGAAACATAATCATAAATGCAGAACTCCATGCACACCCGAGTATACAACAGGGGTCCCAGTGGTATAGGAAGTTGCAGCAGGTCTTGGAACACTGGAAACTCAACCTGCAGAATAATTTGAGGTTTGCTCAGACAGTTTTAGAATTTAATCGAATTTAGTTCAATAAAATCGTCACAAGAAATTATATTCATTTCATCCATCAAGCACGGTATTGATCAGTTCATTTACCTCCAAACCCTCAGCTGAATACTGAGCAGATGGAACCCAGTTAGTGAAAGGTTTGATGCCCAGTTCATCAACGAGATTAAATATATTTTTGTAGGGATACCAAAAACCTAAGCACAGAGATTGATGTAAGAAATGAGACTACAATTGTCTGAAAAGAGTTTTAACTCTATACCTAGGTGTTGCTAAACATTCAGTACCATAATGTTCTCCTAAACTTGAAGGGAATATATATCAAATTACAGGTTCAGATAAGAATTTCAGTGGCGTCTCCTATCTCCAGAACCAAACTAATCATATAATTAATGGATAATTAAGCACAAGAAGAAATGAAGCAACTCGCCCACCTTGAATACCAACATTATCAGGACTATCGAAAACATTACCATCTCCAAGAACAGTAGCATCAAACCCCTGAAAAAACAATCCAAACCCAGAAAGCAAAATCCACGGTTAAACACAAAAACTATTACAAGAACATCTATCAAAAGTTCCTTAATCTATCACCATCAAAGTATGAAATTGGGAAACCTGATTGCAGAGATGGTTAGCAGCACCAAGACCACCCCAACCAGAGCCAACGACGACACCTTAACTTTCTCGTTGCAACTGTCTCCATTACGAGCATTCACTTGCCGGGTAAGTGCTCTGGAGCAAATCCCATCTCTCGTTTTATACCTTGTGTTGTCTGCCATAAAAGATGGATCGATAAACCTCCAACAAGACAGCATCTTTTTCCTGTCTTTCTGTCTAAACAACAAACCCAACTGTTACCCAACTCAACTACCTGTGCAGAGGAATAGAAGAACTACTGAACTAGTGAAAAAACTGAGAAGAACCAACTCTTACAGTTACTTACCCGCCAAGACAGAACTATACATGTGCATAGCATCTTCTCCACACGCATCAGCACAAGCAAGCGGCTTTTTTCGTGACACAAAGTTTCCGTCTTTGCCTTGAACCTTACATACATCTCTTTTCCTGATATTAATTTTTGAGAGTTCGTTGATCTGAAAAATATGAACTTTATCACAAATTTTTATATGAAGTTAGATGCGAAGAATTCTATTTTTTTAATTTAGTATTGGATTTTTCAAAGTATTAATTTAGTGATTAATTTTTTAACAGAAATTTAAAAAATGTAGGCAACAAGTGGGCCCTTAGATAGATGATCATCACCATTGACGGTCGTCATTCTAAGGCACGCATAGACCACGGCCACACTCCAACAAAATCTATCAAATTCAATCCAACCGTTGTTTTGCTCTGCCTCACATTTTCTGTCTCTGTAGAGTGTAGACAAAAAAATGTCAGCAACTCTCGCCGTCCGGCCCAACGGCCTCTCGCCGGCCCGACGACCGCCGACCCACCTCTCCAGTCCGGCAACCACCACCTGCCAACAAAGAGCTTTGAAGAACGATCCTTGGAGAGGCCTTCTGCTCTTGTCTTCTCGCCGGGTTTGGGCCCCCGCCGTGAGAGCCGGTTCACGAGCCGATGACTCGACTCCGTTCCAGATGTCGGTGGAGAACGCTCTGAAGCTTCTGGGCGTACCGGAGAACGCGTCGTTTGATGACATACTTCGCGCAAAAAACGCGATTGTCGCTACTTGTAAAGATGACCAGGAAGCTATTGCACAGGTGGATTTTTCTTTTTATCAATGCTTCTTGCCAGAATGCGTAAAATTTTGATTTCGGAGTGAATTTTTATGAATTTTCGGTGATGGGTTCTTGAAAGTTTTTATCTTTTTGATAGACTTGGCGAAGTTTCTTTATTGAAGTGTGATGCATGCTCTGTTTCATATTGGATCTTCTGAAGAACTTTAAGAACTGTTTGAATAGGTGATTTCTCCGTTTTTTGTGGATCATTTTCATTTTCTCCATTAGAAAATTTCTTCCCTTTCTTCGAGACTTGGTGAAGATTGGATTTATGTTTTGTGTTTGTAGCTTATGAGCTAAGCTATATGTTATCACTATCAGAACCACTCCACTTGACTTGTACTTTTGGCATCAGAGTTATTTTGGAGTGCTAGTACTTTAGGTTTCAATCTCATCCTAAAAGTTTAGATTTCACCAACTCAAATTATCAAATACCAGTGTAGGGCTTCCCTTTGATTTTGCTTTGCTTGCATTTGGATTTGATGTGACTTGAATGTTAAGCTATTTTTCATGGGCTATGTCCTGGCCCTTCTTTTCTCCAATCTTGTGAATGGTAACCTATATCTTTAGATTCTCAGTTATGGTATCATTAATGAACTTGCTGCCAGAATCCTGCATTTGATTGATGCATGTGCATAGATGTAGACCAATTTGTGTGCTGCTCTTTTTGCTAACCATTTTGTTTGCTGCTCTTTTTTGCTAATCATTTTGAACTGCTTCAATAATAATGTTAGTTTTATCGCTTGCATCAGTGATTTTGTGTTATACGATCTATTTTACTGTTTCGATGATGGAAACGAGAAGATTCCAAGAGCAAAATTCGATAAATAGATTTGATCTTCTTTGATATATATTAGAATAGTATCATTAGTCTGCAATACAAGACATTTGTCACTCTGGAAGATATATGTTACTCTTTTCCTAATGTGTATAACTTATTGATTAGCATACTTCTAATTTGCTTTAGGTTGAGGCTGCATATGATATGTTGCTTATGCGGAGTTTAACTCAACGTCGAGCAGGAAAAGTTGCAAGTAGTGGTATTCGCTATGCTGATGTTAAACCAGTAGACAGTTCTGGGATGGGATCAATGCCTCAATGGATGCAGACTACAATAAAGAATACACCAATTTCAGTGGAAGTACCGTCGACACTTGATTTGGGTCTTCAAACAGGGGTCTATGGAGCTTTAATGGTTTTAACTTATGTCAATGGAACTTCCACATTATCAACGGTTCCTTATGCTGGGGCAGATGTCCCTGGACTAATCTTAGCAACAAGTTTTGGTGCTTCATTGTACTTCATGACCACTAAGAATGTAAAGCTAGGTAATGGTTTTCCCTATTATGGTTTAATTTTCTGCAGCATCTGACTATAATTCACATACATTTAAGACTATATAAAGAGGTACTTGAGGTTGAGCAAATCATATTCATCTGATGTACTTATTAGTTGCTAAGACATCAAGCAGCATGTTTTATGTGGACGATGAATCCCCTTCCAGTATCAACCTGGGCTACCATCTAACTGATAATTTGTTGTTTGCAGGTAAAGCTGCTGTCATAACTATAGGGGGGCTAGTGGCTGGTGCAGTGGTCGGATCAGCAGTGGAGAATTGGTTGCAGGTGGATATTGTCCCCTTTCTTGGCATACGTTCACCTGCAGCTGTAGTTAGTGAATTTATACTTGTTTTTCAATTCTTAGTCTCTCTGTGCTTAAGATAATGTTAAAGAGAAGATTGTAGTTGTAACTCAGAATTTTAGAACCTGTAATTATTCTTCTGCATGATCATAGCCGAGCCTTTTTAGGATGTATATCACTGCACATTGTACAAAAGTACGAATAGAATGTAGCAAAACCCGAAACTATCTGATTTCTGCTTGAACTGCAATGGATATGCATTGTTGGTTTTATGTTTCGAGCCATCTGCAGTAGCATGTTCTTGAGACAATGGGGGTGTATCTGCCTAGGTAGACAACCTAAAAATCTTATTGCAAAATCTCATGGTGAAAGATTATACCATGGCATCCACTAGATTCGTGCTAGAGTGCTTGACAAGTGCATTAGTGTTCAGAACAGGATCTTCAAAAAATTTGTACGATGGCCTTTACCTCAAGCTTTGAATTTGAACAGGTGAAAGCTGTTGCTTTGGCTCTCAAAATGGTTTCTGTTACTTTCCATACAAAAAAAAAAAAGAATTGGAGAAATAGTGACAAGGACAATTTGTTTGTGAAGACAGAAGTGGCTGACTGTACCTGAAATGAATATAGTATAACATTAATTTCAATCCATTGATTGAAAAAACCCTGCCTTTTGAGTATTAGAGATGAGAAATTTCAACCCCAAAAACTTAACATGAGCAAACACAACAGTAACAAGCCCCTTTCTTCCATCCTTGTAACAAAGCAGAAATCTTTGTAAGTTAATACTTTGTAAGTTAATACTGGATATTGGATTTCGATCTATCTAGACCGACGGGACCCTTCAAGGCGGTACTCTGATGACGGTGGAAATCATGTTCATCCTCCAAAAAAGCTTTAAAAGGTAATCTTTAAGAACTTTTCTGGGTGTAAAAAGTGTTATAGTCTGCTGTGAGCTTGATTCTTATCCAAACGGACAAGTTTTATCTGCACTTCCCTCGTTCTTTCTCATTCTTAACAGTTCATATGAAAAGGCAGTAATTCTTAGCAATAGCTTTAGAGCTGGTACGTAATCCAACCTTAAAACAAAGAAGTAGGCAGAAAATATATAAGATTCCCCCATAATCGGGTCAACACCAAAAGTCTTATGTAATTACAAGGATTGCACATATCAACTTTCCCCTATGCCCTTCTTATAGCTCATTCAAGAAAGATACTAAATTAAAGATTAAAAATTACAGGTCTCGGACAAAAAGGGCAACGTGACGTTCATGCAGAACCAAAAAAAATGGTAACGTGGCTAAATAAACCTGCTAGAAATCGGAACAAATCGTCTCAGCGAGCTGCTTTGACATGATGTATAATATACAAAGCATCCAAACCATCAAATTGGCTGGTTTTTTGTTATCTGCTGTGATTTTGTTCAACTTGGGAGCCTTCAATGGAGCTTTGGTTCTCTTCTTTCACAGCATTCTCATTGTGATTTACAAGGTCATTGTACATTTTCATTGAAGCCTTAGAGAACTCTGTTAAAGACTCGAAAACCGATGAAAATCCATACTGAAATCCATTCAATGTGATCCTTTGTGTTTCTTGCATGCTGTTATGGTGTTTTTCCCTTTCTATGTCCAGCTTCTTCCTTAATATCTCCAACTGATCTTTCCTCTCTGTGAAGTGATCATTCTGGTGTTCTGCATCAGGATCTGATCTATATTCTATAAGTTTGGTTTCGATGAACCTCGTCTCTGCCTTCTGGAATGCCATAGTCCTTCTCTCAAATTCTTTAACTAGAATGTCAACTTTCCTCTTTTGTTGTTGTTCTTCACCTTGCTGAGCCCACAAAGCCCTCACATCCTTTGAAAAGCTTTTCAATGCGAAAGACACAGGCTTGTCCGGCATCTTATGTATCAATGATAACCAATCATAACAGATTACAAGCAATGGAGGGCCACTGGCTAGACATGGTGCTGCTGCTGAACTCCTTCCCCTGGACCTCGAGTAAAACTCAACTTCGGGGACTAAGAACTTGGTTAGCCAACCATGAAGAGCTTCAACATATGCCTTCTGGGCTGCAACATATTCTGTAAAGCAAGCACGCCAATTCAGAAGCTCGGCCTCAAGCTGAAGTGTTGCAAGCCGATGAGAGTCGTTGCAGAATTTTCCAAATGTTGGACAGGCATAAGATTTTACTTCCAGTAGAATCTTGTTCTGGGTTTCATGGCACTCCAACATAATCTTCCAGGAGTGAGTCAGGCTGCACATGGAAGAAAACAAATGAGAAAACCAGGCAATCCCCAGAATGAATGCTGAAGCACACTTGCATTTTGTTTCTAGAACATAACCTCCTTACCCTTTTAACAGTTCCACAATTTGAGGTTGTAGCTCCTCATCTCTTAGTTTTTCAATTCTTTTTGAGATGGACTCAGCACTTCGAATTGCAACCAAAATTCTGGCATACAAGTCTTTTACTGTAGCCCTGGTCTTGTCGATGGTGAGTTCATCATCTCCCTTGACATCCTGGTTTCTCAGGCGTGAACATTTTGTTTCGTATAATTTCCTCGTGCTGTCTCCAGCCTGACAAACAATTCACCAAATCAGAAACTAAGAATGAAGAAAATTTAAGGAGTTCTCCGCAAGACTCAAATTGTTTTACTGGAGGGATGACTGCTTTTCTTAAACTTTTCTTATCACCACTTTCAACTGATTAAATCCAATATCCTGGTGTACCGATATAACCAATCTAAAACAAGATCAGCATAAATTCTGCTGTGTCATTAGAGGTTGATTCTTCTCATACTTTATCATCCAAAGAGTTGCAGATCAAGTCTTTCCATGAAGATAGATTATATAACTTACCTTAACCTCTTCATAGAGCTTCTTTTCCCAAGCATATAGCCTTCCAAGTGTTAGGGAATGGCTTCCTGAATCCATTCCTCCATAATCATCAAAGAGATCATTCTTAAATTCTGTCCAGGTTACAGAGCCCTTTGAGCTGGATGCTACAAGGCTTTTACAGGATGAAGGTTTTGATGAAGTGGACCGGTGCCACGTAATAGCTTGGATAAACTTTGCCGAGTTCTCTGCATTAACAAAAGATGAGAATCAGCTATTCTGAAGTTGATAGAGAGGAATGTTTTGGAACAAAACATCTAGTAAATGGCAGAAAAGGCTTATCAGAACTTGAAATTCATGCAAAGAGCAAAAATTCTCACACCACCAACGATATAACATGAAATGTAAGGAGCCAATGTCCTAGTTTGATGATAAAACTGAGTCAAGAGAATCTTAGACCCACTTGGGAAAAAAAAAGTGGAACAATGAGAGGTCTGGAAAACAGCACACAACTAAGAAGTCTTAAATACACAAACAAAACCAGAGTGAGAAAAGCAGAAGTTTCTTACAAGTCAGATTACTGAAATTTGTTCCAATTGAAGATAGGATTATGGAGCTTAGCTACCAAGTCAAATGTCTACATTTCCATGAAAAACAACAACAAAGTAGGTAAGGTACCACCTTTTCTTTCCAAGCCAGGCTGAAAATAAATCCTGTTAGCTTCCAGCATCCTGGACACATCCTTCCCTGAATCATAAGCCCTGATGAAATAGTCCTGGATATCCTTCAAAGCTTCCAGTAGTTCCCTGCCTCCATCTGGGTTATCAATAACTGTTAGTCCTTTTTGCTCTACTTGGACTCCATTACCACTTCCTTCCTCAACCTTAACAACATCAACCCCACATTTCTCAATTTTTAATTTCCCTTTGTCTCCAAGAACCACCACTTTTTTCTCTTCTTCTTCTTCTTCTCCTCCCTCCTCCTCCTCCTCTAGCTCTGGGATTCCTTCCTCTTCCCTTACCACCTTCAAATCATCTTCGGTACTTCTATAACCACTTATAATCTCAGGTCTCATGGTGTCAAAAGGGTTAAAGAAATCCCAACCAAAGTCTCCCTGCGGTGATTCTGACATTGGTGGTGGCATTTGCATATAGAAGTATCTAAACCTTTGTTCCTCCCTCTCAACTTCTGGGTTAGTCTCTTCTTCACTAGAATCTGAAGATATAGAGGACATACACGATTCACAAGCAATGTCTTCATGGGTTGTGGACTCAGATGGCTTTTGTTGAAGAAACATGGGGTTTGTAATGACTTTTTGTTCTGCTGGTGGTGAAGATGGAGGAGCAGGAGGCAATGTGATGAGAAATGGTGAAGCTGGTGAAGAATGACGAGCTACAAAGAGCTTTATAGCTGCTGATACTGCATAGAGAGATTGGCAATACCTACAATGAGCCTCTGCAAGTGCTGCTCTTCTCTTCACAGCCAGCTTCATCTGCAGTTTCCTCTCTCTGCAGATAGATACCACTTCTGCTTCTTCTTCTTCAAGCCTTGAAGCAACACACCCCATGTTGGTTTTGCTTCTCTTTGCTAAAGCTGACGCTTCTTTTGGGATTTCTATAGTGCGTGAAACTTTGCTTTTTGAAGGAATTTCCAAACGACTAACGTGAGAAATGTGGTCCTTTTTGGAGAATATACGATTTTTTCTGGATAAAAAAGTAGGTGGGGTTGATCAAAAATGGGTTCTTATGTTGGTTTTAACAGAGATATACACCAGAATATGTAGCTTTTTGTGATGCTTTTTGGCCTACCAACTCCATTAAAGGTCTGTTTCTGCTACAAGTTTTAACCTTGGAGAAACTTCAGAACCGTCCATGCATAGAAACAAACACAAAAAAAGCAGCTTTTGCAGAGCTAAAAAAATGTATCTTTAGCACAAAGATTATAACTTTCTCGAGAAAGAAGCAGTTTTCTCGAGAAAAGACGGCTTCTTTTTTCTGGGATATAACCAGTCAACTCTACTATGAATAGTGAAGAGAGACTGAGGAGGAAGATAGAAGATACACCAGAAAATGTAGCTTTTTGTTATGCTATTTTGCCGACCAACTCCATTTTTTCTTGAAGAAAGGTCTGGTTCTGCTACAAATTTTGACCTTGGAGAGATTTCAGAACCATCCATGCATGGAAACACACACACTCAAAAAGGAGCTTTTGCAGAGCTAAAAAATGTAACTTTAGCAGAAAGATTATAATTTTCTCGAGAAAGAATGAGTTTTCTCGAGAAAAGACAGCTTCTTTTTTCTGGGGTATAACCAGTCTACCAGAGACTCAGGAGAAAGATACAAGATACACAGAGAAGATCAGAAAAAGACTTCTCGTTGATACTTAAAAAAGAGTGAAGCTTTAGTTTCACTTCACTTCTGCTAAACTTTCTTAAGAGATAATATCATCTCTTAATAAACTGTTCAATTCATTACATCAGCTGAGGAAATGGACAGAAAGTGAAGGAGAACAAGAGGTCAGTCAGAGACAGATTCAAGGTTGGGGCTCGAGAAAGGAGGAGAGAAAAGACCAATTACATTTTAATACGTGCACTCAATAATTTATGGTATATCTCATATTTAAAAATAATAATTACATGAAAAACCATAATTCTCAGACCCATACTTGACAGTATATTACTGATAAAAGCATAAAAGTTTGTCTTGTTCATTCATTATTTAACTTCGTGACATTCTTCTAATAATGGCAATATAATTGTGTTTCTTAGACCAAAATTTAGTTGGTTAGTCAAAGTTTTAAGTGTAGATTTAAGATCAGAACTGTCATTGTCTCGATTCTCATGGATAAATCTATTCATAGATATGTCAGACATGGGTATCTGGAAAAGCATTCAGATTTTGGTTCTGCAGAGGGTCGTTTTGACATAGAATCACGTAAGAAAAAAAGGGTCTTGCTTGCTTGGCCCATTAAACAAATGAGGGTCCATTATTTTTCTTGCTTGATGTCAAGTAGGGTTCGAGGTCCGACCCGGGTTTTGTCAGACAGTCAAAAACATGATCAGAGTCGAGTAGAGTTTGTGGCCGAACTTGAATTTTCGTGGGCTTGTACGAAGCCTAATCCAAGTTTTTCATTAGCTTAGGCAATTTGAAGTCTAATAAGATTTTGAAACTTCGCATCTGTTTGATTGGGTTTATATCAGCAGAGTTTTTATTAGTAGGATTTTTTTTGTAGAGTTTTTCTGAGAATAACTTTTCTAAGAAGTCAGTTGACTACTTAACTGTCATTTAAAAATGAGCTTTTTTTGAAAGAGATTCATACAATAGATTGTGTGACAGCATAAAAATAAAAATCACTTTTAATTTTATCTATATTTTATTACGTAATAAAAAGTATTTATGCATATAAATATTATTTAAAGTATATTAAACAATATGCAAAGCACAATATATTAATCCAGACAAAGGCATGAATCCAAATGTGCTAGTGGGCCCAAAGAAAGAGAGGCTGGATATTAGGGCCGCCTTGTCTAATTCATTTAGATTTGGAGGCCACAACTCCTCAATTATTTTTGCGCCATCAGGTTTACCCTGTTTTTTATTATTATTTCTGTATTTAGTGTTAAATAATTTTTATTTATTTAATAATTTACCGTGCTAGTTTTTACTTTTTCCTTATGTAACCTGCATCATTCATATCTTGTCTCATTTATATGTGGGTCTATCGAAAATAGCCTCTCTATTATATAGGGGTAAGGCTGCGTACTATCAGACCTTCCCAGATCCCGCTTCATTGCGAAATTTCGAACTGAGTGTTGTTGATGATGATAATTTTAAATCATATAAAACATGCATGTGTAAAACATATCTAAATATTTAAAACAATATATTAATTATTTATGCATATAAATAGTATTTAAAGTATTTTAAACAATATGCAAAGCACAATATATTAATTATTATATAATTTTAAACCATATAAAACATATATGTGTAAAACATATCTAAATATTTAAGATAATATATTAATTATTTATGCATATAAATATTATTTAAAGTATATTAAATAATGTGCAGAGTAAAATATATTAATTATTATATAATTAATATATTATGGGTATTGTGAGATTTATGTGTAAAACATAAGGACAAAAGAGACTAAAAATAGACTCATTAATTGATTCGAAAAATTTACTCGAAAAAACCATTTGAGATGTTTTTTTAGAAACTTCAAATTTGAGCATCTTAAAAAGCTGTATTTTGGCTGCCGAAAAAATCATATCTATTAAAGAAGTACTTTTTATTTTACAGTCA
This sequence comes from Erythroxylum tenue, assembly GCA_027568955.1. NCBI lineage: Eukaryota > Viridiplantae > Streptophyta > Magnoliopsida > Malpighiales > Erythroxylaceae > Erythroxylum > Erythroxylum tenue. The sequence continues at coordinate 35,601,617 of JAOSBM010000205.1, read as the reverse complement.
AACACCCATTTAAAAAAAAACTTTTATAATGAAGAAAAGTGCTTATTAACCTCTTAAAAGCTCATCCAAACAGACAATTTCACTACTTTTTCTATTTGATGTCAAATAGAGTTTGAGGTTCCACCTTGGAGCAAAAGGTTGAATCCCCAACCCCAAGGGCCTCCCCACACCCCGGCTCGACGAAGCAGCTGGGGAATGTAAATCAGGTACTCAACGGCCCGCTAAGGGGGAGGTGAGCAGCCCACAGGCCTACAAGGAGCCCACCCTCAAAGTTCACAAGGGGCTCAAAAATGTTGCTCCCACACTACAAGCCGTGGGATTCGAACCTTACATCTTGGAGCAAATCTGTCCCTCCGGAACCAACTGAGCTACGGCCTGCAGGCATTTGAGGTTCCACCTGATTTGATATGAAGTAGGGTATGAGGCCCAATCCTACTTTCTTTGCCGTAAGGCAATTTGAAGTCTAATGATATTTCGACTAAAATATTATTATTAAAAACGAATCAATTTAGATTAAAATAAATTAGCTCTTTTAAACTCGATTAAACTCAAATATATCTTAAAATTTGATTAATTCAAATTTTGAACACTAATTTCGAATCAATCCAAATCAAACGGCTCAAATTAATTTATACTAAGATGATATTATTTTTAAAAGATGCCCAACTAAACAAATCTCATTTTATGAAAATGTGATCTGAGCTCAAAAAAAAAAGTCCGGTCCAACTTGTTGTCAACTTTATTAAATGGCCTTCATGGTACTTAAAACATGCTTCGAGATATCAAGTAGTTAATCTGGTCCAGCTTGAGTTAGGACTTAAGAGGAGATTTGGTACATCATCTTCTTCAACAATTTGGTATTGTCTGAAGAATTACAAAATTAATGAACAAAAATTGAATTCATCAAACATCAAGCAGGACTTAAATTCAGAAGGACAAATAGTTCAAACTGGTTAACCTTATTAAAGGTCTTTCATGGTACTTAAAACATGTGTTCAAGATGCAATGTAAATCCTGGTCTGGTCCATCTCCGACATGAGTTAGGACTAAAGGAAAGAGATGGAGGATATCTACTGAATCTATTATGAATTGGCATTGAGAAGGGTGATTTGGCTTTTGTTTATGTATGTTTTAAAAGAGTAAGGAAGTGATTAAGAAAAGCTAAGAATCTATTCAGTGAAACATAATAGAGAGGCCTGCTTCTTTGGGTGGGTTTAGTGAGAACATGCTCTGACAAGAACCTGACAAGACGAAAAAGGTGAAAAAAGGGAGAGTCTTTCCCTTACCTTACCTCGTAAAAATCTCTTCTTCCTCAATTTTCAATACTTTGATGTGTCCAATGTGAAAAAAAATTGATATTATTGGTTTTGTACGATGTCAAGCACTGTTCTTGGTGTTTGCTTTTTCAATTAAAACAATGAAATTAACTGTGTCTTTCGGTCCAAGAACAACCAAAACCTATATCAGTATTGTAGATCAAACATGGAGGATGAACCTTTTTCTACTCCATTTTCTTGTACCCTTTTAAGTCTTGGATTCGATTTTGTTCAAGTTTAGCCAACTTCTAATGTTAGAACATTTAGATTCTGACGGGTTTTAGTGTTTATGCTTGAGGTGTTCTTCCTCAGCAACTGACCTGAAACCTGGCTTTTAATGAACAGAACAGAAAAAAACTTTATGAAACTTTTTCTGCTCCATTTTCTTGTACCCTTTTACATTCGATTCTGTTCAAGCTTTGGCAAACTTAGATTCCGGAGGACTTTAGTGTTTATGTTTGAGGTGTTTTTCCTCTGCAACTGACCTGAAAGTGGTTTTTGATGAACTGAACAGAACAAAACTATACGCAACTGTTTCTGTTCCATTTTCTTAGACCCTTTAAGTCTTAGATTCGATTCTGTTCAGGTTTTGGCCAACTAATGTTAGTATATTTAAATTCTGAAGGACCTTAGTGTTTATACTTGAGATGTGCCTCCTCTGCAACTGACCTGAAACCTGGTTTTTGATGAAATGAACAGAACAACAATATGAAACTATTTTGTATAAAATGCTGATCCTTACTACGGAGGAATACAAACATAAGTTCGTCATCTTTGCCTACCTCAGAATGAAAAGCCATCAAATTTGCATCAAACTAAAAAGAGTATCTTCTGTCAGAATATTGATCAGAGTTAAACACCGGATTTAGCTCCAAATGGATAAGCTTAATGAACAATACCAACAATTTGCAAGAAATTAGATTGACAACCTGCTTATGCCAATCGAACTGATAAGTGGATTGTCAAACTAAATTCCATCCTCAATCCCCAAGTGAACCAAGTTCCAGTTTCAAATCGTTGGCATAAAAAACTTAGAACTGCATTCCATGTTCAAAGCAGTTTTCACAAGAACATTACCTGTGTGAAACTTATCTCCAACTGGCCCCAAATGGATAAATTATGTTCCCAACTCCAATGTTCTGAAAGAATCTACTGCAAAGATGAAACTTTTCCCTATGTTACCACCATCTCAAAATTAAATAGTTAATAAGTACCAAGTAATAATAGGGACTGAAGTTTCCAGTTTGTACACCTCACAGAAGAAGACACCAGTGGAGGAGATAAAGTGATCAGAGTAGAAAACTTTCCAGCCAATTACTATAATAATTGTCACCTTGTACTTCTGCTTCGGTCCTAGAATTTTGTGGCATAGAAGCTAAACAAAAGTACCAGTTCTGAGTTAAAAGTTAAAGTGTACATTAAAGAATTGAAGGACGGTTCCTCTTCGACTCTTTCGAAAGCTACCTGCTATTCACACAACAATGATACAAACAGACGAAAATATGAGATACAGCTTCATCACGTTCCGCCAGTCTCGGCTGGCATTGTACAAGGAGCCAGTGTTTTTGATGGGAGGCTGATTCCACCCCCTCTCACAGATATATTTGACGACTTGACCGAGCTAGCTCTGGTCACGACATTCGAGTCAAGAAACACAACAACCACGGTGATATCATCATGGAAATGGCGTCTGACACCACGATCAATCTTCTTCAAGTCTGAATATCGCATCTCTCTCTTTTTGGCTGCTTCTTGAAGTGCAGCTTTCACCAGCCTCCTTGCACTCCCCTGGATATAGATGATCATCAATATAAGAAAGTTTTGTGCATTTGGGAGAAGAGTGTGAAAGGGATTGACAAAAAAATGCACAAGTCGCATATGTAACAAGTTAAGCATTAAAAAGAACCGACAACAGCTGTTCCACTTCAAAAGAAATAGCATCAACCAATTCATTATCACAAATTGTTGCACTTCCCGACCAAAGACAGCCAGACAGCCAACAAGAAGTTAAGAACTCCAAGGGAAGTTTAGATAGTTTAGTGGGCAGATATATAAATGTCTTACACTTCGTGGGTGCTTCTGTACTATATCAACTGCTTCTTGATTGCTTAAATGCTCCCAAAGACCATCAGAAGCAAATATAAGAAATTGATCGTGTGCCTGCAACTGGTGCACTGAGATTGATGGTTCTGCACTCAAAATCGGCCTTTTGAAAGGTTCTCGAAGCCGGAACTTGGCGTATAAAGGCTCCCTGTTGAATTCAGCCTTTTTCAGATATACATCACCAATAGATCTGGAAATCTGAAAAGTTAAGAATTATTATGATGAGAAAATGGTCTCAAAAGTGAAACAATCTAGGTTGTACCCGGTTGCCATGCCAAAACACAACAATTTCGGTGGATATGTTTTTACACCATGACATCTCAAACCATTTGCTAGTATGTCTCAATATTACTTTAGAACCTTAACAGAGTGCTCAAGTAGCACAGCCAACTAGTATACGCACAACTGAGTAGCTACAAAAGATCACAAGCACCTTAATAGAACTCTTATTCGTATCTTGATCAATAAAAGAAGGATTTGAAATTGTAATAGTCACCAAAACTAAAGATATGACTTGAGATCAAGAAGGACAGTTAAAACATAGTCTTCCAGGCATATATAAAAACAGCATTCACCCTCTAGATGCCTAAGGTTGGTATCAGCATATACTCAGCTAGAAACGGTTTTAATTTCCTTTAACATATATAAGAAATTGTAGAATATTTTATCACTCTCAGTGCCTCTGAATTATTACCTGCCAGTTTCACTATCACAATTTCTTAAAGAGAGCAAACCAGGATGAATAATGAAAAAGAGGGTGTTCCAATGTGTTGTAGATTCTTATCCAAGAGTTGTATCATTTGATGATGCCATGGGAATCACTATATCTATCTACAGTCGAATATGAATGACTCACAAAGAATTTAACAGCATCATTCTCAGACAAGAAACATGAGGAAAAGAATTATGAAGGAGGAGGAGGAGGAGGAGAAGAACATGAAAAGGCAGAAGCATTAATAAATAACAAGCTTTTTCCCAGTTGATCAACATACCTGTATAAGGCCTTTTACACGCCACACATTGTGTTTTAGAACTACAATCTGTTGGTCATCAGGGTGCAAAGCTTGCAGCTCCTGTCTCACAGACTCATGACAAGCATTGTGCTCAGCTGAGAGCTGAATGGCCAGAACTTCCCCCGTTGCCTTCACAAGTCTACCCAAAACAGCTCGGGAATCACCAAGGTTGGCAATGTAAAGGGTTCCACCACAAACAACACCAACCAGACAGCATGATCCTACTGCTGCAATTTGTGGCTTCATAGGCCACTGTCTTGTAACAAGAGAAAGAAAACCCTCTTCAGTTGCTTGAAATGCCTTACGTATTACATCCACCGACATTGATTGTTGCTCAGAAGTAAACCCTAAAGTTAATAGTCAAACTCAAAAACTTTAGTACAACAGGCAACATGAAAAATATACATGTTTCAAATCAATGACCATTTCATTCATAGATTAATGCGCTCCATTCAATTATATTTCTCTATCTTCTCGATTTACTTTTCCCTTTAGTAGTCAAATTTTACGAGCTCCAACAGCTTGCAACACAAGCGTCTAACTATTTCTGTTGTATACTGAAACCCGGAAGAATCAAAACAAAAATTGATCAATGAAAAGAAGAGCTTATACCATAACCCTTCTTAGTTTCAATTAGTTGATTAACTGTATCTTTATAACAATTTGCATTTGTTAACATTCTTAGATCTTTAAAAAAATTTGAAAAAAAGGATCAATAACTCCTTATTCGATGAACTCTTTGACAACACAACCTCAAGAGATAGTGGAAATAGTCCAATTTTTTAAATGGTAAGGATAATCTCAGCATAGGAAAATGTTACTTCTAAGTCGACACTGAGATGAAAGTTCCACACCTAAAATAGATAAAAAGACGAGAAAAAGTCTAGAGCAGATCACTCTTCATGGCTCAGGTTTCATTTCACATAATTTTTCAGAGAAAAAAATGAATAGACAAAAGAATTTTCTTCGCCTGCATGAACACTCGATCATTGTGACAGATGCATAGTCCACTAATTCCACTCACTTGAAGAGAGATCATCAATCTGTGGTTGTCCAGTTCACTTTTCTTTGCAACAGTAATGAGTTCATTTCAATCATAATTAGAAACCACAAGGGAAAATATTTGAATTCACTCACTCAGATTCATTTTTCTTTGCAACAGTAATGAGTTCATTGCAATCATAATTAGAAACCACAAGGGAAAATGTTTGGATTCACTTACTCTTTAGATGCTCAAAGAGATGATCATTGATGTAACGCGATGTTTCGGGGCCCCCGTGCCCATCATATATACCAACAAAGGTCCCGTAAGGTCCTGAGTCTTGTGAACTCAAACTACCTGACTCAATTTGGCTCTGATCCTCAAGTAAATTGTTGGCCTGCACCACTGCCATAGAAAATTCACCATTTACGTGCTGCCCATGGTCTTTGTACCACAACAGCCCGTCTTGACGACCATTTGTATCTGAACTTGTGTGAACATATCGATCTGACCTTGGCCGAAAACAGGCCCTCAAAAAGTTCAACAACCCAGATAACATCCCTCATCTCATCCAAACAACCTCCAAAGCATCCGCATTTAGTGAAGAGGAAAAGTATATCAGACCCAGAAACTGCAGTTGTGGAAACCTATTCTCCTCTATACAACAGAGCAAATATACACTTCAAGAGATCAAAAGGGGATTCTAAGAAACAACAACTCCAACTCAAATCTCCCAACAACAGATTCAATCCTAAACAATAGAGCATGCACCGAACAGAGTACAATATAACTTTACTAAAACTTTTGACAGGAAAACATCAACTTATACTCTACTTTTCAGGAACAGAGAAAAAAAAGAGAGAGATAGAGAGAGAAGTTGTGGGACAAGAGCAAAACTAAAGAGAAATTGTAAGATAAAGAAGTGGAACTTCACAGATCAACAGAAGTGTGCAAGAGTTTCAGATGCAAACTGCAATAAGAACAAAAAGAACAACGAGTTGCCCACAATCTCAATCCCATCTCCTTTTAACCTATAAACAGACAACGGCAGCCGCTAATCAGGAAAATTTCAACACCGATAAGGGGAAGGGCTTTGAAAATAGGGAGGTCAAAGCCCTCGTTTTCACACATCTAAAAGAGTTTGACAGCCATCAGGAAAATCCAGAAGGTCGAATAGTTCACATCGAACCCACAGTTCTTTACAAATCAGCTAATACACATTCAAATCACCAAAATTCAACTAATCTGAACAATACAAAAGGAACCTTTTTTCACAAGCTCACCTTAGAACAAGACTGGTACTTGAAAGTTCCAAATTTTTCAGCTCAACAAGAACTTCATGGGGGTATCAAAATGTTAGATCTATCAACTATGGATCCATCAAACAACATAACAATTATTTTTAAAAAAAAAACTAAAAACCCAGTATTTTTTTTTGTCTTGCAAGTAAAAATTTTATATCTTGTTCTCTTTTGCTTTTCTTGTTGTTTGAGATTGTTAATGGAAGAACACAAAAGAAAAGTGAAAAAACAAATAAAGGTGTGTTCTTTCAAAAAGGAGAAGTCTTGTTAAAAGATTGGCCCAACCAGTATTTCAAGCTCTCTCTCTCTCT
>JAOSBM010000205.1:35555831-35576439 GCA_027568955.1 Erythroxylum tenue | reverse complement strand
ATATTGTGACAGAAGGATTACCACCTTCTGAGGAGCAATCTGCTCTGGTAAGGGAGAGAGGAGCATATTCTGCTCTGGTTAGGGATATGGTGGTGATATATATACACCACCATTATATTGCAATATTATAGTAAAATTCTAGTTTTCTAAAAGAGAGTCCTAACAGCTGCTGTGATTAGTGTTGTTAATTGCTTAACGTTAGTTTTTGTGCAGTGATTTTGATTGATCAAGCTCTTTAATAAAATGGAAATTTGATTGCATAATGCACTTTTCATCATTAGACATTTGGAAACAGTGGATATACAATGTATTAGATAACCTTGTTGAACTTTACCACGGAGGCGAACATTTGCATTTTTGTGGTTGTTGCAAAATTGGTTTCCCTCAATCCGAATATTTATTGTTTTCTTAGATATGTTGAATTCTACGATGCAATGTCTGTCCCTATGGCAATAGCACTCTCTGGGCAGCTTCTTCGTGGTCAACCAGTAATGGTAAAACCTTCAGAAGCAGAAAAAAATCTCGTCCAGTCAACTGCAGCTGCAGCTGCAGGAGTAGGTGGCCTCACAGGTCCATATTCAGGTGGTGCTCGAAGGTTATATGTTGGCAATTTGCACTTTAACATCACTGAAGATCAACTTCGGCAGGTAAGAGCTATTTTTATGTTTTGATAATGTATTCATCTTTTACCATGGTGAGCGGAATTTCCAAATTATTTATGTTCTTAGTAGGCTTCATTTTGTTGTGTCGGTTATTTAGCCTGTCGGTACAGAAACTTCCATGCATTTTTTGGTTATCTTTATTAAGCTATTTTGACATTATTGTCACATAAACTTTATTCTTTTGGGATATTATCCATTGCCTTCTTGCATAATCATGTACATATTTTGACTTGTCGGCTAACTTCTCAGGTTTTTGAACCGTTTGGCACTGTAGAATTGGTGCAGTTGCCTGCTGATGAAACTGGGCATTGTAAGGGTTTTGGTTTTGTCCAGGTGAGTTTGGTTTAAACATCCATAAATGATCAACACATTCTGAAGTCAGGCATGACACCTAATCTGTTGATATTATTACTCTTGAAAAAATCAAAACTGAAATGACATGAATTATGGTATTATATATTGGTTCGAAGCATATAACATTGGCTATAAGCAGTTTAATCTGAAACCAGAACACAGTAAAAGTGAGCTAATTGTTTGGATTTTCTTGCAGTTTGCTCGTCTTGAAGATGCCAGGAATGCGGTAAATTTAAATGGGCAAGTGGAGATTGCTGGTCGGCCAATTAAGGTTACTTGATACTTTCATGTCGTGTTTGATAATTTTATTCTGGGCATGGTTGATGCACTAGAATATAGCTATATACATTCCTTTTTCCTATATTTGTAGGTATCAGCTGTTACAGATCAAACTGGTATACAAGATGGCTCAACAAATACTGGTGATTTTGATGACGATGAAGGTGGTGGCTTGGTTAGTAGTCAGTCTTGTTAGTTGTTTGATATTCATGAAAAATAGTTGTTTCCCGTTCACATCTTAATATTACTTATGAAGTTTTAATCTCATCTTCTGATAAATTTCAGTCATTGAATGCCCGTTCTCGAGCTCTTTTGATGCAGAAGTTAGATCGTAGTGGAACTGCTACGAGGTTAATCTTTGGTACCATTGTTTCTGCTTACCATTGATTTCATTTTTCTGACCCTTCTTATTTATTTACAGCTCTCTCGGCATCACTGCGGTCAATTCTGGTGTTGCTTTACCTGCTGCACCAACCCTTGGTTCTGCACCTGCAGTTTCTTCTGCTAGTGCTCCTCTTTTACCAGGTTCGGTTCCTATACCTATGCTTCCAGGTTCGGGCCTTCAGCTTCCCGGTGCAACAACTCCAATTATCAATACAATTGGCATCCCAAGTGAATGCTTATTGTTGAAGAATATGTTTGACCCAAATTTGGAGGTTGGTTAGTTTATGGTGTACTAAAGGAGTGCTTCCCGTCTTCGCTCTTATTTCCGTTATAACTAGTTCCGTTTTCTGTGTTTCTTAGATGGAACCTGATTTTGATTTGGATATTAAAGATGATGTTAAAGATGAGTGCTCCAAATTCGGAACTCTCAAGCATATTTTTGTTGACAAGTAAGAAAAGTTTCCTCTTGGAGTGCTTCTTATTCTTTAAATTCCCTTCCTGTTTCATCTGTTCCGACGTATTTCGTTCTTTGAAAGCAGGAATAGTGCCGGTTTTGTGTATCTGAGATTTGAGAACGCGCAAGCTGCTGTAAGCGCACAACGTGCACTTCATGGCAGATGGTTTGCTGGGAAAATGATCACTGCTACCTTCATGGTAAAAGATTTTCTCACCGAACGTACTGTTACAATTTAGTGTTTCAGACTTGTCGGACACTTGGCTTGCATCCTGATATTCATTCTTACACTTGCAGGTGCCTCAGACCTATGAAGTAAAATTCCCAGATAGCCAATAGTAAGTGCAGAATATAAACCTGCAAACAACATCAATGTGGTCTGCAGATTCTGGCTAAAGTTAAGATTTGTGTATCAGTGTTGGCCTTATTTGGAGGCAGTGTTCTTCAGTAGTGGCACATGCTAGCCTCTAGTGGTGGCATATACATTACAAGACACGGACAGAAACTGAATATCAGTTAGTTGCTGGATAAATTCATTTGAATCACCACCTTTCTCTTATGCTTCATGCTTCATGCTTCATGCTTCATGCTTCCTGTTCTTTTTCTTTCAAGCTCAATAATAGGCCTTGCTCGGGTTAACTGAGTTTCAGATCGGACCTAGGCTTGGAGGGATCGGCCTAGCTAAAAAGATCCAAATTGACCTTAGTTGGGCTGGCAAAAAGATGTTTTAGTATGTAAATAATCTGAAAATTAAAATAATCTTGTTTTGGATAGTTATACTAAATGTAGCTTTAATTTCAGCTAGAGCGAGTTGCATATAAGGGTTTAGCTAGAGCGAGTTTGGGTTGGACCCGAGTTGCATATAAGGGTTTGGACTGGCTCGGGTTGAGGTAGTTTGACTTGGAATCAAAAAAATATTTATATGATCCAGTTGGTTATTAAATGTAAATATATATATATATAAATAAGTAAATGGATTTAAGATAAGCATAATTTAAGTTTAATTAATTAATTTTGATTGATAAAATTGAAAATGATATTAATTTAAATGTTTCTATTTAAACTTGTGTTTGAATATATTAATTTCGAGTTGAATTCTAGAATTTTCACTTAAAAGAATTACTAATTCCTTAAAATATTAAAAATTTTAAATACCGAATTTTTATTATTTTGATTTTATCATATAATATGGACCTAAAAATGGGCCTAGCCCAGCACAGAGCAAAGGTATTGTGGCATATAAAACGCACCGTGTTGCAGCCACGCCAAGATACGACGTCGTCGCTCACTGGTTAGTCTAGACTTGTAGTAAAAGAAATCCCTCCTTAAAACCCCAACCGAATCGGACCTTCCCCAAATCTAACAACCCGATTCCACTCTCCACCGCCTTCCGATTACGATATCGATTCAGTTAGCTCCCGCCGGCGACCATGACTCAAGACGTCGAGATGAAGGAGCTCCCGGCTCCCTCCAACTCCGCTGCCGTCTCTTCCCCCCATTCCACCCTCCACCGTAATCTATCCACTGACTGATCACAACCCTAATTGTGCCGATTTGATTTTGTCTGCAACTTTTTTAATTTGTTGGGTTTTCGGTTTTTTTTTTTTGAGTAGTTTTGAAGGAGATTGCGTCCCTGATCGAGACCGGGGCGTACGCGCGTGAGGTGCGCCGGATAGTACGCGCCGTTCGATTGACAATGGCTCTGAGGCGGAAGCTCAAAGCTCCTGTGCTTGCTTCCTTCATCAATTTCGCGCTCACTCCCGGATCCGACTCCCATAGTCGACTTTCCTCGTATCTTCCCAAGGTGAAATTTCAAGCTTTCGGGATTTGTGAAACTTGTTTGTGTCAATTGTGGATTGAAGAGTTTGGATTAACTAAATGCTGATGTGGAAGAATATTTCTTGTTAGGGTTTAGTTGAAAGATAATTGGATTAATCATTGCTTTGAGGTTAATTACTTTCCTGCCCAGTTAGGACTTTGGAGTCAATTTTGCTGGTTTTTATAGTGACTGATTAGCAGATTGGCTGTTTAATGTTAATGACAGGAAGATGACCATGAGATGGAGGTTGATACTGCTACATCGGCCGCTCAAGCTCCTTCAAAACACCACTTACCAGAGCTTGAGATATACTGCTACTTACTGGTGCTTATATTTCTGATTGACCAGAAGAAATACAATGAGGTATAAAGCATGAATGTTAAATAGTTATACTGCTCTTTGATCTCTGAGATCTGAGTCAACTGGTATTCAATTTATATGCAGGCAAAAGCTTGTTCATCTGCAAGCATTAACCGGTTGAAAAACATGAATCGGAGAACTGTTGACATTCTGGCATCAAGGCTCTACTTCTATTACTCTCTTAGCTATGAACTCACCGGGGATCTTGCTGAGATTAGAGGGTTGGTTTTCCTACATTCCTTTGAATTTAACATGTCTCGTATATGGTAGAAGAATGTTCTTGGTTGAGTGGAAAGCTTTTTACTTATTTCTTCTATTCTGTGCTAGTAAGTACTTAAAACCTTGTGGAGAAGCACGTACATGTTTTGATACCTTGCTTGTTGTCCTGAATTGTTAATCTAATCCTTAAAATTATTTCATTAACAGTAACCTCCTTACTCTTCACCGGATTGCAACATTGCGTCATGATGAGCTGGGTCAGGTACATCTTTATTCATAAACTTTATTCTTGAAATGTTGTTGAAATCTCATAATTGAATAACTTTTTGGTGCAGGAAACACTTCTTAACCTGTTGCTTCGCAATTACCTGCATTACAATTTGTATGATCAGGCAGAGAAGCTCAGATCAAAGGCCCCAAGGTTTGAAGCTCATTCAAACCAACAGGCAAGTTCACTTTTTGACTGTAAGAAAATATACTCTTGCATGCAGCATACTTTTGCTTATGAAAGTTATCGTGTATCTATATGGTGACCAGTTTTTTTTTGCACTAAATTTCTATACCAAAATTGCTCTTCAACTCTTCATCTTAAAAAAATTCTTGGAGGCTTACATTCGCTTATTGGCATTGACCTTTTTCTCCTTTCTTAAATTGTAGGCTTAGAGTTGCTTTCTGGATTTTGACATCATTTATTTCTGCTGCATTAATATTCTGAATGTTTGAATATATTAAGGTTGTTCTATCTTAGGATGCTTGTTTGTGAACATATTGAATCTTGTCTCCCTTCTGTATCTCTTTGGTTGAAAAATATGACAGTTGTAAATGATTTGTAAAATTGTGAAAAGTTATGAGATTTATGTGCAATGGTCTGACATATTGCAAAAGATATTTAATAAGCTGGCATCTCAAAAAACCTTCAAACAATGACTACTTTTTCTTGCAGTTTTGTCGGTATCTATTTTACTTGGGAAAAATTAGAACTATTCAATTGGAATATACGGATGCCAAAGAATCCCTCCTCCAAGCTGCTCGGAAAGCCCCAGTTGCAGCCCTTGGTTTTCGAGTTCAATGTAACAAGTGGGCAATTATTGTAAGATTATTACTTGGAGAAATCCCTGAGAGGACTGTTTTTATGCAAAAGGGCATGGTGAATGCTTTGAGGCCCTACTTTGAGCTTACAAATGTGAGTCTATATTGATCAAATTCAATTTCTGATTTCCTTGTATACTCCTGGAATAGAGACTGCAACGTCATTTATCAATGACTACAAAAAGAGCGAGCACTTTTTTTTTTTTTAATGCTTCTTGTATTAACCAAAAAGATTAAAAAAAAAAAAGAGCGAGCACTTTAATTCCTAGATTATTGTGCCTGTGATAGCATGCTGAGTAATTACAAATGAGGATTCAATGTCAAGCTTGTTGGAGTAGATGCTTTTTGCTCTTATATTTACTTCTGATATGTTGGTAGCTGGCATCTGAGGCTTGGGCATTACTGCTGGTTTCGATATGCTCAAATGTTTGTTATTTCAGGCTGTCAGAATAGGAGACTTGGAGCTCTTTAAATCCGTTGCTGAAAAGTTCTCCACTACTTTTAGTCAAGACAGGACACATAATCTAATTGTCCGACTGCGCCACAATGTCATAAGGACTGGTCTCCGCAACATCAGCATCTCTTATTCTCGTATTTCACTGGCTGATGTCACCAAGAAGTTGAGGTTAGACTCTGCAAATCCCGTGGAAGATGCTGAGAGTATTGTAGCAAAGGCCATAAGGGATGGTGCAATTGATGCAACTTTGGATCATGCAAATGGTTGGATGGTATCTAAGGAGACGGGGGACATATATTCCACTAACGAGCCGCAGCTTGCCTTTAACTCACGGATTGCATTCTGCCTCAACATGCACAACGAGGCTGTACGTGCACTTAGGTTCCCACCAAATTCCCACAAGGAGAAGGAAAGTGCTGAGAAGAGGCGAGAGAGACAGCAGCAGGAGCAAGAGCTTGCAAAGCACATAGCTGAAGAGGACGATGATGAGTTCTGATCAATCTTTTGCTAAAGATATTTTCTTTCAGCATGAAAATGCCATCCAATTCCGAATGTGTGTTTTGATAACTCATCATCAACAGGTTGTCACTGCTAAATTAACTGAGTCTTCTCTTAGAGGCATAACTTTCATTTCTAGTGTAATCTTTACATTGTTTCTTGAATTTGCTGCATAATTTATCATTGCATTTGAAATCAAGGCCTGTATGGTTACATTTTGGTGACTCCAGGATAATGAGAAAATGCAAAATCTTAAGGCTTCTTTCCATCCTAAATCTTAGAACTGATGGATATTAAATGTTATGATTGCTAAGTTGCAATGGAAGACATTTTAGTTACAACTTACGCTCTTATATCTGCTGATAAGCAGTTTATCTTCACAGTTCTTGGCATCAATTAAGCTTAGCAATAGGTACAAACCAAGCTTGGCAACAGACCTAATCAATAGGTCGAACCAAGCTCTGTTAAACTAGGCTCGGATTCATTATAAATAGTTTCAAATAGAATTTTACCAAAAATGAAAACTCTATCTACCAAACAAATTTAGACTTTTTAAATATCTGAAATTCGAGTTAAATCATAAATCAAGCTCAAATTTGCTCAAGTCCAATTAGCTCGACAGTGAGGGAATATTGTTTTGAAGAGATTAGGAATACTTCAAGCTAAATTTTATAAATTTATTGTACCAAGTTCAAAACCTAAACAGCAGGTCTAAACTACAACATAAAGCAGATGCAATGAAACACAAAAAGTCCTCAACATCAAACTCGTAGACTACCATTACATACCATTCTCTAACATTGACCTGACCCTCATTGGAAGACCATAAAGTCTTATAAATCCAGCAGCATCAGCCTGATTATATATCTGCCCACTCTCAAATGATGAAATATCTTCCCTGTATAGACTATAGGGACTGGTCCTTCCTGTTACAGACAAAGAACCCTTGTATAATTTCAGGGTTACTGAACCAGTTGTTGTTGCTGTTATCTTCTCCATGAATGCATCCATTGATTCACGAAGAGGATCAAACCACCTGCCTGCATAAACAAGCTCTGCATATTTAAGAGCTAGAGAATCTTTAACTTGCATTGTTTCTCTGTCAAGTGTCAAAGACTCCAGCTCACGAACAGCGGCAAACAGGATGGTCCCTCCAGGAGTTTCATAAACGCCACGGCTTTTCATACCAACAAGTCGGTTTTCAACCATATCAATACGGCCAATTCCGTGCCTTCCACCAATCTCATTGAGTTCAGAGAGTAAGGATGCAGGGGACAGTTTCTTCCCATTTACTGAGACTGGAAGCCCCGAAACTATGCCTATCTCGACATATCTACAAGGAAAGAAGATTCAGCAATGGAAGAGAAAATTACAAAGAAAAATTTCAAGTATGATAACTACTCTGGTTGGGTAGGTGCATCTTCTGGATCTACTGTCATCATGTACATATCCTTCTTAGGCTCATTTGCCGGATCTTCCAAAATGTCACCCTAAATGTTGCAATTTCATTCGACAGCAAGAGGGAAGATAAGCAAATAAGATGAAAGTAAAAACAATCACACCTTATTCCTATTCATATAAGAAGCAAATCATACCTCATGACTAAGGTGCCACAAGTTCCTGTCTCTGCTATATATAGACTTCTTAGTCACTGGGACTGGCACATTATGCTTCTTTGCATATTCAATAGCATCTTCTCTTCCAGTAATATCCCATTCCCTCCAGGGAGCCACGACTTGTAGCTCAGGATTTAGAGCAAAAAATGTGAGTTCAAATCGAACCTGGATGCGAAAATCGAAAAGGAAAGGTTGTGTCAAAAGAGAAGTAAATCGATAACTAGAACTTTTATGCATGGATTGATAGTTGTACATGCCTGGTCATTTCCTTTGCCTGTGCAGCCATGAGAGACAGCATCAGCTCCAACTTCTTTAGCAGCATCAACCATAGCCTAAGTAATTACAGGCAGATCATTATAGCAAGTCATGTAACATGAGAAATAAACTTTGAACGTCACTAAGATGGCAATGATATAAAGCATATTGCAGAGGCAAAAATAGAGTCGAGAATGAAGAATCCAGCATAAACATATATAGTTAACTACCCAAAACTGAAGTGATCTAGAAAAGCTACCTCTTCTCCTCTCTAAAATGAAAACCAAAGATCATATCACAGTGAGAAAAGAAATACAAATCACAAACAACTACCATGTTAAAAGATGGGTTCAACCACACGAATGTCAACAATTTTCAAATATGAGCTCACTTTTGCAATAACTGGACGGGCCATGGAGGTCCCCAATAAGTATTTCCTCTCGTAAATTGCACCAGCTCGCAAGCAGGGAAATATGAAATCCCTTACAAATTCCTCCTTCAAGTCCTTCACAACTAATTGGCTAGCACCACTTGCCTTGGCCTTTTCTTCCAAACCTTCCAATTCCTTTAAGCCCTACAAATTTACAAGAGAAATTTAATTTTGAACAGTTGATAATTGAGAAGTTGCTTGCATAACAAGAATGATAAACACAATTAAATGTCGATTTGACTAGCACACACATACTTGGCCAACATCAGCAGTGAAGCAGACAACTTCACAACCATAGTTTTCCCTGCAAGAACATGACTGGTTGGCTAAATAACATTGTAAAGCAAGTGTGATGAATGAAAGGATGGAGGAAAGCAAGTGTGATGAATGAAAGGATGGTGGAGCACAAGTGGATAATAACTGAGTAGCTATATATGCTATAAGGTAGAAAATGTATATAACATCCAATTGAGCCTTAACAAAACAATGTAAAACACAAATATTTCATTGCAAATACATTCGTAGAATACCAAAATGCAACGGAATTTCTGATAATATTGTAAATTGATAGTTATCTACTTAAGAATTGGTATATGAACTATTTATTTTTGGTATAGGATCTGTTTACAAAGGTCTGGATTTAATAACCACAATTTCTCAGCTTCATCCCATTACCTATATACACTTGAAATGCCAATACAATGTGAGGAAGGTTAAGGTGAGCAAGAGTTCACACAATCATCTACCTTAACCATGGTACAATCACTGATGTGTCTAAGCCACCACTATATGCCAAAACCACCTTATTTAATTTTCCACGCAACCCTCCACTGATTGCAGCCCCAGACACGTGTGCCTCTTTATCACTAGACAGAACAGCTTGAACAACTGCAATCCAAGAGAATATTTATCAGGAATCACAAGAGATTTCACCAACGCATATGCCAAATCAATCAACACAAAAGGCCAGAAATACACCCACATCAAAACATGGTATGAGGTGAAGTTCCACATAACAGTTCAGCTAAAATTGCTTCTTTTTATCTCTCTTCTTTTTTAATACTCTTTTGTAACAAAGCAAATAACAACTTCTATCACATTAAGGCCCCGTTTGGTTGACACGGATTGTTTCCAGGTAAAGTAATCTTTTTCCTAAAATTTAAATTATTACGTTTGATTTGTTTTTTTGGGTAGTTAGGAAAGTAAAAGCTTTTCTAATTTAGGGAAAGTAGTGACACTTTCCTTAGAATTTAAATCCCAACACTTCCTTGGTATTTAGATTACTTTTCTCAAGAATTTAATCTAAAAAATACATTAGATAATTTAATCCTTCCTTCTCTCTCAACTCTAAGACTTTAAAATATATAAATTTCAAATAAATTTTGATTTAATAATTAAAAATGTATAAAATAAATATTATTTTACAAATAATAATTTTTAAAAATAAAATATTTTATTAATACTAAATATTTTATATAACATTTATTAATAAAAATATTTATTATTATTTTAAAAATAAAAATAAAAAATTCACAATAATTATAAAAGTTGAAATAAATAAAATAACTAATTAAAAAACTTTGAAAAAAGGGAGAAAGGAGAGATAAGAGGGAGGGAGGGAAGTTTTAAAATTTTTTGAAAATTTTGCAAAAAATTTCCCCTATTTTTTAAAATTTCTGATATCGGCCGGTATTTGGATTTTGAATATTTTTGCTCAGAAGTTTCAATCGAAAATCTTCAGGTTTATATTTTTCCTTATTTAACAATTTCAAATTTTATTTTATTTGTAGGGATATAATTGAAAACACAAGTCAAAATTAAGTTACATTCTATAAAATACTGTTACATACCAAAAACACTATAATAAGAATTCAACCAACTTTCCTATTAGAATTTTTATAAGTATCTAAACATGTGAATATCTTTACTTTCCTATAGATTTATTTTCCGAGAAATCATATTCCAAATTCAGTTTACTTCCTGCCAACCGAAATGTAAGGGCCATTTGAGTTTTGTAAGAATCCGTAATGGGAGTCAACAAGAATAGGAATAATAGCAGAAATTCTCACCTTGACTTTTCCCGACTTTAATAACTTTACTATTTGGAGTATCAAGTGCTCGGCCATGGAGTTGACTGGCATTTTTGCCGAGCTGTCACTCAAAATTAATAAAATTCCATCAAGAAAATGCCAACCAACAGACCGAACCAAAAAAAGGAAAACAAAATAAACACAAGTATATACCTCATGGATCAAAAATGGAAATGACTTCCTAGTCAAACATCTTCTGTGAGATGAATCTGCAAGTAAAACTCAATGTTATATGAACACGTACAAAAAGAAGAACAAAGAAAAGTGACGCAGAGAAGCAAAAAAGAATGGTAACCATCAAAGACGAGGGCTTTAGATGAAAATGCACAGCTTGCTTTCAAATGCGCCATCTCCTTCTTATAAGGTGAGCAGCCCAAAGTGTTTCTTTCTTTATAAAAACAACACGATGTCGTTTTTTCACTCTCACTCTTTTGTGTCCTTTTTCAGCCTCCCTCTACCTTCACCGCTTTGTGCTTGCTCCTTCCTCTTTACAAAAATGTTAACAGCGGAGACAACGAAGATTCTTAGCAGAGTTTTTTTCCATCTCTTTTAAAAGTTGAAGGTCTAGGTAGTCCAGTTAAGATTCTTACCTGACTACCGAAAACGCATAAAGCAAGATCGCTGAAAACGCATAGAGGGTTACCTTTGATTTGCTGAAAACGCATAGAAGAAGATCGCCTTGTTAATCGCTCTGAACCCTAAACGATTGCTTTTTATACTCCTTTTGCAAAACACAACGTATTTTGAAGACTGTTTCGATAATCGATTCGTAATCTTAATTCGATGGTCTGAATCCAAATTAAACAAAACGATTCAACAAAAGAAGGTCAGAAGAGAAAAACTAATCAAAATCTCACCATTTAACAATTTTTTTTCAAGAAAAAGAGTATAAATGATAATTCAGATGAGGGAAAGTTGCGATTAAACAGAGAAGAAAAGAACACAAAAAAATGAACTGAAACCAGGAAAAAAAAAACTTTGAGCTAACTATGAACCTAAAGAGAGAATTACAATGCAATGGATGGAAAAAGAAGATCAAAGGACTTGACTTGATTGAGATTTAGGAAAAATCAAAAGAAAATGTAAAAACACTAGTATGTGTTACCTGTTTACGTTGTTTCGCAGACTTCTTACTTCTTACTTCTTACTTATATCAACTACCCCACTCTCACACACATAACCGACGACCAGGCGACAGCACACAGACGTAGGGCTAAAATAATAAACCCTAGCCGGGCGCACTCAAGAGTTTTTTTTTAAATAAGACGGAAAAGGTAACCGATTACACAATGTGTCACGAGAAACAGATCTCGAGCATATCCTCGAGGAGGATTACATGACACTCAATAGGAGGAAGGTTAAAATAAGTAACACCAAGGGCAAATTGTGTAGCATAGCTCGCTAGCCAATTCGCACAGCGGTTACTCTCACGGTAGATGTGGCGATGCACGATCGTCCAGCTCCTCGCAAACAGTTCATGAATCCCTTGAACAATGGGGTTATGGATCGAGAATCGACCGGCTGAAGATGAGAGGGGTTTGGAAGAATTTTTTTAAGAAATTAGTTGACTGTTATTTACAAAATGAGCTTTATATAATATATTATTTGACAACATAAAAATAAAAAAGAATTTTTAATTTTAATTATATTTTATTTTGTAATAAAAATATTTATGTATATAAATATTTTTTAAAGTATATTAAACAATATATAAAGCACAATATATTAATTATTATATAATTTTAAACTATATGAAGCATATATGAAAATACATCTAACCAAATCTTTTATATAGATTATAACATAAATAAAACTAATATCAAAAATAAATATTAAAACATATAAAAAAGTTATATAATATTATATAATTCCCAAAATAAACGTGAAGTTGAGTTTGTCGGTATTGTGAAAATTATATGTAAAACATCAAGGCAAAAGAGACTAAAAAATAAACTTATTAATTAATCTGAAAATTTTACTGAAAAACTCTTTTTTTAGAAGTTCCAAATTTAAGCTTCTTAAAAAAGACGTATTTTAGCTACCAAAAAAGATAAATTTACTAAAAAAGAGTTTTTTTTATTTTACAGCAAAACACTCATTTTTCAAAATTTAATCGAAATTTAATTTAAATTTCGTAAAATTTTAATTAAATTCATTATCTTTTGTTTATTAGAATTAAATATAACAAAAAATTTGATAAAGCTCAGTGTAAAATTAATAAATAAACTTAAATTGAATATACTTTATAATCAAATTTAAGCTTAAAATGAACTTCAAATTAAATTTAAAATATAATTTGATAAAATAAGACTTTTTAAATATATTTAAAGTTCGAGTAAATATCCTAAACACTTAAATGTGTTGTATTTAGGTTACATACAAAACATTTGAAAGTACGAACAACTATGATTCGTGTTCAATCTTTATCCATCTCTTTTTTATAGGGTAAAGATAATGGATTCAACAATGTGAAATGTAAGAGCTCCAAGCATAAAATCATTCATATATATATATATATGTGTGTGTAGATATGAATAACATACAGATTTTACAACATCTAGACATATATATTTTTAATATGGTATGGATCCTTTCGGTTCGTTTGATTCTTGCTGGAGCCGATAATGAAAAATTCTCTCGTCCAATTCTTTTGGAGGATGAATCTATAAAAAATTCACCTGTCCCAATAACAAAAAAACCGGATTCGAATGATCCTGTATTAATAGCTAAATTGGCTAAAGGAATAGATCATGATCAACTCGAATTAAACTCGAAATATCTATATAACTATATATATATATATAGTTTTGGATCAGATTTAAATTGAATGTTTGGCATGAAAGCACAGAACTCAATCAACTGGGACCTTTTGGATATACCCGAATTCAAGTTGACTTAAACTTGAACTCACTTATTCAAGCTTGAGGTCAACGAAGTTACAATAGGGGTAACTATGACCCAATGTTCAAACATTGTCTTCTCTTTTTTTTTTTTTTCTTTTGCTCAAAAATACGAATTCATAAATGCAAAATGAATTGCCTGAAACTATACTTAGAAGAAATAAATTCAAGTCTGAGTAGAAAATTAACATTCTACTCCTATCCACAAAGGAAAACTCTTTTCCTAGCATCTTTCATACATAGATTACAAAATGCTTGAATGTTACAATATCCATATTACCTCCGAGGTTCAGAGAAATCACTATAAAGGCTAATTGGGAAAAAAGGCAAAATCCACAATAACATTGAAAAACCTTTTATCACTGGCAGTATTCAGACGGTTGAGCTCGATCCAAATGAATTGACAATACCGCTAACTCTCTCTGCAAAAGTTCTGGATGTGATCTTTTTACCAGGGACATGAAACGGGTTAGAAACCGCATCCACATATGCAGCATGGAACCTCCGGAAAAACTGCATTGTAATTCCACCGAAAGAACGATTCAGGCAAAAATGATAAATGCATTATCTTTTAATGAACCAACCCAATGGAAACAGTAACTAGGTACCAACTTTATGATCAGTATTACAGAAGAACAAACTAATTCATGAATCAAAGGACCTATTTATCCCTTTGTTTATTCCATTTATTTTTAACAAATGATTCAGACAAACAATGAACACATTTTCTTTTGCACGAAACCAGCCCAACGGAAATAGTCTTTGTGATCAGTATTACAGGAACAAACTAATTCAAGAAACAAACGACCTATTGCTCCCTTTGTTTGTTCCATTTACTTTTAACCAGATCACGAATTCAAGATCCTCACCGAAATATACCACAGGTTAAGCAAAACTAGAAAAACAAATATTTGCTGTAAGTATAATGTATTTGTGATAATAAACAAATTCGTTACCCTAATTTGTTATTTATAATGGAAAGGAACATTATTCGATTAGTCATCACCCTTTCACGGAAAACAGGGAGATGAATTGATATCTTAGAACCACATGCATCTAAAGCGCCTTTTACTAAGATCAATGTAGTTGTATGTAAACCTAGAGCATTAGACAAAATACGTAACAAAATTAACAAAAGATCTCAAAAGAAAAAAGAACAGACTCTTTGTTCTGCAATGTCCTATATCTCCTTTTGACATGAAGTTGTAAGTTTTAATGTCATATGTTAAGACGAATACTATAAATTTGTAACAGATTAGTGTAATGATCACTAAGAAGCACTCGGTTACACTTTCATTCCCAACTGCTGCATTTCATCTTTACTAGCGGGAGTTTGGACATCTATATACTTTCCTTGTATGCAAACTACATTAGGCTTCAAATTAACTAGTCATCCTATTTTCCGGATCAATAACTCCAGACAGACACCTTTCCAACTTAAATTCAAGTTTTCTTGCAGAAATTAAACCATCCAAGCTTACGAATAAAATCTCACATCCTATATCAATTCCATGGCAAATTTAGGCAAAAAGAATACAGATATAGCATCAAGAAATATCTTCGAACCGACTAAAAAACACAAAACAGTCAGTCGAAAACCATTCCTGTATAGACCATTCACAATTACAGCAAAAATAAACAACATCAACACAACAATATTACTCACATTCCGCACGTCCGCGTCTTTAACATCTAAATCCGTGGTTACCAAGATAAATTTCACCTTGGTGTTAGTCAAATAGCCATACCTGAAACATAAGAACATCATCATAGTCATAGTCACGCCCATTTTCAAACAAATGACATGAAATTAAAGAAATTTCATTACACTTTATAATTCTCAGTCGGATAAAGCAAACCAAGAAACGTCTCGTTCAGCATAGGCCCTGATTTCTTGGGATTATTCACTGTCGCATGATCAAATTCACAATAAAGATCTAAATTTTTAACCAAAAAAAAAATCTTCAAATCTTAGAATCAAAAACCGATACCTAAACAACATATTAACTATACTTTTCTCGAGATTTAAACAAATCTGTAGTCGAAAAAAATATAAATTGCAATCGAACCCATTCATAATTTCGAAACATACCTCGCTCGTCGACGACATCGAGAGAGCAGTGGACGATGTGGTGGAGCTTTAGAGCATCGTCGGCCTCTGTGAAGCTTTGAATGTACAGCGGATTGTTCTATGAAATCATCATCACGAAAAGCAATAAACAAGATCAGATTATTTCAATTTTGACAAACGAACGGTGGTTATTAGAGGAGGCGCACCTGGTGGCCGACGACAGCAACGCACACGATCATCTTCTCTCCGGTGGATCTAATCAACTGCAACTATAAAGTACCAACTACAGCTTCCTTATTCTCTAGTTCCTGTCAATTCTCAATATGACGTAGTTGAAGTTAATAAATAAATTAAATATTTTTTATTTTTCGTTAAGCATTTTTAATAAATAATAAATTATGATTATTTATAATATTTTATTAAAATTTAAAATTTTGATTAAAAAGAAGGTTTTTATACTCTTATGTTTAAGGTTTTATTTTTATATTAATTATATTTAAATTTATGTATATTTTAGTTTTTTAATACTAAAATAGAGGTTTTTTTTCCTAATAAACTATAGGTTTATTATAATGCAATAAAATTAATATAATTAAAGTTGTTTAATGGAGCAAATAAAAGATTTTTATTTTTTAATATAACTTAAATAAATAACAATTTAAAAACTTTTGTAATTATATATTTTCCGTGTGAAAATATTATATAAAATATCAAATTGAGTTGAAAAATTTTTCTTTCATTATATTCAGAGTCCAGATTGGTTAAGATTAAGCTTAGTAAATTACATTTGATTCAATACGACTTAAAGTTAATAAGTTAGGGCCGACTTTGGCTCGAGTAGTGGTCCAATTGGGCCACATCCTGAGGTCGGGTAGGTCATGGCCCAGCCTGTGACCCTACTATTATTTCAAAAACAACTCTGTTTTTGACTTTTTCCTTTTTAAAAAATATGATGGGCCGGGTCATTTTTGACATTCTACAACTCATTGACACGTCTAGCCAAGTCCAAACTCAAATCCAAACCCGATTGAACCATCAATTAGAGATATTAATAAGTCAGGAAAACCCACATAAGCTTGAGCTTGGCCCGGCCTAAGCCCATAACACATAGCCTAAGCCCGAGTTCAATCAGCTTGAGTGGCCAGTAATTTGATCAAACTCGATCAAAAGCTCCTTTTTTAATCAAAATTCACAAATGATGTGATTTTATGTTGTTAAAAGTTTAGGCTTCGGGTCAGGCAATTCGAACCTAAGTCCTTTTCAAAGCCCAATCAAACTAAATTGAACCTGTTGATTTCGAGTCAGGTGAAATAAGACCAAACTTATTTGTGAAGCCTACATCTTGAAATATGTGCTAAATTCTCTCGAAGAGACAACTAGAACTCATCATCCCTTGTTACATTTCAGGATATTTGTTCGAAGTATCAAACATACCAAGATCATCTAGTCCAAGAATCTCAGAAACTCCAAAACCCCATCAATGAAGATGGACGTTTCATACCAATGGAGATCAGCTTTCTACATTCAACTTTACATGAATCCTCCGTCACTTTCTTCAATCTCAACCTTGTTCAGTTTCAACATATGTTCTAATGCATATAAATAAACAAAATGTACAGATATTATTAAGCATAAATCACCAAATCCTTATTGAATTTTGGACTCAAAACCTATAACAAATTACAAATTCAATACAAAATTTTCATACTCTGTTGTTCTTGATAATGTTCTTCCTATTTAAACAAAATGATAACAATGGAGACAACGAAGAGTCTTAGCAAAGTTTTTTCCATCTCTTGCAAAAGAAAGCTTGGAAAGAAAATGAAGAAGTTGAATGAAGATCTAATTTGAGTGTTTAAAAGAAAGAAATCAAGAAAATTAAGTCAAAATAATCAATTACGTAGCATCGAAAACTGAATTCGATAACTAGCCATGGAAAACATGCATACCCAATCATGCGGTCTACCAAGACATAAAATACCATCACAAAATCGAAGCATAATCAAAGAAGTCGTAAATTTTAAACACCCAAAAGCAAGAACTCGTAATAACATAAAAGAATAACGTGAATGAGAAGTGGAACCTGTTTGTTAATGCAAGTGTAGATCGCAGAGCTGAGGCAGAGAGAAGAGAGAATGGAAATCTATCTTTTTGTAGCAACACAAATTCCCAAAACCCTAAAATGCGTACTAAAAGGTGAACTTTCGAACTAATCCCTAATCACAATAAACCCAAAAAGCTCCAATGAGCAACAAAAATAGAAGGATAACATGCTCTTGTTCCTGAAACTTCCTGGTGATCAAACTGAACCTCTACTGTTGGTATAGCAAAGCCAAAAACAGAAACCAGAAAAAACCCACCATTATTCAATCCTATTGCCAACAGATATGAATCGAAAATTCTTCACTTGGGTACAGACTTACCTGGGTTCTACGCTTTTCTCGGATTTGAAAGCAGGGTAAGGTCAATGCTTCATCCTTATCCCTAACATCAAGAAAAAACCGAAATTTCGAGAATTAGATCCCAAAGGCGTAGAAAGAAATATAAAATCAAACCAAATCCAATATTTAGAAAACAAAATCGAACCTAATCGAAAATTTGAATCCCAAAGAGATCTGAACAATTGGGAAATGGGTGCCGCTGTTGTGTGCGTGTGTTAGAGGGAGAGACACGAAGAAATCTCCGAAAATTTTTTTAAAAAAAAAGGGAGCCTTTCCTTGTTCCTTTTATTAATGAATGAAATATAATTGATCGACTACAGCTATGCAAGAGAGAGAGAGAGTGCAAGCAAATGTGGTGGTGTTGTGTTTGGGTTGGGGTCTTGGAGAATTCGTTCGGTGGTCTATTCAAAAACCAATCAAAATCTCACCATTTAACAATTTTTTTTCAAGAAAAAGAGTATAAATGATAATTCAGATGAGGGAAAGTTGCGATTTAACATAGAAGAAAAGATCACAAGAAAACGAACTGGAAAAAAAAAAAAAAAAACTTTGAGCTAACTTAAAAACTAAAGAGAGAATTACAAAGCAACTAAGCAAGGGATAGAAAGAGAAGATCAAAAGACTTGACTTGATTGAGAGATAGGAGAAAACAAAAGAAAATGTAAAAAAACTAGTATGTGTTACCTGTTTACGTTGTTCGCAGACTTCTTACTTCCTACTTATCAACTACCCCACTCTCACACACATAACCGGCGATCGACGACGAGGCGACGACACGTTGGCTAAAGTAATAAACCCTAACCAAAAAAAAAAAGTAATAAACCCTAACCAAGCGCACTCAACAGGATTTGAGGTTTATTATAATGCAATAAAATTAATATAATTAATGTTGTTTAATGGAACAAATAAAATATTTTTTATTTTTAAATATAACTTAAATAAATAACAATTTAAAAACTTTGTAATTATATATTTTGAAAATATTATATAAAATATCAAATTGAGTTGAAAAGGTTTTTCTTTTGTTATATTTAAAGTCCAGATTGGTTAAGATTAAGCTTAGTTAATTACGTTGCATTCGACACGACTTAAAGTTAGAATTAGATTCATTTTTTTTTTTTCACGAGAAAGAACACACTAGCTAGGACAAAGGGCGAGCATACAACGCTCCTTGCGCACCACGATGCAACAACTTCAGGACGCCCAAAGGAGGAGCGCGAAGGTAATGGAGACCGGGCCTCAGAAGGAAAGCGACAGCTGCACACTGATTCCCCTCGCGAAAGATGTGCTGAAGGTGGACCACCCATGGCAGGTTAATAAGTCGGTGGATACCTGCAACCAAAAAAGAGGACTCAGTCAGATCAAAAATGGACGACGAGAAGATATTAATTACCTCGAGCAAGTCAGTTTCAACAACAATACGCCGATAACCCAAGTCCCAGGTCAGCTGAAGTCCTGAGTAGACGCCCCAAAGTTCGGCTGTAAGTGGGGAGCCCCGACCCAAATTTTACTGAAACCCACCACACCAGTGGCCCCGACAATCTCTAAGTAAACCCCCAGTAGTGGCCAGAGAACCCCCTCGCTGTACGGCCCCATCCGTATTCAACTTGACCCACCCCGACGCAGGACGAATCCATCCCACCAAACTACCAACCGGTAATCCCGAATCCGGGAAGACGCAGCCTTCTATAGCTCAAGCTCGGGTAATCCATTCCACATACACCATAATGATCCGCGCTCCCGCAGTCTGCCAGACAAAGCTAGGGTCAAAAATGCTGTTGTTCCGCCATTTTCAAAGGTACCAGCAAGCAACACAAAAAACGGTGGGCCACGCCACCTGCTGAAAAGCGGAGGGTTTCTGTAGGTTAGACTGCAACCAAGTATCCCCATTCTGAGAGAAGAAGTTGGAACCGAGAGCTGCCGGAGGAAACTGAGACCAAAGGGCCCGCACACGCACACAGTCGCAGACAGCGTGAATCGAAGATTCGGGCTGGCCACAGGAGGGACATCCGTTCTCCCTGGCAATATGACGATTCACTCGCTGCTGATTGGTTAACAATTTGCCTTAAGCGAAGAGTCAGAGAAACTGTAACACCTAAATATCCCCTGGGAGGATAAATGGATGCCACCCAAGACAGAAACAGAACAATCAAAACCAAACAATCACACTGATATTTATTTTATTCAGAAACTCAAACCACACACTTATTTTTACATATCAGAAATCTCA
>JAOSBM010000205.1:35520777-35535977 GCA_027568955.1 Erythroxylum tenue | reverse complement strand
TTGTCAGCTATCCTTTGATATATATTGTATCTCGATCTCCTCATTGTAATATAGAAAAATGATATCAGTTCTTGATTTAGTCGATTTTTTACAATTGGTTTTAGTTTCTGAAAGTTTCGTGCTTGGGATTGAAATGTTAAGTTGGATGCTTAACTTTTCTCTTTGTTTTTAATTCAAGTAGGGTCCTATGAAGCAGGAGCTTGGTTTGAATAACTAGATGTAAAATACAGTAGCCAAAGACTTTACCTTTGCTTTGCTTCACAACAACCAAAGAAGTACTTGAAAAGCAGAGTTATCATCGTACACATCAGCCCCTAAATGTGAGGAAGCTATCACAACTTTGCTGTACTTTCCAATATCTGAAATATGGTACTTTAAGTCTTAGTTGGAATTACGTGTATCTAATAATTTATTTAGTATATATCGAACCCGAAATGGTGACAGCTGTGAATTTCTCCTGAAATTTTTCATCTGGGTTTAAAACGTGAGATAATGGCTTGATGGCAAGTAAAGTATCAAGGTCAAAAACCTGAGGCGGACATTTATGGACTCACTCGTACTCTCTGAGCTTGCCTGGTGGTCCTATTTCCAGGTTGTGTTTCAGCTTTAAGCTCTCGACCTCTCACTTCTGGACCACCATTTCCTTTTCCTGACATGGCTCAAAGTGATGGACACGTTTCAGGAGTGAGCATCTATAGCTTTTACCAGAAGAACAAGGCTAACTATGATTGATGATTCCTATTTATCCATTCCTTTTTCGTGTGTAAAACTTAATAGAATATATCAGGAAAAAGAAGAATCAGTGAGTGACTGCTCATTTTCCTTTATGTAGGACAAAGTTTAACTGTATTGTAGGGACCAGAAGACCACAACCCACCATGTGAGGTCCAATCCTATCATGTGATGTTGAGTTGGCTTGGCCTTGCTTCCATTTTTTTTCTAACTAAAGTGATTGTTTCAGGTTACAGTGATTAAACTAAAGCTCAAAAGCAGGCCATTAACCAGACTTTTCCACGTAGGTGAAAAAAACCTTTAAGTTACTTTACTTCTCTCAGATGCTCTTTCAAGTGAGATCAAGGAGCTTAATGCTTTTCAGGCTTTGTTCAGAAAGTAGGAGAGAATGAAGAGACTTTAAGAAAGATCAACTCAAGACTCTACTGAATTGCAGAAATTATACATACAGACAAACTAACAATGAAAGATTAAATTTTTAATGAGAAAAAGGAAGAAAGAACTTTCATCATCATAATCCTTTCATACACACAAACAAACAAAAACAAAATGCAGAACAGAAAAAGGAAGATGAGATGAAGATGAAGATCAATTTTGTTTCTTAGTTGCTGGTACTGCTTCTGAAAGATCCCAAAGCCTTGATAGCTGCTGCTCTCAGTATGTATTGGTGATATGCAGCTGCTGCAAGTGCTCCAACAAATGGTCCAACCCAGAAAATCCACTGTCATATCCAAAGTACAAAAATTTATCAGCAACTTGAAACAATCCAAAACATGGAAAGTCCTGTAATAAATGAATGGTTTTAGACGACGCTCTCAGATGATTAGATGTTTTAAAAACATACATGGTCATCCCAGACTTTGTCGTTATTGTAAATAACAGCAGCTCCAAAGCTTCTTGCAGGGTTAATGCCAGTTCCTGTGATGGGAATAGTTGCCAAGTGAACCATGAACACGGCAAATCCTATAGGTAAAGGAGCCAACACCTAGAACACAGAAAACACATCACTACTTGATAAAGTAAAGAGAAAAAAAAGTTTCAGAAACTTGTACAGCTAACTCTTGCAAACAACAGAAAGCTTGGAGCAGCATACTTACAGGGATATGAGAATCACGAGCACTTCTCTTAGGATCAGTGGCTGAGAAAACGGTGTAGACCAGCACAAAGGTGCCAATAATCTCAGCTCCTAAAGCTGTGCCCTTGCTGTAACCAGAACTCACAGAATTGGCACCACCTCCAAGAGAGTTGTAGTAATGTTTCATAAAGGCCTTGACCAAACCAACACCACAGATAGCACCCAAACACTGAGCAACCATGTAAGAAACTGCCCTGATCAGAGATATTTTCCTAGCTAAGAACAGACCAAAAGTGACCGCAGGATTAATATGACCACCTGTATACAAAAAACAACCAAAACCCATCATCAGAGCGCTAAAATCTAAACTGTGAAATTATTATCTGAATAGAAACAACACATCAGCAGAAAAAAGATCGCATCTTTCTGTGCATGGCGGGTAAAAGCTAGTGAATACATAAAAGAACAAGAACTCCTAGACAAGAAAACACAAAGTTCACAAAAGGGTACTTGAAAAAGATGGAAGTTGCTTCTCACCAGAGATACCAGCAGTGCAGTACACAAGTATAAAGATCATGCCACCGAAAGCCCATGCAATACCAAGCAAACCAACACCATCACAAGGTCCAGTTTGCTTCTTGTGGCCGATCACAGTAGCTACTGTGACGTAAAGGAAGAGAAGAGTAGCAATAAACTCAGCTATTAAAGCTCTGTAGAAAGACCAGACCTTGAGCTCAGCCATGTCAAGAAGTGGTGCTGGTGGTGGATCAACATAGTCCTTTCCATGGTGGGCTTGACCCTCTTCACTCACTTCCTTAGACATTCTCTCACAAAACCCTTAAGGAAAATGAGATAAAGATACGATGTTTAAGTTCTCTTCAACCTCTGCTTCACTCTTCAATGATGCGTACATGTAACCTTAGCCAAAGCTCGAATCCTTTTAAAGAGAAGGAGGATGCAGTGTGTGGACAAAGCTGAAGCTAAGGGTAAAACAGGAACAACAAAGGCATAGAACAATGGAGTTGGACTTGAGCTTGGGCGAGAACAGACTATAGAGGAAGTGGAAGGTGTGGGACCAAAGTGTACAGATAAGAGCATGTGAGGGCTAATCATCTTGAAGTTCCAAAAGCCACGCCTTTGCCAACGGCCATTCTTGTCTTTTTGTCAACTTTTTATATGGAAGCAAATTCGAACTCGACATCGAATCGGAGGTTTTACATTTTATTGATCATCAGATTGATCGGTTTGATCGGTTCAATCACTGGTCAAACCAATGTGACATCATAATTGTGTAATAATTATATATAATATTAGTAATATTAAAAAAAGAAAAATATATCAAATAATATAAAATATATAAAAAATATATAAAAAATAAAAATTTATTGAATTAGTGGTCAAACTGATCGAATCGGACCGATTCGACCGATCAATTGACCTGTTTTCACCGATTCTTACTGATTCAATTAGGGACCGATTTTTAGGAATCAACCGGACCGGATAGCCAATCGATTACCGATGGAACAGGCCGATCCGGTCCGATTTTCAAAATAATGATGGGAAAGTTTAATTAGTTCTTTAAAACTTAACTACTAAGATAAAGATAAGGTGAGTTTAAGTCTTTATTAAGAATGGTAATGAATCGGTCCGATCTGATCCGATCTTTCTTTTAGTAGCTTGAGTTTACTCTCGAACTTAACCTAATTGAGTTTAGAATTGCTTAAACCTGATTAAATTATAACTAAAATAACATCATTTTACTTGAATCAGTTCGAATTAAGTTGATCTTAATTGCAAGTACCTAATCTTAAAAAAAAAAAAGAATACAAATGCTTTAGACTTTTTGAAGGGGCATTGCATAAATAGATACTTGGAGATCATTCTTAATCCATTCAAATTTTTGGAATTTTAAACTCAAATTTTTATTAGTAATTTTAAAATATTATATTAATTATATTGAATTTTTATGATTTAACTTTTTATTTCAGCTATTATATTCTAAAATTTTCAAATTTATCTTTTGATATATTGATTAATTGTATATTATATTAGTTTCTATTTATCAATAATTTTAAAAATGATATCGTATAAGAATTTAATTATTTTAATATTATTATTGGAGAAATTAATTAATTAATTAATTAATTTAATATTTTATTTTTAATTAAAATAATATTATTTCAAATTAATTTTTAATATAAATTTAATCTAAAATCTATATTATTAAAACTAACAATAATTCCATCATCACAAAATTAAAATAAACAATAATCCAAAATAGTTTAATAATAAATAGATTTGCACTTCTTTTCAAGTAGATTTCTTTCATTAGTATAAATAAAATATTAATCAAATATGGCTTTTTGCTATGAGGCTATAACCTTTTGTCCCTTTCCATGCAAGTGGTCTTATTTGTTGATTATTCTTTTTTTTTCATTGATTACTATTTAATTTTTTTTTTAAGTCTAATGTTATTTTTTTATATAAGTCATCTAGAAATAATCTTTTTACTAGTTAGAGATAAGACAACGTAATATTGAACTTCTTAAAATTTCGCATATTAACAAAATTTTTATCAAATAATTGTTGTTATCGTCGTAGAACCAAAGTAAGTTACTTTTTATTGTAAATTTTTATTTATTTAATGGATTTTATCATTTTGAATTTGATATTACTTAAAATTTTATAAATAATAAATTAGACAACAAAACTAATTAAAAATATAACTTTCAGTTAAAACCTTAAATTATTATATTATAAATATTTTTAAAATAGGTTTATAATCCAAAGAAGTTGAGAGTATGAACTTTTAACATAATTTGTAAATGATAAAGCTTTGGTCTTAATATTATGTAATTAGAATACATTTTTTTGGATTTTTTTTTTGAAATGGAGGAACTTGTAATCTCTACTTTTTTAATGTGTATTGGGTAAACTTCGACACAATAGCCTACAAATTACGTCAACTGAGTACTCCACATTAAGCAAATCTTGTATGACAGATTCGATCGAGAGAGCCTAAATAGGGGAATCGAACATAGGACCTTTTGATCCCATGCCCTTCCATTCCAACCTCCATTAATTAAATATTTCAAATTCTAGTTTATTATTAACCCTATTGACATAAATTAAATAAATTTTTAGATAATATTAATTGGTGAAGTTAATAATAAGTTAAATTTTGTAATAAGTTAACTTTTTAAATATTTAATTGATGTTTTTTAATAATTTTATTTAGCCTCGTGGGTCGTTTAAAAACAACCTCTTTATTAGTTACATGTAAGATTTTATAGTATTAAACCTTCTTAATTCAGGTGTAAGCAAGATTTTTAGTAATTGTTGTAATTACTTTATTTAGTATTATAAAATTAGATAATACTAAATAAAATTATAATAATCTTACTAAATAATGTTATGTAGTATTATAAAATTAGTCTCGTGGATCGTTTGAAAATAATATCTTTATTAGTTATAGGTAAAATTTTGTAGTACAAGACCTTAGATTTCAGGTGTCGGCAAGATTTTTAGTACAAGACTTTCTTAAATTTAAGATGTCGGTAAAATTTTTACTGAGTTATTGTCGTAATAATTTTATTTAGTATTATAAAATTAGATGAAATATAAAATTTTAAAATATAATTTCTAACAAGGCGCAGATCATATAGATAATGTAGGGTCCACAACGGTCCAAGGGTGATAAGAAGCCTATTGAAATATTGATCCACTGAATCATGTGGACACCAGCTGTCACAAAAAGATGCAGGAGCATCTTGCTTGATGATTGGGCATATTTCTTTTAGTTGCCCCCACCACACCTTCCACTTTCCTCTCATCTTTATCTTACAAATCCAAATGTACTAGGTTACATATCTCCACACCCACTTAAAAATTGATACATATATATGGCTGAGAGCAAGGTTTTGAAATCTGAATCGTAGGTTTTATTGGTTATCTGTTCGATCGGTTCAACTATCGATCGAATTGATGTGATGTCATAATTACGTCATAATTATATTTAATTATAGATAATATTAGTAATATTTAAAAATAAAAAATATATCAAATAATATAAAAATATTTAATAATAAAAAATAATAAAAAATTTATTGAACCAATGTTGAACCGGTCCTATCAGACCGATTTTCACCGATTCCCATTGGTTCAATTAGGGACCAATTTTTAAGGGTGATCTAGACCAAATAGTTGACCGATCACCGGTCGAACCAGCCGGTCCGGCCTGAGTTTCAAAACATAGGCTGAGAGTAACAGATATGCCGACTAATTTATGAGCTGAGCATTTTGATATAGGCACTATTTATTTTGATAGTTCATTCATTAAATACCATGTACTCCTTTTAAAGAATATGTTGGGAATCTATTTTTCTCGACTTATTGTGTAATCTATTTTTTTCCCTCTTTATATAAAAAAAATTAGCACTTTTTTTAACAAAGCTCTAGAGGCTTCCAGAGAACAATGGGTTGGGCAGAGCCCGACTCGTAGACTAGAGCCTGACTCGACTTCTTTTTGGAAGCTCAAATCTAATTTGACCTAATTTTTAAAATTTTTTAAACTTAAATTAAAAAATAAAGTCACTTTTATTATAAATGTTAGATATCGAGCCCAGTCAACTTGAGCTTGAACAATCCGAGTCAAACCGTAAATTTGATCAACTTAAGTCTAATTTCATTAACCTTACCTCGGGTCTAAGTTAAGACAAGCTCAAACCTAAATTTCATCTCTAAATTCGATCATATGAAAAAAAATTCAAGCCGAATAGAATTGGATCAAATTTAATTCGAATTTGATTTGACCAATCAAATCATATTTTAAATAATATTTTAAATACTTTAATTAAACTAATTTGAATAGATTCAGATTGGATCAACCCGAATTGCCATATATAGTTCATTCTTCTTTCACTAATCACTATCCATAAGAAATGAAACAAAAAATACGGTAGAGCTAAGACGGTTATTGTATAAGGTTTACCCAATGTTAGATGCAGAGACGCATAATAGATCAATATGAACATCATG
Organism: Erythroxylum tenue; assembly: GCA_027568955.1. NCBI lineage: Eukaryota > Viridiplantae > Streptophyta > Magnoliopsida > Malpighiales > Erythroxylaceae > Erythroxylum > Erythroxylum tenue. The sequence continues at coordinate 35,529,133 of JAOSBM010000205.1, read as the reverse complement.
ATTTACCCCGTAATAAATCATGTTATTACTGGTACCTTCTTCTCGGTTCCTTCTTCTCCCTTTTTATGAAAACGACTTGCAGTTTCTTCACAGAGAGTGGTTCCCTTCAAAGTGAAGTGAGTAGAATTGTATTATGCATTATGGGACCCAATTTTGTTTTATTATATATTTAAAAATTACATGAGACTAATATATTACTAGAGATCGTAAGGAAGTTAGTTGTCTAATTGCGTGAATTGTTAGAAATATTGAATAATTAAGCAGATTATTTTGGTATTATAAGTAAGGATAATAATAGATTCGGTGGGGTCATGGTCCGATTCGACCTAAAAAATAATTTAAACTGATAATGGCAAAAATAACTCAATCAAATCCGGCCCAATCTGGATCAGTCGAATGTCAATGAACTTGACGCTAGTTGATCCGAGTTCAAGCTCAAGTTATCTGACCCAACTTGAAGCTCAAAGCCCATACCTTTCATATAAAATAAATCGCTCAAGTAAAATAACGTCGTTTTAAATTTTTACAATTAAAAAATAAATTTAATCAGACTCAATTGAGTTTCAGATTGCTGAAGTCTAATTGGGCTCAAGCTCAAACTTGGTGCCTTGAACCTAATCGAACTTTAAGTCAAGCTCGAATTCAAAAATAGAATTTTAATTCGAGCTCTAGCTTAAACAAACCCTAACTTAGCGGGTTCAACCCATTGTCAATCCTAGTTTGAACTGGAGTAAGTTGCTTAAATGACATCATTTTGAATGAATATTCATGTCGTTAAGTCGATTTGGAATAGGCCTCGAGCTAACTCCTCAAGCCCAAGTGTAATTAATTTGAGTTAAATCGAGCCCAATTACCATGCCTCGTTAGAAGTAACACAAGGAACTTATTACTTATAATGAAGTGATATGATTTTAAGTTTTACTAGCAATATTAGGATAAATATATTATCTAATTTGAATTAATTGAATTTAAAGTTCAAATTAAATTTAAAATATGACATTTAGGACAAAATGAAACCCTTTTATTCAAGAAATACACTTAATACATTTGTCTTTGCTAAGAACCATGAGATAGCAAAGTAATAGTATTTATATGATATGATTAGGAAAGAAAAAAAAAAGACCAATATGGCCTGATCTAATCCAAAATTAACATACTCAACTTGAATATTGATCGAACTTTAAGCTAAACTCAGGTTCTAACTGCCCAACTTGATCCGACTCAAAACCCAAAAATCTTATATAAAATGATAACGTTTTTAAAATGTAATCGGATCTATCAGGCCCATGCTTGGGCCCGAGCTCGAACACAAAATTCTAAGCCTAAGCCTAACATACCATTACCACCCTTAAATATAATGTCTATAACAATCAAAACTACATATTGTTTTAGACTTTTTTTAACGATAAAATAATCTCATTTTTATATAATTATCCATTATATAATAATTTTTGTATTAAAAATAATATAAATTATTTTATTGTTAGATATAATAACTATTTTAAAAAGTATTTTTATGTCTTGCGTCAATCCAGAAGTTTATTTAGTGCGCATCTAAAGGGTAGCGGCTGCGGATTCTTCTGTTTTTAAAAAAAAACTCCCAAAATTTTTTCATACAATCTGATATAGTACAAGATGATTTTGTGCCTTTTTGGCCTCGATAAGGTACGTTACCCAAAGATCCATAACCATAGATTAAAGTTAACATCTTTTTAGTCAGAACATTAACAAATGTATAACTTTGATGTCACCTGAACTAACATATAAATGTCTCTCTTGTTGTTTCCGAGTCGGGAGCTTTGTTTTGCCATAATTTGAACTGAGCTTCAATGGAGGAACGATGGATCTAATCATCTAAACATCGCATACGATAGTTCCTGTTCGACCCCTTTTGGCTCACTCACTTGAAACTGAAAAAACAAGGATAAAAGAATCGAATGAAAACAGTTTCAAGCAGTCAGATCATTCGGACAAAGAGTGCATGTGTTCAAGAAAACTGACCAAACATCATTTGTGCACGAAGCATGAAACAATCCAGTGTATCTGGTAAACAATCAAGCAACCAGAGCAAGTATGGTTGGTATTAACCGTTCTAAGTTCCGATTTAAAGGTAATGCGAGTACTAATCCCGAGCACTTACCAAGTTACTTTCAGGGGCTTTCCAATAGAATCCTTGGATTGCAATCACAGCTAAGTTTGAAGTTACAACAATAAAAATACTCAAAGCATGCACTCCCATCCATTCCAACACATATGTCAACCGCCTGTAACCATATACATCTACCTGTAATTGACACAATTTGAAACAGGTATGTCAAACCAACAATGGTGTTCAATGCAGATCAATCCGAAAAATGAGTTGAGAAAGATCATTCTATGCCTACATAAGTCGGTGAAACTTGGTTGAAATGTAGGCATTTACAGTGATATAACAATCTTCTAAAAGTTCATCCCCATCACCGATTTTCGGGGTTTTATGTCCTTTACTTGAATTATTATAGCAAGGTGGAATCTTTTATCTGTAACAGTCTTCGTAGGTTGATAATCGCATACTTCTACCATGGTTATTCAAACTTGGCACTCACCAACAAATACAAGATGCAAAATGTGATTCCTGCTGAAGCAGAAGTGATCAGCATGTAACTGATCGTGTAGAGAGATTTATTTACAGGGATGCCTGAAGAAAACAATTGAAAAGGAGTCAATGATTCACCATATCAAGTGATCTGTAAATAGATATAAACATCAATGCTTCTCATTGGCCAAGAACAAGTATCAAGTTCACACCTATTTTTCAAGAGAATAATCTCGTGATTGAATGAAAGACCTCTGTGCAAGTGTATGCAGCTAAGTATTTTATCAATATCCTCCACCAATGACACTTTGATATTAAAAAAAAAAATCCCGCATATTCGATAAGGAAAATATAATGAACAGGCGTACCTACGAAGAAAAGGATTAGGCCGAGTACAAGTAATGAAACTGAGATCAGGGACCAGTTTCGTAAGCGTATCTTATGATCCTGTAAGATTTTGAGCGACACCAAACAAATTCAGCAATCAATGAATGGGATGGATGATGCTTACAGAATATATTGAAGTAAAAGATCAATGGAACCAAATTTGTAAACAAGGCATTTAAAGATACTTGCACAAAATCATTCAAATGTCACTCATCAATACAGTTCCTCTACACACGATTCTAGTTATATGATTAACAAAATGCGTAACGAAGATAAAGAGTACTGAGAATGAAGAAAATGTCTAACCTGTATGTGACCAAGAATGTGGCCATATTGGAGCCCAACTATGCAGGTGACTGCAGCTGTTAAGGAGCTGTGAAATGCAAACGAACCGTACCATCATTTGAAACATATGAAAACAACTTTGTGGAATCCCATCAATATCAAAACTATGTGGTCTAATAAAATTTTAATTTGGATTGGTAACGATAAATTCCTCTTAAACAAAGATGCTCGTGTTTAGATATAAAAACAAAAAAAGAGAACAGATAAATAGAACCATCAGATTCACCACCTTAATAGGCCTTCAGGATCAAATGGGGCAAAACACCATGGAGGTGAAGTATCTGAAGGACTAGGGGACTTATTGCACTCCTATTAAAAGGATATCTTTGTTATGGATCTATTTAAGGAAATTTGATGAACACAAATACAACGAAAACTGAACTCTTACCTTAAGGTTTTTGTAAACCGGTTTTGCATATAGGTGATCAATACCAAGAGCGTAGCGATCAATCATACCAGCTGCATTACAGGCAGGTCCAAGATCTCCTCTTACAGAACATTTTACCTGAATCACACAGGCAGTGTAAAATCAAATATCAACAAAAAGGTTTGGCACTTGACAATAACCTCGTACAAAGAGGAAAGGGAAACCAAAAACTTCCAATCTCATGTCCAGTACATAAAACATTAAAGTAGGGGAAAGTTTTTGCATCCACAACAGCTGGGTTTACAAGAAAAAAGCTTACAAATATATCTGCTTTGGTCATTAATTATCACATTACTAATTTAGCAACTGAAGCAATTACATGGTGCACAGTAAACTTGCTTGCAGAGAAAAATAAAAGGTAGACAGAAGCAGATTTTGAGAGCTCGTATTGAGAAAAGTACAACGCACAAGAGCATAACTTTCACCGCTTCGAGACGATAGCTATAGAAGGGTCGTTGTTTAGGGACTCTAATTTAGATAAAGAGATCATAATTGAAATGTATCACCTACTGCTCTCCACATATTTACCAACATATTCAATGGACAGATCAACATTTTTGCCTTCAATGCTATGTTAAACCTCCAGAATGAATAATAGCATGTCATTGAATAAACAATAGAAAAAATTTCAAAGAAAAATGAAACCAGAAGCAATCTTGCATTCTTCACCTTGTAAGAATAAGTTGAATTTTTTGCAAGCATGTCGATCGGACTGGACACCTCAAACTGCCAATCTGGCACATATATGCCATACAACAAACCCAAGTATATGGCTGACAGTCCAGCTGCAACACACCTGCAAAATGAAACTTTTGTTTGTCAATCAAATGGGCTTGAAATGCCATATTCACTATGATGATCATATGTCACACACTGTTTAGCCTTATTGATCTTTTAGCAAGTGTAAAAGATGAAATAATGACAACAGAAGTACAAAATCAGTTCTTCCTGAAGCATAGACCACATGGCAATATGATTATCAGCATAAAATCAAAATTACTAATCGTACATAAATACTGTTCGGATATAGATCTGCAAGTGTTAAGTATCCATTCACTGTTTGGAACATGAATTCATTAACATTGTTCAAAAGCTTATAATGTGTAATTGAATGATAACATGTAAACCAAAACTTATAATGCGCAATGCATTGATAACACGTAAAACCTACCACTGCCAATAGTAGATCCTGAGGAAAACTGTTTCACTCTTTGTTCGACATGAAAACCAAATTGCACATAAAGCTGCAACAACATACCCAATTGCTATTCTCTGAATGAAAGAAGACAAGCCAAAACCTTCATTTAGTAGTGTATGGAAAACTTATGGTATGGTCGATACACATTATTAGCCGTGCAGAAACGTCCAGCAAGTAGTGAGAAAATTCAGTTCTTAACTTACATTACCTGTAAAATGCCTAGCCAACGAATTTTTTCGATGTCAACACCATAGGTCAAGGAATTTATTCCGTGAAAATAGCCACCTGATAATTGATATGGGTCATACACATGAACCTCAATGAGGACATAGGTATATATGATGTTAATAACACCAAAGCAAAAGGTTTGATTGGTAAGTCACCAACATAAGGACCATTAACATAATGAAATCCAGAACTTAACAAATAATGAGCCAGTGATCTCTTTAGGTCTGTCATAATATCTTCAAATTCTTAACGACATATGGTCAAAACGTATATTCTAAATAAGTATCAATATTCTAGTTCTTGCAATTGGTTACATCAGGTATTCAAGCTCTGTTTACTATAAATCAACAGCTACTAGATCTATGATTAGTAGTTAATTGTAAAAGATTGTAAAAGCTTACTTTCATTGATGAACTCAAGAGTATTTAACATGTTACAAGATTACAATAACAACCATTTGAATTCAAACTCCTAGAGATAATCGTGAAGAGATAAACCAGAAGTATTCCTATAGATTAGCTAGGTTACAACAGATAAAATATTAACAAACAATCAGAGATTGACTTGGTAAATAAGTGAGAAAATAATCAAGTACTTGAGGGTGCATTGTTAAATTGTTTATCATATTCTAGTTATAAATAAGATCCTATTATGAATTTTCACCTGTGGAATTCAAGTCATGGCAATATACCTTGAAGAAGAACACCTAAGACAAAAAGTTTTACTGCTCTAAGAACTGCCTTCCATGTGGAATTTACCCTGTTCGATACTCTCTGGAAAAATGCATAGAAGAGCAATATTTTCAATTCAGTGCACTATCCATGAAAATCACCACGTCTGATAAAGAAAAACAGATATCCTCTAAACCATTGAAAACAAGGTAAGTCAGTGAAGCAATACCTTGTAAGCGAGTGCAACAGAGACTCCAGCTACAAAGAGGAAGAAAGGCATCACAAAATCTGCCAAGTGAAGACCATTCCAAGGAGAATGAGCTATTATTGGAAAAACTGAGCCACCATAATCGACCAACATCATTAACTGAAAACAAAAACAGTGGAGAAAATGTGTGAATTAGTAACCGAAGAACAAAGTATGAACTTTTTACGCTGCATTCAGTTGCTTTAAATTTCCATTATTCACTTGGAAAAGTCTTTAGCTTGCCAATAACTTTCAACAAGAGGCAAACCGGTACTAGAAAACGTTTGATACTTGAACTTGCAAATTAATCAACAACTTGTTCTTTGCAGCCATTTCTCGCATAACAAGCAATAACCCAGAAAGTCAATGAAGTCCAATAAAACAAGAACAATAGTTACATAAACAAGCACAAATCTTTCCATGAAAGAAACAAAAAAGAGTGGTAAAGGAGTGATCTTTTTGAATGATAAGCAAGATATAAACAAATATGATAGATGAGAAATAGAGACAGAGAGAGGACTGTGAAGCTCACAAAAACACAGAGACCACGAAAGACATCGAGGGAAGCGATACGTGGAAGCTTTTTATTGGGCAGAGGTTGCTCCTCCGTATCCAACAGTGGTTGGTACTCTGCCATTTTATCGGCGTAGATAGCAGACAAAGTGAGTTGTTGTTCAATACGGAGAAGAAGACGAAAAGGGTATTGGCCAAGTAATGCAGAGAAGGCATATACTTATAAATTCCGTCCTAGAAAGAGTTGTCTTGGTTAAGACAAAGGACCACGCGGCATCAGTTAACTGGTCACAAACTCACAACATGACAATGAATATATATTAATATATGAGAAAGCTTAGAAGTACCCGCAAGAATGAAAAGGTTCAAACTTTGACTCCAAGTACAAAGTTCTATCAGTTACACAAGAAGAGAAATTCTGTTGACCTAAGTGATAATAGTTAACTTTTAATTATGATTAACTTATTAATGTCTGTTTATTTTGAATTTATTATTTAATTTAAAATTATTGAAATAAATGATTATTTCGGGAACATAATTTATCTAATTAAAAGTGAACTATACATGATATTCAATAATCATATTTTAAAGGGTACAAAGATACTCTCTTTTTTTTCTTTCGAGAAAACCTCATAGGCGGGTCAAGCGGGCACACTTCTCCGAGGGTTCAACTAGCGCATCACCTCATAGACGGACCGAGGGGGCGCACCTCATCATTGAGGGCTCAACTAATTCTTCACCCTACAGGTAAAACCCCGGCTGCCCCAGACTCTTACAAGAGGGGTTAGTATGAAATCAAACCTGGGACCTAATCGAAGTCAAGCCCCACTCTCAACTATCGAGCTACACCCCTTAAGGACACAAACAAACAAACAAAGATACAAATGCTAATTATAATTTAAATAAATTCTTTAATCTTTAGATTTTTAAAAAAAAATCTTATAATTTTTAATTTTTGAAAAAATCTTTTTAACTTTCATTAAAAATAACAATAAAATATATACAATATGAATGTCATGAATAAATCAATGAAATATTATTAACATGAAGTTTTTTTTTTTAAGCAAAACAAAGAAAACTTCATTAAGAAGCACAGTCAGCAGTTAAGGTTGAAGAAATACAAGCAAGAAAAGATAAATCATAATAAATAAGACCTGACATAAAATTAATATTTCTCGTAAGAGAGTGAGCTGCACAGTTCGCAGATCTTTTACAGAAACCAAAATGAATATCATTTATGGAATTGCAAAGAAATAAGCAATCGCTAATAATTAAATCAACTTCTGACCGATTGCGGCAAGTTGAAAGAATGCCCTGAATAATCAGTTGCGAATTTGATTTAATAATAACATAGCGTAAGTTTTACTTTTTAACCCAACTTAATGCTTAACATGAAGGTTTAAAGTCAAGTTAAATTAATAACTAAATTAGATCGTATCAATAATATTTAATTAATTCAAATATAATATTTACATTTCGTGTATTTTATCGTTATATTGTACAACAAATGAACTTTTTTAAATTAAAAATTATTAAGAGCTCTTTTCAAAAATTTAAAAAATAGTATTTTTTTTCTAAAATTTTTAAATCAAAACTTCACTTTTCAGAACTGGGGACATTCCACCACCAATTGGTCCACCCCATACAGATAAATTCAGGGGGTGCTTGGTTGATGGGTTTAGGAAAGGGTTAATGGGTATGGAATGAAAAATGAGTGGTTGGTTGTTGATTATGATTATAGGGGTAATGGTTTGATATCCCACTT
>JAOSBM010000205.1:35470478-35510066 GCA_027568955.1 Erythroxylum tenue | reverse complement strand
TTTCGTATAGATTCTGATTTCTGAGAGGGAGAGATCCTAGAGGGATAATTTTACCTCGAAGACATCAAGACCTACTCGAAACATGGGATTTTGTTTCAAATGTTCCACAAGAGCTACCTCATCAATTACTGGACCACGACTGCAGTTCACGAGGACAGCTTCCTGCAAAGATAGAGTTCAGTTTGCTGATCACCAAGAACTTGAATAACTTCTTAGCTTTTGATTTACGAAACTCGTACCTTCTTCATTGTTGCAAGCCTTTCTTTGTTGATCAAATGGTAAGTGGTTTTATCCAAGATAGGGTGCAGACTTATCTACAAAGATCATCATTCACTCCTGTTACTTTGCACCAAATATTAGTGAAACTAACCGATAAAAGTTCTGTAAAAGATTCCCACCACATCTGCCTCACGAAGAACCTCGTCCATGGAGGATGCTCTCCTCCAAGTAACTGGCTGTTCACCATTAGCTTTGAGGAATTGACCATAAGCTGTGACATAAATCATGCTATTTTGAGCAAAGTTTGTTTTGGAACTCGTCAATTTTAACAGATCCAGAGTGGCTTGCCTGTGACAAACTTCTCTAGGCGAGTGGCTTGGTAAAGATCATAGTAAATCAGATTCATTTTGAACCCCTCAACCTGTGACAGAGTAGAAGCATTGAAGCTGTTTCAAACACAGAAGCCCTTAAATTTTGGAAACATGTCAGAAGAGAAGCTATTTCATCCCTTTAACCCCCTTTCCTACCACATTAAGGAGAACTAGATGAGCAACAATGAGACACCGAGAAGAATTTTTGGAAAAATTAAAGATCAAGCATTCTTTACATCTTCACCATCTTGCTTCTTTCATACTACTAAATTCATAGGAATGAAAAATTACACATAACTTCTTATCAAAAGAAATAGAGTTGGTTTTTAACCTGGAGTTCTCACAAATTCATCCTTTTAAAAGCAAGACAAGATTAGTTTCTGCTATGAATTACATAATTCATTTGTACTTGGCAAAGCTACCATGTAACTTTGATCTTTTTAGTCATTAATAAACAGTTCACTGATCTGCTCATTTGAGTAGCTTGATGATTCAATTTTACTGATATGGAAGACATTTAAATAGCTCACGGAAGCTATAACGCATTTGACTTGAAACTGAATTGACAAAGGCTTACCATCATTCTGGCGTATGCCGATCCAATACGACCAGCTCCAATGACCCCAACTGTCTGTCCTTTGAGCAAGTTTCCTACAAACCTGAACTTAACACGAAATCCAAATTATGCATTGGATTAAAGAAAGCAATGGAAATCAAATAGATAATCCAATAAGCAACTATCCGTACAAGTTAGGAAGCCATCCATCGTATAAACCTGCCCTCATGAACCCATCTGCTTCAACTATTCTTCTAGCTGCTGCTACAGAAAGTGAAGCCGCTAGCTCTGCTGTTGTCTCTGTAAGAACTCCCTAACCAAATTACCAATTCAGAAATTCATTAACGTGATACTTATTTGCGAGAGATCATTAGCTAATAGCTACCCATTTATTTACTACATTGAAAGCAGTATTTCCCTAACATGTTCTAAGACCCAGAGGGACCAAAACACTAGCACGGAAGGGAAGGCATATTTCTAGTTTATATAGCAAGAGGTAATTGATCCAGTAGCTGTAATGGGTATAGATATACATACCAAATACCTAACAGCCATGAATATAAAGATCTAAAGACATATCTATCTGTATCGCCAATAATAAGTACTCTACGCTTCGGGCCTTTAGCGGGTCCATTGATACAATGGGGTGAAGAATTCACATGAAGTCATGAACCACTTCAAAACAACAAGACTACAAACTATAGTCATACAAAACAAGCAAGTCCTTGAGAATTGAAACTTACAGGAGTGTTTCCAACAGCAATACCATACTTATTTGCAGCATTTACATCAACATTGTTGTACCCAACAGCCATGTTACTAAAAGCTTTGCCTCCTGCTCTGCTTAGTGCTGCAAACAAAGTCTCTCCCCAATCTTCTGTCAACTGAAACACATCCCAAAAGCTCACTCCCATATAGATATTAATACCCACCTTTGATCCTATTAACAGATAAATTACCTGGCCTATGACTCCGTCGCACTTATCACCAATCAAAGCGATGATATCCTCAACGGACAGTATAGTTTTTTGCTGGGTACATATCTAAACATTTAAAAAAAAAAGCAAAAAAAGAAGTGGATATTTCATCAAATTCACAGAAATGAAAAGAACATCAACTAATTATTTTGAAGATCAAGAAGAAGAAGAACAAGTTTAGATACCTCAACACGACAGTCTTGCTCTACCAAGAGATTGATCCAGCGAGTTCCTGGCATGGGTTTGGTACTAACAACCCTGTACTTGCCATTGGGGTTCCAGACCTCAATTGAAACTGGTTTTGCCATGGAAGCTAGAGCTCACTCTACAATGTCCAAGCTCGAACGTTGAGTGTGGCTCAAGCTCAAGAACGCTGGATGGTCTTTAAATGTCTGTTAGTGCTGTTAATGATTCGGTGTGGACATTCACAACCCAAGTAAGCTAAGTCTTTGTGAAAGAGTCACAAAGACTTGACTTTGTGCTCCATTGATTGGCTAAAATTAATGGATGCAAATTGTTAAGATATTTTGGTGAGTACTTGATTGCTTTATTTTCTTGAAAATATGAGCTTTAATGGATAATGGTTGTATTGGAGTTTTATGACCTTTCATTCGGTGTTAAGATAATGGTGACGTGGCATCCTATCAAAGATGCCACGTCAGATCACTATTATCACTTTTGTCAATTACAGAAATGGACTTCTTTTGTTTGGATGATATTGAGACTCTGTATCATTTGCCAGGGTCTTTATGGGGAATCAAGAAAGAGTAACTCACTATAGCCATCCATTTGCATTATTATAAGAACTTTACGGAAAATGTTTTAAAAACTGAACTAGTTCGATCTGCTTAATGACGAAGACTTCGAATTAATTAATTTTTTTGATTTAATTTTTAATTTTCTAGTTTGATTTAATTTAATAAGTTGATCAATTAATTGATAAGGACTCTTAAATGATGGTCGAGTTAGTGAAGTGTGGGGGTATGAGGCTAAAATATCTTATATTCTTTTTTTTTTAGGTAAAGCGGGCGCAGCCCGAAAAGAAGACTCTAACTAACGAATATAAGTAACACCAATAATATCATGAAAAAGCCACGAAGTCACCGCATCTGGTGGGCTAGCTAAGGGATGAAAATTCGGACTAAAGTCATAAGCATGATGAGATAAAGCATCAGCGACGAAATTTCCCTCCCGATGTATATGTGTAACCGAAATCCTCTCGAAAGACTCCATTCGCTTGCGTATTCGGGAAATCAAAGCGACAGCTAAAGCATTAACCTCATATCTTATATTCAAATCCTCCTACTTACGCTCTCTCGATTGAGCTTGTCGTATAGGACTTGCCTAGTATAGAATATCCGATTTGCGTGATATGCATGCTATTACGTCAATCCGGAGATTTATTCAATGCGCATCCAAAAAATAATCACTGCGCTCCGTCTCATAAAAAAAAATTATCGATCAGTTTTAGTAAACTAATCAACTTTTATAAACTAAAATAAGCCAATTAATTTTCATTTAACAATTTTTTTTCAAATAAATTTTAAAATTTTCAATAAAGAATGATAGCCTTCTTTAATTATTTTTAATTATTTTTAATTTTATTTAATCTTTAACCTATTTTATAATAGTATGATACCGATTAAACCTTTTAAATCTTAAATCTCTTATCTTACTTGTTTAACTTCTAATCCAGTTTTGAAACATTGTTTAGAGATGATATTTTGAACAAACTAGTCTGAAATTAATAATTAAATTTTGAATTGATTAAATTCAAGTTAAAAAAATTAGTTCAATTTTTTTATAAGCCCTGAATTAAAAAAACTCTACTTGGACTCGATTCGATTCATTATCGTTCTTAAATATATTAATAATAATAAATAAAAATTAAATTAAATATGCCCAAATAGTCCAATTAATAATTAAAGTGAGAATTTAAATAATTTTAATGATGATTTATTTAATTGAGTTAAGTGATTTATTTAAAACATACGATTTAAGGCTTGTAGCTTATTGTATATTTTTAATTATATATTTAATATTGATTGAAAAATAATAATTGAAATTTTTGTATTATAAAACCATGAAGAAAAAACAATAATTGAGATGGGACCTATTTTCTTGATGAAGCCCAACCTAGTATCCTCTCTTTTAAAAAAAGGCCTAATATACATTAATTGGGTCAACATTGAACTAGGTTTAAACTATAAGGCTTTTCACAAGGCAGCCCAATTTGTCAGCCTTTAATTAGGATATCACTTGAAAATTGTAGAACTAGAAACCTTTTTTTTTTTTTGCGTTGGTTAGTTCACTAGGTGTCTTAAGAGGATTTTGACTGTGAAAAGACGTCTTTAAATTATTCATTTTCAGACTAATCCCTACTCTTATCTGGTTAGCCTATAAGAGGTAAAATGCTAGCCAAACTAGAACATTTTTAGTTTAGTTATAGCAATAGAAAAAATTGCTTAGCCCGACCTACTTTAATCGAACCAGAAGTCAACAAGTTTTGTTTGAATTGATTAGACTTTAGATCAAGTTTGAACGTTATAAAAATTCATTCTTTAGATCGGGCTTGAATTTCGAATCCAGTTTTACTGGACCATACCCGAAACCCAAAATTTCGCAACACTGCTTTGAATAAAATAGTGTCATTTTTTACTTTTAAAATTAAAAGATAAATTTAATAGAACTTGATCAAATTTCGAGCCATTCAAACTAGATTAGGCCAAATCGAGCCCAAACACAAAGTTTTGAGCCTCCTTGAGTTGAAATTTTGGTGGCTTCATGCTTCTCAATTTTGAGTGATCCAAAAAGGGAAAGCATTCAATAAAAAAATTTCCATATTACACATTTAAAGTTTTTCAATTACCATGGACTTTTAGAAATTCTAAAATTTTAAAACTCAAATATAAATATAATTGAGTAAAGTCAAACTCAAACTAAATTGTTAAATAACAATCAAACAGTCAACTGACTTTTTAAAAAAATTCTTTAAAAAAAAGATCTACATAAAAAGTTCTAGTGACAAAAACTCTACTGATATAAGCCAACTAAACATAGGCTTAAATTTAGTAGTGACTTGTCATTATTTTTTATCCTTGCAATTGTTTTTAAAAAAGTTATTCTAAAAAAGATCTACAAAAAAAAAACTCTACTGATAAAAGCTTTACTAATATAAGCTCAACCAAACAAAGACTTAAATTTAGTAGTGACTTGTCATTATTTTTTTATCCTTGCAATTGTTTTATATACTAAACACTTTCATATACCAATTCCCAAAAATAAAAAGTAACTATTTTTAATGGATTGATACAATTTACAAATTTGATTAAAATGTGATTTGATTTTAGCTTGTGGTAGAAGAGTTAAATTAATCTTAAATAAATTTTAAAAAATTTAAATGTAAATTTAGTTATAAACTCTTAACTTTTATTTATTAATGTTAAATTAAGTCAGGCTCAAAATAAATTGTTAAACTTAAATTTACTTAATAAACTAGTAATTTGTCATATAATTTTTTTCTTAATGTTTTTTCAAAATGAAATATATACTAAGCAATTTCATATACCAATTGCCAAAAATATTAAATAATTTTTAAAGAATTTACACAATTTTGCAATTTTAATCGAAATGTGATTTGCAATCTTAGGGCGTACTTGTTTCCATTTTGATTTTGTTTCAAATTGAGTAAAACAACCGGTTTGTTTGAGTTTTTAGTTTCTGTTTTTGATTTTGGTTTCTTTTAGTTTTTAAAAATTATGAAAACCATAAAAAGTGATTTTTGTTTCCTGTTTCTGTTTTTTCATAATCTGATTTATTATCATTTAAATACATATAATTTACTTATTAATAAAAATTATGAATAATTTAGTACAAGATTATATATTTAATAAATTAAAATTAATTATCAATAAAAATTATGAATAATTTAATTTATTTAATTTTTATAATTCAATTACATGTAATTAAATTTTAATAATTATTAATAAATATAATTAAATTTAAAATATATAAATATTCAAATAAATTTTGATTTAATAATAAAAATATATTTCAAATAAAGATTAATTTATAAATAATTTTTATTCTTATTCTTATTTTATTAAAATAACATAGTTTTATTAATAATTTGTTAATAAATATTATATAAGATATTAAATAAATTTATCTTTAAGTTTAATCTAATATGTAATTATTACCAATGATAAAAATATAACTACATTAATATTAACAACTAAATATGTTTTGTTTTTATTAAAAAAAGAAACAAAAATTGAAACCGAAAACTGAAAACTTAAAATTAAAAACTGAAAATTATAACCAAAAAAAACAAAAATAGAAGTAAAAGTTCCTGCGGAAGAAGAGCCGAATGAGCCTTGAATGAATGGCTTTTGGCATAGTTCTCCTTCGGCGTGTGTAAGGCACAAGCCCACACGAGGAGTCTGTGTGGACCTGTGGGCAAGCACAAGGTGGCTTCTGTGTTTTGGTGAGCTTTGATGTGCCAAAGTGTGGAAATTTCTTTATTATTGATTAGCGCATTTTCAAGTGTTAGTTTCACAAGATGAAGAGCATTTAATGCAATTGGTTAGGTCTTGGATTACCAAATGACCAACTTTCTCCTATTTATTAATTATATTATCATTTTAAATTCAACCCCATTAAATTTAGTATTATCTAAATATCATCAAGTCGGACTTTAGTGGATAAAAAAAGAATAGGAGTGACAACGAGTCCGATCAAGTTTAAGTGTGGACTCGAAACTTAATATCTAACCCAGGATTAACCCAAAGTCCAATTTATCTCGATCTCAAGCTAAGAAACTCAAACCTACTCCAAAATTTCAAGTAAAAATTTAAGTCAGACTCGACTATTAGTATCTATATTCTCTTTTATAAATTAAATATTAAAAGTAAAGGCTCTAATTTTTTATTTTAAAATACTTACAATATGTTTATTTTGAATTTATTTTATTTAAAATAAAATATTTATTAAATTAATAATTTAATTTAATTAACATTTACAAAATAAACCTATCTTTATTTCAACTCAATTTACTACATCATCAAGTGTCTATAGTGGGGACAAGTGAGGGACAAGTGTCTCATCTCCAACATAGTGGTAAGATAAGACTTAGTCAACAATAGGTCCTAAACATACTATTATTGGCCACTTAATGCATTAAAAATGTATTTTTTTATTCCTAAACTTATTTTTTTCAAAGTGCATCCAACTAATTTCATTAAAGTTTTTCTTTTTTTTCCCACAAACAATAAACCAATGCAAGCCTAAGATTGTAAAATAGGAAAAAAATAATTAATTGATTAATTTATTTACAATTGAGAAATGCCAATTTCATATTTTTGGTTAGGTTATAAAATTATATTTTTTATGCCTAAACTTATATTTTTTTAAAGGACTTCCAACTAATTTCATTAAATTTTGATTTTATTTTCCATATTCATTAGACTAATACAAGTCTAATATTTGAACTTTTTAGTCTAACTCAAATTTAATATATTAATTTTGAAAATATTAATTAGTATAATACTTATTTTATTTTATTTATTATTTTATTTTCATATGAGTGATTTAGGAATAACTTCTCTGGCCAAGTTGAATACTATTAAACTTATTCGAACTTGCATTTTAGTAAAATATTTGTTGCTCTTTAGGGAGTTGTTGAGTTGACGGAGTAGGAGAGTATGAGTTTAAAAGATCCTGTTTTCGAATCCCCTACTTATATTTTCTTGATCGAACATGTCGTATAGGATTTGCTTAATGTTAAATATTCGATTGGTGTAATTTACGGATTATTACGTTAATCTAAAGATTTATTCAGTATGCATATAAATGATAACTACCGTAGATTATTTAGTTTCAATTTTTTTTTGATGACATTACCGTTGTAATTTTTAATAAATAATTAGTTAATAAATTTTTGACTTGGGAAGTACCCATTTCATGTTTTGGGTTAGGTTATAATAATAAAATTTCAATCTACACCCAAAACTTTATCTTCTCCAACCCCACACCTTTCTCCCTTCCGCTTTCCTTTCTCTGCAGAATCTTTACCTCTAAAACCTCTTCAGAGAAAGCCAATGGAGAGGCTTTTATATACTTATTCTCCAACCTCCATGAAACTCCACCTTAAGCCCACCGTCACACCACCTCGACTTGCTCGATTTGACTTGCCGAAATTTGGATTTACGCCTCTAACTCGGCCTGAACTCACGCGAGTCAACTCGATCTCTTGCAAACATAACAACCCATCTAGTCCTTCCGGTAAATTGCCAGATTTATTGCATGTGCGGGCTGAGACATCAACTGGGTCAATGCCAAGATGTGAACTTGTCAATCAGATTGCTAGTGAAGCCTCGACGCAGCAAAAGGTATTCATTGTTGAGGTTAAAGTTCTAATATTCTGATGTTCAAGTTTCTATATTATATTTCGGTGACGGGTGTTTAAATATTATTGGATAAAATTGCTGAATTATGGTGGTTTCATCGTGTTAAACAGTCCGATATCAGGAGAGAAAACAATGTCTTTGACTTGTTGGATGCTTGTTTGATAGGGAATTCAGCAAGCATGTCGCCCTTAACAAAACAGGGAGGCAAGCTCTCAATGAATTTTCACATGTAATGTTGGAAGGTGGAAGAGTGAATTAGAGAGGAGAATGTCTCACTCAAATTTTTTGCTTGCTTAAAATGCTTGGTATGAGAGGTATTTTTAGGGAGCTTAGGATTACTCTAGAATTACTACTTAAATGCCAACAACTTTCTACCCTACTAACTTATTAAATGTTCTTTAGAAAAATCTAGTGCTCTAGATATTACCTATTCACAAGACTATTCTAGAAATAAATTCTAACCATACATTGTAATTCTATAATAAAAAGATATTTTCCAAGAGAACTCTAGAAACTCTAAAGTTCAATTATATTTTTAAAACTCTCCCTTAATTTGAAATTTTCTTTTCATCCCAAGTCTTGATCTTAGTCTTTGAAAGTCTTCGAACTTGAGTGCCTTTGTGAAAATATCCGCAACTTGATCTTTTGTCTTCAGGTACTTGAACTTCACTTCCTTTCTTGCAATGCACTCCATATAATGAAATGATATTTTGTGTCTCTATGCTTAGTTCGATTATGGTATACTTTCTTGGCAATTATTTGGGTGAACTTGTTGTCAATGTAAATCTCTGCTGCTTCTTCTTGAATCAAGTGAAGTTCCTTTAACAGTCGCCTTAGCCTAATGACGTGACAAGTAGAAGAGGTTGTTGCCACAGATTCGGATTCACATGTAGCGTAACAAGTGGTTGCTTCTTTGAACTCCATGAAATTGCACAATTACCCATGTAAAATGCAATATGATAGTACTCTTTCTGTCATCAATATCTCCAATAAAGTCGCTATCGCAATATCCTATAAGCTTGAAATTATTGGAGGAAGTATAAAATAATCCATACTCCAACATACATTTCAAGTATCGGAGTATTCTTTTTGCTGCCTTCATGTGAGTTGTATGAACTTCCATGAAACGGCTCACTACTCCAACGGCATAAACAATATTGAGCCTAATGCATGTCAAGTACCTTAAACTTCTCACAAGGCTTTTGAATAAAGTGGGATATTCCTTTTCTCCTTCTTCAAACTTTGATAGTTTCGTCCCATACTCCATGGGCGTGTTCACGGGTTGTAATCAAGCATCTTGAACTTTTTCAATACTTCTTTCGCATATCCTTCTTGAGAGATAAAAACCCCTCCCTCTATTTGCTTCATTTCTAGGCCCAAATAGTAGGACATGAGTCCTATGTCGGTCATCTCGAACTCATGAGACATCTCCTTCTTGAACTCTTCAAGCGATCTTGGATTGTTGTCTGTAAAGATGAGATCGTCCACATAAAGGAAAACTAGCAACATATTTCCATTATCATAGTCTTTCACACAGAGAGCATATTCATTAAGGCAATGAACAAATCCATGTTCTTGAAAGTAGTTGTCAATGCGACTATTCCATGCCCTTGTTGCTTGCTTTAATCCATATAATGCCTTCTTCAACTTCAAGACTTGGTCTTCATGCCGTTTGACCACATATTCAAGTGGTTATTCAATGTACACTTCTTCTTCTTCAAGATAACCATTCAGGAATGCCAACTTCACATATAATTGATAGATTCTCCATTTCATTTAAGTTGTCATTGAGATAAGCAGTCGAATAGTCTCCCTGTGAGCAATCGGGGTAAACACCTCTTCTCAACGCCATACATTTGCTTATAGCCTTTTGTAATGAGCCTTGCTTTGTATCTTTCCACATCTCCTTTTGCATTTTTCCTCACCTTGTAAACCCATTTGACTCCTATGGCTTTATGACCCTTAGGAAGATTTGTTAGTTCTCAAGTATCGTTCTTCTCAATCGACTTGATTTCCTCATCCATAGCTTGTTTCCATCTTTTATTTTTGTGGCTTCTTCAAAGCTTAATGACTCATTGTCGGCAAAGAGGCAATACAAATCAAGAGTTACTTCTTTGGTTTCATCATAAGGATCATCAAGATTTATCATTCTTCTTGGTCCTTTATTTGAACTTTCACCTTGATTATTGGGAGTGGGTGAAGGAGGCGGAGTTACATCTCGTGTTGGTGCCATGGCTTCTTCTTCCTCAACAAAGTATGGAATTTATTTGAACTTTCACCTTGATTATTGAGAGTGGGTGAAGGAGGCGGAGTTACATCTTGTGTTGGTGCCATGGCATCTTCTTCCTCAACAAAGTATGGAATGAAGTCATAGTTGCTTTCTTCTTTTCTTTTCCAATTCTATGCTCCGTCTTCGTCAAATTCTACATCGGGACTCACTATTAACTTGTCATTGCTTGGGTTGTACAACTTATAGCCTTTTGAGTTTGTATCATAGCCAACAAAGACATGTTTGGCATTTTTATCATCAAGCTTGCTTCTCTCTTGTTGCGGGATGTGCTTGTAAGCAATGCACCCAAACACTCTTAGGTGATTCAGGCTAAGCTTGTGTCCGTTCCATGCTTCTAGTGGTGTACGATCCTTAATGCTTGATGTTGGTGAGCGATTAGATATGTAAATTACACAAGAGACAGTTTCAACTCAAAACCCCTTAGACAAATTTTTAGCCTTCAACATGCTTCGAGCCATGTTAAGAATTGTTCCATTCTTCCTCTTCGCGATGCCATTTTGTTGTGATAATCTAGGGGTTGTTAAAGGATGTAGAATTCCATGAACTTCACCAAATTCAAGAAGAAGCAACGGAAATTTATATTGACAACAAGTATGCCCAAGTACTTGCTAAGAATTCGGTGTACCATGATCGAAGTAAGCATACAAACACAAGATATCATTTCATTAGGCAGTGCATTGTAAGAAAGGAAGTTCAAATACATGAAGACACAAGATCAAGTTGGGGATATTTTCATAAAGGCACTCAAGTTCGGAGACTTTCAAAGACTAAGATTAAAAATTGGGATGAAGAAGAAAAGTTGAAATTAAGGGAAAGTGTTAAAAAATATAATTTGAACTGTAGAGTTTGTAGAGTTCTCTTGAAAAATATCTTTTTATTATAGAATTACAATATATGGCTAGGATTTATTTGTAGAATAGTCTTGTGAATAGATAATGCTTAGAGCACTAGATTTTCTTGAGAACATTTAATAAGTTAGAAAGTTATTGGGCATTTAAGTAGTAGTTTTAGAGTAATCCTAAGCTTCTTATAATACCTTTTGTACCAAGCATTTTAAGCAAGCCAAAAATTTGAGTGACACATTCGCCTATCTAATTCACTCCTTCACCTTCCAACAAAGTGCACTTCCACGACCTCTACTTGATTCAAAATCTCTCGCCCTATCATTGAAATTGTCTTGGCTACCTCTTCCTCTTTCACCTTGGCCACGTCCATGACCTCGTTGACGATCTCCTCTATCTTCCTTGAAATAGGCCTTGGCTTTGAGAGCTTGCTCCAATGCCTCTCCTCATCTTCTATTAATCTTATCTTCATGGTCTTGCAAGGATCCCTTTAGTTGCTCAGCAGTCATCTCCTCCAAAATTTTCGATTCTTCAATAAAGCACACCACATGGTCTAAATTTGGAGTCTTGAGCAATAATCCAAAATTGATTCGGATTCCTTCATCTTCATTGCTTCAAAATTAATTCTTGGAGATTGAAGCCTTACTTTCCTTACCTTCTTTACACCTTGGAAAGACTTCTGCAAGATTTCCCAAGCTTCTTTTGAGATAATTGCATCAGCCACCTTTGCAAACATTGAATCATCCAAACATTGGTGGATGATGGTGAGGGCTTGTTGATCCTTCTTCCTTTCTTCACCAATTCATTTCTTGCATTTTGAGACAAAGCTCCTTCACCTTGTGGCTTCTCATACCCCTTCTGTACTATCTCCCATGCATCATGTGAGCCTAGCAAGGTTTTCATTCGAAGACACCAATTCTCATAGTTATCCTTTGTAAGACGAAAATATTGAAATGAAACTATATCAAAATTGGTTATTTTTCACTCTTTTTCTCACAACTTACCCTCTCTATTTTTTTTCTCACACACACTAAATTTTTTCTAAACTAACCTGGCTCTGATGCCACTTTGTTAGAAGGTGGAAGAGTGAATTAGAGAGGAGAATGTGTCACTCAAATTTTTGGCTTTCTTAAAATGCTTGGTACAAGAAGTATTTATAGGGAGCTTAGGATTACTCTAGAACTATTTAAATGGGGAACAACTTTCTAACCTACTAACTTATTAAATGCTCTCTAGAAAAATCTAGTCTTCTAGGCATTATCTATTCGCAAGATTATTCTAGAAATGAATCCTAACCATACATTGTAATTCTAGAATAAAAAGATATTTTCAAGAGAACTCTAGAAATTGTAAAGTTCAAATTATATTTTTACCATGTAAAAGTTAAATTTAGAAGGATGTTTCTAGAGTCTAACCATGAGGTAAAAGATTATTCCATGGATTCGTGTTAATTTCCATATGTTAACTATAAGGAATAAGGACTTTGGAAGATCTTATGGAGCTTGTTGGGGAATCTTTGGAAAGCAGCAAAAAGGTATAACTTTTGTTGCACTATTAGGCTGCTGAACAAGTGAGTACGGCTAGTCATTGATAATCGCAATGATGGCATCTTGTACTTAATTGCAAGATCAGATAGTTAGAATTTAGTTAAGGGTCAAATTTAGATTCTCAGCTGTCCAAGCTGCCGTACATATGATCTTGTATGTCGATTGTCTATTGCTGTAAAAATGTTGATTGGGGAGAGAGGGCAATAAGGAGATTTACCATCTAAAATCTTCCTGGTTACAAGATGCATCTGATTTTGGACAAATTTGAGGCTAATTGCTTCATGAAAACTAAGGTTCCATGATTTCAGCAAAAAATGGTTCGAAGGCCTGGTGATATTATTGCCTTGAAAGGGAAGTATTGAAACTTATTTTTTCTTTAATGAGTCATGACTTGCCTTTTTGTTTCAAGTTTGTATGATTAAAGACCTAACCACCCACAACTTTTGGCATCCAACACCAATGCAGTTTATCTCAATGGAAGTGAACTAGTTCATGGAATTTGGACTTTTTAGGCCAGGTTTAAAGCAAAATTTCAGAATTTTCTGTTTGAGATGGGGGTAGCATGGTATACTCAAAAAATGTATACGCTTATGGATATACTCAAAAAATGTCCAAACATTTGGAGAGCTTAGAGTGTTATATTTCTCGCTTCTTTAGAACTCCTGGTCCCTTCCTTTATCCTACTCATTTAACATTGATTCTTTAATTTTGAAAAACTGATGTGTTTTTTCTCTCAAAAATTGGAGCAGGCAAGAACTGTTGGAGCTTTTGTACTAGTTTCTGCTCTTGTAATGTTCTTGATCCAACCATTTTTTGCGTCCCCAGCATGTGCGACCTTTCAATCAGCTGCCAAGACTGGTGGCCATACCGCTGCTGCTGTTGTGGGGTCAAAGCTAATGAGGACTGAATTACTAAGTAGCGCTTGGACCGGTTTCTTTGCCGGTTGCTTACACACTCTTTCAGGGCCTGATCACCTTGCTGCTCTGGCTCCTCTTTCAATTGGTCGTTCCCGAATGGAAAGTGCAGCTGTCGGAGCCCTATGGGGCTGTGGTCATGATGCTGGTCAGGTCATATTTGGTTTACTATTTTTGTTGTTAAAGGATCGTCTTCACATTGAAGTTATCAGAACTTGGGGTACTAGAGTAGTTGGTATTACTTTACTTGTAATTGGTGCTATGGGAATTAGGGAAGCTTCAGAAGTTCCAACTCCATGTGTTGCTCTAGAAAATGGTGATTGCAATGTCGGTGTCTATGAGGCTCTGGGAAGTCCAACAGTAGGGAAGAAGAAGGTTGGTTTTGCTACTTTTGCCACTGGTATTGTTCATGGATTGCAACCAGATGCATTAATGATGGTTCTGCCTGCACTTGCATTGCCTTCACGATTGGCTGGTGCTGCATTTCTCATTATGTTCCTACTTGGTACTGTTGTTGCAATGGGGAGCTATACAGTGTTCATAGGCTCATGTAGTGAGGCATTGAAGGATCGTGTACCTAGAATAACAGAGAAACTCACTTGGGCATCTTCCATTATAGCAATTGCTCTTGGCCTCGCTATTATCATTAGCCAATTTTTCGGATTCAGCTTGTATTGATACTTCTGACCGAGCATCTTCATCTTTGCCAGCATTGCAATTAGGAAGAGATTTCTAGAAAGGTATATTAAATCTATTTGAAGAAAAAAGAATCTCTGCATCCAATCTTAATGAGTTTGTAATGTTAACGTCTTGATTTGCATATTTAAGGTTGCATTCCACTGTACAAGCATTCTCTAAGCAGAGAGTGTGATTTGCTTGTTACAAATCCAAGTTTGTTATCTGATATACATTCCACTCTTATCAACTCCTTGTGTTATTTGATTAAAGAGCAGTATATGAATGCTCACTGATAGTGGCAGTAAATGGATTGACTTTTTGCATGAAAACTATTGTGATGAAGTTTGGAAATGAAGGAAAACACCATTTGATCATTTGCCACTTTTGAGTTACTTGTTGCTTGTTATCCTTTAAAAGAATTAAAAGGACTAGTAGGGATGATAACTTTAGCTCGGTTCAGCTTGATTCGAAGTCAGTAGACCAAGCATGAGTTGACCGGGTTTAGCTCGGTCCAAATGGCCTAAACCGGTTCGTACTGTTATAGGCAAAACATCTTTTAGCCTCTGGCCTGACTTCAAACTATGTTCAGGTCTAAAGAAAGATCGGATTCGACCATCCCTAAAGCAAAACATGAGAATTTAATTGGTTGTAACTGAAAAAATTAAGGAAGAAATCCAAAGAAAAGGTCAACAAATAAGCCATAATATACCACAACCACAGCATCATCACATATACACAATTAAGTGAAGACTAGGAAAAACAAAGAACTCCAGTCAAGAACAACCTTTCTGCAACCTAAATGAAAGATTTGATCCTTCTCTCTGTAACTTTTCAACAAACAATGTTAGAAGATCACAGTGCAGTCTCTTGAGGACAAGGATGCAACAAGGTCACTCCTTGTAGATATCATGACGAACACAAGCATCAGCTGCTGTCTTGAGCTGAAATCACCAAAAGGAGTGATCCAGTTTGAAATGAAATGAGAAGCAGTTCTTGATCTAAATATCTACTCTGTAATTCCAAAACTACTGTTAGGAACAACTGAATACAACTGCAGGATAGATGGTTTCGACCGGTAGTATCTCATCTACTGTTTTCATGCTTGTTACTGTTAATCTGCAAGCGATACCAGCACTCACATATTGCTCAAAGTCTAAAATGAAAAGTGTCCCCAAATCTTAATCCGACATGAATTTCCATATTTTCTTGTAGAACAAAGGAAAGACACATTGTTACACAGGTGACTGTCCAAAGACCGAATGTCAGAACCTAAATTATCAACATATGCAAGTTTCTTAATTGCATGTTTCCATGGAAAAGGATGACGGGAAATTGTTTATACCTGTATAACATTTACAACTTGCTTGATCATACAGCCGAGCAAACTTAAGCCGATTAGGATAGAGTATGGTGATTCCCCTCTCGTAGAAGTCATTACAACCTGAATAAAGGGAAGAGTTCGTATTGTGAGAGAATTGAGAGGGAGTTCCTCTCTAAGTGGTGTAGGAAAGGAAACAACATAAAACAAGGCCTTACGTCTACCAGATTTTCAGTTTTGTTTTCTGCAAGAAGAAATAAGGTTATATACAGAACCTGCAGAATTTAGATGATCACATGATAAGAAAGGAGCAAACTGGATAAAGTAATCATACATAAGATAGTGGAGACTAAGTATCAGTTACCTCACAAGCCAGACAACAAAAAGCCATAAACATCCTATTTCCATAATAGGCCTTGAAAAGCCAATTAGTGCTGTCTTTCACATCTTTGTGGCTACCTTTGCCTAATAAGAAAGAACTGCAGTTGAACATTTGACTGTAATTCTAGCAGTTCTAGCAGATACCTCCACTTCAGGGATGAAAAATCTGCATTTGACTGTAATAATCTAATCCCGGGAAAAGGACTACCTTTATCCAAATATTAAGAGCAAAATCAAATTCGAATATCATAAACACTTGCAGGTTTAACCATCTCGACATCCTTCATCTCACCCTAAAAAGGAAAATATTTACCTGTACATCTGCAGCAGTCAGTGGCTAGCAATATCTAGGGCAAGCAGTGACACAAAAACCAAGCTAGACCTGTTGGGAGATCCAGCCAAAGAAGTAAGATATGCATGGAGCTAGCTGCCACTGAAAATGAGTATGAAATAAATGAGGAATGACTTGCCTGTATACTTGAGAAAGGATTACTAAGAGACAAGCAGTACTAATCCTGAAACCAAGAAAAGATATTGAATCACATAACCAAGTACCATAAGACTGATAAATTTCACAAAGCTAAGAAAAAATATCAAAGGAGGGCATACGATTCAAGAGAAGGAACCAATTACCTGTCTGTTACCATGTCTAAGACAGCTCCTAAGGTGGAAACTGACCAATAGAGGAAACCATTAGATGCTCAGTGGCAGTTGTTTATGCATAAGTAGCTTCAAAGTTTCTGCTGAAAATACATAACAGTCTGAAGTTTGGGCAATGGTCATTATCCTAACTCATCTAGAACTGGACATAGCAACATATTATCATCCAATGGCTTGCAGTAAGTGAAGATATGAATATGTATTCCGCTGGAAGAACTCGTAATAAGTAATATTTATTTTGAATAAGGGTCAATTTGTCAAGCAGAAGAGGCATACAAATCAAGACTTAATATGAACTTTTAGAAACTATAATACCTTGATTGAATTTACGAGCACACCAACCATCAATTCCATCACAAACAAAACTGCAACTCCAACAACCACACAAGACTATCAAATACAACACTGGATAAAGATCAAGAACAAAGTAAAGCTGAAAGATGTTTATGATGTTACCTGAGAAAATAAAGAAGGCAAAAAAGCTGTTTATTGGAAAAGCAAATCGCAAAAGCAAAGCAGTTGGTGAGAATTCGAATGTGCCCTGCACTTTTCCAACACCCCACACAGCATAAGCAGGTAAAGTCTCGTAAATAAAAACAATCACATATAATGGCCATAAACTCTTATCACAATACAAAAATTACAGAGATAAGAGACCATTAATTAGAAACAATATTCTTAAATAAAAAGAGACTAGACCAATGATATTTGGAATGTAGAGGTAGATGGTTAATTTGCTGGTCTGTGGTCTGGACTTGTCAGCCATTGAAGATACTATCTTCGTCACAGCTGCCAATAATGAAACCCCAGTATGTGATCCGCAATTCAAAGACCTGAATTACCAAACAAAGTGCAAAAGAACAAGCATGAAAATAACATACCTTTCTTGCGTTCCTTTTCCTTCACCTTACCACCAATGACTAGTCAAATCAACACAGACCACAAAATGTTGCAAAGTTTTGGACTTTACAGAGAAAACACAGATAAGAAATGAAATGATTCGTTAGGTAGAGTGAAAGAGAGCAGAGAAACCTGAGTAAAGCACCCACCTTTCTGCTTTTTTTTCTTATTCTTTTCCCTCGATTCCTTTTCTTCAGTAGAAGTTTCTGCTTTCTGTATTAACTTTTCTTATTCCATTGCCAATTCATCTGATTCTTTCAAGTTTAAAACGATGAGGACACAAGTTGGACATTGTAAATAACTCATCGTTACAAGTCGATGCATGTGCAAATGAACAGTAAAGTCATTGGCTTTATGTCCAAGACGCAAACTTTTGAACTTCCATTAGTATAAAGCTAATCAAAGAACTACAAATACTTGCTATTAGGAATACAAATTATCCCTTTGATTGGAATTACCCAAATGGGGTTGCAAAAAAAAAAAAAAAACAGTAAAGATGTTCACTTTATGAGTAGAAGAGTAATAACATCTTTCATGTTCTTCATCTTAAGAGGACCCCTTTAAGAAAAATAAGATAATTTATACTATTCAAGCATATCTATAAAACAATTTTCACCCTTATATTATCACTATTATAATAAATTTAATAAAATAATTACTAAAAACCTCCAAGTAATAATTGACAAACACTAAATAACAATGTTTTAAAAATCAAATTGGTTCGATCAATTTAAAAGTAAAAACCTTAAACAGTCTTACAGGCAATAAGTAAAATTGCTCTTAACTAATAGAAAGTTGATAACTAGGGTTTTAGGTCTTACCTCTCTCTCCCGAGTCCAGATCCTCTGTCTAATATTACTCTGTCTTATGAAATCTCAACCATTTATTTTGCGGGACCTACATGGGACCCATGCAGGACCCACATGGGACCCATGCAGGATCCACATAAATAAATAACTGAGATTTACTGGACACAACAAGACACCATAATATTGGACAGATGATCTGGACTCCTCTCTCCCTCTTTCTACGAGTGCAAGTGCTGGTCTTGTCGTTCATGTGCAAGGTGAGTTCTAGGTATTATTTCTACGTTGGTCTCTCCTAGATTTTCGTTTTAGCTTCATGAATTCAGGGTTGCAAAGACTTTCTATTGGGGAGAAAGAGGACAGCGAGTTCGTTGTTTCTCCAGAGGATATTCAGACGGAAAACTTTGCTGCAGTTCTTAGGGACGCACGAGGTAAGTTTGTGACTGCTATTTCAGGTTTTTTTCCTGCCCTGTTTGACCCAGTTCTTGCCGAAATTATGTCTATAAGGGAAGCTCTTTCTTGGCTAAAAGCCCAATAGCTTGCCAAGGTCATTGTGGAGTCGGATTGTTTGGCAGCTGTCCAATCAATATTAGCTCCTTCGCCAAATCGGTTTGAGATTGGAATTTTGACCCTTGATTGTTTTTCATTCAAGCGACATGTCATTCACTTGTCCTTTCAATGGACGCGTAGAATTGTCAATAAGGCGGCTCATGCTTTAGTCAGGGTAGCCTTATTACATGCAAACTCACATCACTGGACTGATCGTCCTTCTTGTTTAGTCTCTTTTTTAAATTCAGTTTGTTCGGCTTCTGTTATTGTTGAGGGGGAAAGGCTATTAGGTTCCAGGTGTACGAGGTAAGCCTGTTGGCTTGGGTTAGTTTTCTTTGTCTTCCCTGCCTTTGTCTATCTTTGCGATGATGTTGATTTTACTAAAAAAAAAAAGTAAAAACCTAAAACAACCCAATTTTTCGATTTGATTTTTTATTTTTCAGTTTGATTTAGTTTATTAATTTTTTATTAAAAATCGATAAATTTATTAATTAATCGACCAATTTTTGTAAGCTAATTAGTTTTTAAAACTAAAATAAATCAATTAATTTTTATTTAACAGTCTTTTAATTATATTTGAAATTTTCAATAAGTACAATTTTTTACAATCATTTTTCAAAAATTTCAATTTTATTCAATTTTTAACTAATTTTATGACGGTCTGATACCAATTAAATTTTTTAAACCTTAAACTTCGTATCTTATTAATTTAATTTTTGGTATCAATTTTGAAAACGTTGCTAAATAATAATTACTCAGTTAATTTCTTATGGTAACACTTTCACATACTATAAATTGATGAAAGAAAATATATTTCAAAAAACTTAATTCAAAATTTATATTTATTATTTACAATATAGTATTAAAATTTTCTAAGATTATTTTTATATTTAATATTTTATTAATTAATTGACAAATTTTATATGATAACTTTGATTAATTTCAAAAATTTTATTATAATAATGACCAGATATTAATAAATGATTATTCAAATTTTTTTAATATTATAAATTCTTGCAACATTAATCTCTTATTTGATTTCTTCAATTACCTCTTTAAAATTAATATTTTTTATTTAGTGCTTATCCACAAAAGAGCCGTTAATTTATATATATATATTTTTTAATCTAAAAAAGGATAAGCACTAAGAGCCGTTACCGTCCAAAAAGGAATAAAAAGGTCGGAACGAAACGGCAGTATCTGAACACGAAACGTCACTTTTTTTTTAATTGTTTTCTGTCTTTAATATCACCGTTAAAAAGCCTGGGAATCTGGTGCTGACGTGTCTATTTGAACGGTCAGCTTCCACGCCAGCAGTAATTATTTTTGTTTATTAATTAATAATTAATTTAAAAAAGAGCAAAAAGGATAGGGCCCACCAACACGACAACGTGTGTGAAAGAGATGGAAACCGTACAGGCGAGGAAATCGGGAGGGCCCACTGTACCAGGTGAGATCTTCTCCTTCTGTCCCTCGGATATAGATTTACTAAAATGCCCTTACCCACCCACCTTGATGTCGTATAATTAATTAATTCTAAATTCAAAAAAGCAAGTTGATATTTCACCAAAATTTTTAAAAAATCAATAGACTAACGGTAAATTGTTGAATATAAATAAAATTTTGACAAATTAAAATTTTATAGAAATAACATAAGTTCACTCATAATTTGATTTAATTTAATTTAAAAAATTATTTAATTTCAATAAAAAGTAATAAAAATAAAATAGTTCGAATTTAATTAGTATTTACAAAAATAACATATCTTATTCGAATCTAAATTTAAATTAATTTAACTTAATCATTTAATCTATAAAAAATTTAATTAAACTTCGAATATAAATAACATTCTGTTCATATCTGGTCTGAATCGACTTTAAACTCAAACTTAATTCAAATTTGAATTGATTCAATTTTCAAAAAATTGAATAAAGTGAGAAAAGCTCTTCTAATTGCTGCTTTTTTGGTCATGCAAGCAATGAGAGGGGTTGGAATTTAATGAGCCAAGGATAGGATTTTGAATGCTATGATGTTGAAGAAGCAGGATATGGTGGAGGTGTTGTGCATATCTCTATCATATTTAGTTGGGACAGGAGACTCGTTCTGTTCTGCTCTGTTTTCTTTCAAAAGAACTTGGGTTGGCAGGAGTTGCTTTTTATCATTTTCCTTTTGAAAAGTAAAAATTGTCACTTAGCACAAAATCCAATAATCTTCCACGTTTATCACTTGTAGTCTGAACAATTGCTTTTCAACAAAATCAAATGGGAAATGTCTTGTTCTGTGTGTGAACAGACAGAAGAAATAGAAATCCATGAAAGGAAAAGATCAATCAATTGGGAAATGTCTTGTTCTGTGTGTGAACAGACAGAAGAAATAGAAATCTATGGAAAGGAAAAGATGCTCTGCATGCTCTTTCACTTGTCCTGTAATTCTTGTGTTCATAGCTATTAAGCATACAAAGATAAAATCTAAGCTATAAACAAAGATAGAAACAAAATAGAACAATACAGAGCTTTGTCATAAGTCATAACTACCCTTTTCTATTCCCTGTCACTTTCTCAGGGAAATTTTTGCCTTTTGCCTAGGAAAATTCAAACCATTAAAGCCTCAATGCTAGCCTTCTTTACCGTTTGACACACTGGACAAGAAACAAGACAGGCATCACAAGCTTTACATGAACAAAGGTGCCTACAAGGAAGGAACAAAATACACGAATTCCTAGAGTTGCAGACTTTGCACAACATCATTATCTGTTCTGCTCTCACCTGTTCTCCTCCAATGTAATAATCATTAGAAACTAACCCTCTGTTTTGCTCTGTTTCGTCTACTACCCTGTTATTATTGTCCATGTCACAGCAGGACTCTGCATCATCCACTGCGTTTTCCTTTAGCTGCTCAATTGTGTTGTTTAGAGACACAATCATGGCTTCGTTTTCTTGCGCTGCTTTTTGCCATGCCATATTGTCCATCTCTAGTCTCTGCAACCGATCTTCAAGCTCCATTGTTCTTTTGGTGGCTTGTACTATCTGCTCATCCCTTAGTTTGATGAAAGGCATCACCTTTTGTTCAAGACTCTTGCACAACAATGCAACCTGTCGCTTTCTTTGATCTTCCAACAACAATCTCAGTCTTTCATCCTGAGGAAACAATAAATAACCAAATAAAAAGGCTAATAATGGCATAACAATCTAACCCAGGTAATGAAGAATTGGAGGCAAGTTACTAACCTGTAATCTTAAGTAATGATCAATCTCTTGTCTTTGCTTCTGATCAAGAGCATTCATGCTTTGAGAAAAGGAGATCGATGGGAGGGAATTGTTGTTGGTAGGAATGGGATTGGCTCTAAAAGTAAAAGAAGGAGCAATATTATTATCAAGGAGAAGGGTTTGATCCTTCTGAAACTGCTGGTTCTGCAACTGTTGTTGTATGTTACATTGTTGCTGAACCTGAGATTGCTGCGGTTGATGTTTCTGTTGTTGTTGAACATTGAAATAGAAGTTGTTCAATCCTCCACAACAATTCTCTATCCAATCCTGTGACCCAAAAGAAGGAAACTGTGCTTGAATTGCCATATTCCTTTCAACCAAAGATTGTTCACAACTCAAAACCAAATTTCACACCCTCCCCAACAAACCAAAACCAAAACCAAAATCAAAAGCAGACCCTTTTGTTGGATTACTCTTCTCTTCTTCAAAATCTAATCAAAACACCTACTTGTCTTCTCAAATCGTAAAGGAACCCACTTCCTTTCTTCCTCTGTTCATACAACTGGTGAACTTTTAACAGACAATAATGGCCAGGAATGGGATTGAAGTAACTCAAACAAAAATCACAACTCAAAACCAATTCACAAAACCTTCCCAACTAAACAGAACCAAAACAGAAACAGACACTTTTCTCGGATTACTCTTCTCTTCTTCAACACCAAATCAAAAAGCTTTATTTCTCTTCTCCAAATCAGAAAAGAACCCACCAAAACCAAAAGCAAAAGCAGACCCTTTTGTTGGATTACTCTTCTCTTCTTCAACACCTTATCAAAACAGCTTCATCTTTTCTCAAATCAGAAAAGAACCCACTTCCTTTCTTCCTCTGTTCATGCACCTGGTGAACCTTTAACAGACAATAATGGTGAGGAATGGGATTAAAGTAACTGAAACAAAAAAGGCTCCCTCTCTCTCCCCCTCCCACTTCTCTCTCTGCATAGGATGCTGGTTCTGTTTGTACTGATATAGATTTCACTTTCCCAATAAGGGTCTCCCCCATAAAAAGAAGCCATTTTTATTGATTACGAGCATTAAATATAGAGATATGTTGTGTGTGGGACGACGTACACATGCAGATTTTGTGACTAAACTATCGGGTCAGAGAGATCAGAGGCGTTTGTTTGGTATTGAATTGAATACTAACAAATAATTAAATACCAACAAAAAATTAGCTAAGAAAAGAACGAATTAGTCAGTTTTTGAAGAGATAAGAGGGAAAGGAAAGCAAAGACTTTATCAGAACAGACGAGATTTTGTCAGATTTAAGCCATATGGAAAGCCCCAAGAATAGGATTTCTTTTTTGGGGAAAAAAAAGAAATTAAAATGTCATTTAATAAACAAAACATATTAAATAAAATTTTATTAGATTCTGATTTTTAAAATAAAATTTTATTTTTAAATTTTGTAATAAACTGTATATAAAATAATTTTGGTTTCATTTTAATAAACAAATGATATTAAAGAAATTTTATTTTATTTAATATTTCAAATTTATTATATAATCAAAATAATATTTTTACATATTTTTAGTGTATTTTATTTAATATAATGCATTATTTTTATCATAATTAAGATATAAAATTAAATTTAAGTTGCTAAACTATACGTATTTTTATTTTTGTTTTGTATTGAGATCATTTATTAATAATATAATAATATTGTTATTAATGTTTTAAATCTCACACCGAAAAACAGGAGGTTTAAGGTTTAAAAGAGTATTCTCGTAAAATCGAATTTGAAATATGATTAAAAGAGATTGTTCAAAAAAAAAATTTTAAATATAAATTAATTTATTTATTTTGATTCATAATATCTTATTGATATTATTTACTTGACCCGCCTACGAGATTTCTTTAAATCCAAAAGAAAAGTAAATTGAACATAAAAGTTGAAGATCGAACCAAAAAATTAAACGATTCAAAAATTTTACGGTTAAATTGAGTTTTTAAATCATTGGTCCGAACAATGCTCCATTGATTTTTATTGTATCCACGTATCAAACAAGTATGAAGTGGAGATAAGATTAGACAAAAATGTGGAAGAAAAAGCACCTCTTTAATTGGAGTCTCTTTTCCCAAATTAGATGGATCTAAATTCACGGAAAGCACACTTGTTCATGTCAACCACTCCTCATGTTTTGTTAATAAACCAAGAAAGATAAGAACTAGTAGTACATGCATCTATATTGTATTATAAGTCAAAAGTTCAAAGGCACGTGCATGCCTCCAAGGTGGTCCAATTAGTGAAATAAGTATTCAATTTAAAAATAATGTGAGATTTTTTTAGAGTAGTTTAAGTAACTTAATTTTTAAATAATTAAAAAATTATATTTTAATTATTTTTACGAAGATAAAAGATAAAATACAAGTGATATAACGTAAGTTAATTACATATTATTAATTTTGAGATTTAAGTGATTTATTAAATTTGGCCTAAATCTAAATTAATAATTTAAAATAATTATAATAAATGATTATTTTGAGTTAAATTTAGTATATAACAAAAAATTTTAAAAAGAGGTTCTATGAAAAATAGAAATAAAAAGTTTCAATAATTATTAAATTATTTAAACAATAAATTTTGATGTGTTTATCACCCTAATTTTTTAATTTTAAAGGTTAAAAATTCAAATTTATAATAAAAAATTATAACTCATTTCGATTTTATAGAGAATAAAATATTCGAAAAATAAATATTATATAATAAAATAATCTAAATTACATATTATATATATATATGAAGTAAGCTAATTACATATTATTAATTTTGAAATTTAAGTCAGCTATTAAATTTGACCTAAATCTAAATTAATATTTCAAAATAATTATAATAAACTATTATTTTAAGTTAAATTTAGAATATAACAAAAAATTTAAAAAGAGTTTTATAAAAATAGAAATAAAAAGTTTTCAATAATTATTAAATTATTTAAACAATAAAAATTTTTATGTTTATCACCCTATTTTTTTAATTTTAAAGGTTAAAAAATCAAATTTATAATAAAAAATTATAACTCATATCGATTTTAAAGAGAATAAAATAATCAAAAATAAATATTATATGATATATATAACACTTTAAAATTTTTATGGTTAATTTTAACTCATAGCGATTTTAAAGAGAATAAAATAATCTAATATATATATATGAAGTAAGCTAATTACATATTATTAATTTTGAATTTAAGTCAGCTATTAAATTTGACCTAAATTTAAATTAATAATTCAAAATAATTATAATAAATTATTATTTTAAGTTAAATTTAGTATATAAAAAAATTTTAAAAAGAGGTTTTATGAAAAATAGAAATAAAAAATTTTCAATAAATATTAAATTATTTAAACAATAAAAAATTTTATGTTTATCACCCTAATTTTTTAAATTTTAAAGGTTAAAATTTCAAAATTATAATAAAAAATTATAACTCATATCAATTTTAAAGAGAATAAAATAATTATGTTATATATATATATTATGTTTTACTCTAGAGATGGCAATGGGTTGCCTATGGGCCAACCATCGTTAATTTTTTAAATAAATTTTTAAAATTAAAAATATATAATAATTTTTTAAATTAGAACTAAATTTGAACTATTTAGCCGCAGACTTGCATAAGACTTAATTCTTTTAAATAAAACAATACTATTTTACATAAAATAATTAAGTTTTAAATCAGTCTAAGTCTAAGCTTAAACCGGAATTCGACTTATGAGTCAACCCTTTGGAAAAACACTAAATTTAGATATACTGTACGGTCAAAAATTGTGATCGCTGCTCTTCTCTTAGTAGGGAAAACGTTACGTACAGATTTTCTTAGATGGTTAGCGTATGTTTTGCTTTATACCTTTCGATGAAGTTGATGCAATGGCGGTGACCCACCTGCCGCACACCTGCCATGACCATTCACTAATCACTATACCCTTTCCGTTGGCTTTGGTTCGGCTGCTAATTACAAACCATGTGAGAGCCACCTCACCACCAATTTACCAAATCTTTCAAGAAAAATTAACCCTATAGTTGCGGATATCTTAGAGTTGTTTACCGGGAACTGATCTATTGTTTATCAATATATCAATTAAGAGAATAATAGATGTGCTGTCTGACTTGCTATTCAAGCTGTCTACTTTATCATTGAAGTCACCTATTTTAACACTATACCTATAGGATGTCACCGCATCTCATTAGAGGATTTGTTGGGGATCTGTCTTCCCAAATTTGCCTTGTAATTTTGTCTTCTGTTTCTCTTTATACAAAAATAAAACCAAAATTTACAAATTATTTATTTTTATGGTTAATTCTTTATTTTTGCCAAAAGAAAAATTAAATAAAATTTGAACAAATCATTTAAAATTTTTAAAATTTTGTAATTTTGATGTACTAAAAGAGATTTATAATGAAGTGCATTTTTTTTAAAAGTCAAATTTAACATACTCAATGCACAAAACTTCTCGCTTTGTAATAATCTAACAAAAGTCATAATATACACAATCTTATTTTTGTATTTCTACACACAAAAAAAACTGTTTGTGTAAATTAAACCCCTGAACTTTATGATCACAAAGTTGCCATTGCTCCAAAGCCATATCTATATATATATATATATATATTACAAATTTTTGAGTAAAAAATGCAATGTTCTCTTATAATTTAATTAATTAAAAGAAATTTAATTTTTAAATTTTAAAAATTTTATGATTTTCACATAAAAATTTCATGTCTCATAATTAAGTAAAAAATAGCAAAACATATTTAATTATTGATGTAACAATTTTATATAATTCTTAAATTTAACAAAACTGAATTAAATGGTGATTTAAGCTAATAATTTAAGACAATTATAAATTTTTTATAAAGTTAATTAAATAAAAATATTTATTTTTTATTTGTGATAGAATTATTTTTTATTTGTGATAGAATTTTTATTTTTCACGAAATTTTTATATAAAATTAATGTGATATTATGATTAATTTTCAAATCGAATATAGGTTTGCATTACACTTCACATTTATCATCAATTGACTATTAAATAGGCGGTGTATACATTGAAGTTATCGGTCTTGCTTGTCCTTGGTGGCGGTGGTGGGTGTGAAACGAAAGTGCAATCGCCATCCATTTTTATCGTATTTGGTCCCCAAAGGTCAAGTGTGGTGCTTTTTTGATGGCGACTTCTTATTAACTAATAATTAAAAAATAGAACTACTTGAATTGATATAATCTTAAGCCCATCAATTTTTTAGTTTAATTTTAAATTTTAAATTTTATTTATTTTAATAACTCTTAATTTGTTTATTAATTTTTTAAATTAATTAATTTTTATAAACTAAAATAAATCAACTAATTTTTATTTAAATTTTGAAGTTCTTAATGAGTAAGGAAAGTCTTATTTAATCATTTTTTCATTTTTAATTTTATTCAATTTCTAATCAATTTTATTTAAATCTTCAATTTTTTATTTTTTAATTTAATTTTCTATCCTGTTGTTAAAATATTATTATTAACTACTTGTTGTTTTTTCATTTTAGGACAAAGTTGGATATATATGCATTTATGAGTCTTACATCACATTATAGATTTTGAAAGTGCAAAACCTAACCCAACAACTAATGACTCAAAAGTTGCTTCTTTTTTGCATGCCTAGTGGTGTAGGATTTGATTGTAATAAAGAAAAAGGAAGCAAAGCATATGAAAAAGGGCATAGTACGTCATTTAGTTTCGCTATGGTCATCATCAACTCCCTTTTTTTTCAAAAAAAAGTATTTATTTATTAAGTCGAAACAGCAACACAATTTAACGTGTCTAACAAAAAAAAAGGTGGTATATCCCATCTAAGTCTATTAGGATATTTAGTAGCTAACTTAGATAACAAGTGGGCTACCATATTTACATGCTTTGGAATCCATTTACATGTAAATGATTGAAAAATACATACTGTTAATTTGCATTCTTCCAGTATCACTCCCACCTCATTGATGCCAGTTCTTGATCTATGGAACCTCTGCACCAACTGAAGACAATCTGTTTCCACCTCAACTGACGTGAAATCAGATTGTATCAACCAAGATAAGGCTTCTTTGAATAAGATAACTTCAGCAATAAGAGGATTATAATTTGATATAGAAAAACCTGAGAGACATTTAACAAATTGACCTCTCTCTCCCCTTATTACTAAGCCATATGACATAGTCTCATGATCATATTGAATTGCTGCATCAAAATTGCACTTCACAGCTCCAACATTTAGGCCTGACCAACATACAGCAGGTCCATCAGCACTTGTCGTTGGACTAGCATTACTAGTCTTAGATTGGGCATGTTGCCACTCTTCAAGAAATCTGGTTGAAGAAGCAACAATAGCTCAGGGATATAATCTTTTATTTTGCCATATTAAAGAATTTCGAGCATTCCACAAATGCCACATAAGTATACAAGCCCGACTCACCACATCTATCTAGCCAGTTAAGAGATCCTGCAAAAAGGTATTAAAATTTAGAGCAACAAGATATAAATTGAATAAAGCCCTACATACACGAGCGTGATCACATTCTAGCAATGCATGAGCAATTGTTTCAGTCTCATCACAATAAGGACAGTTTTTCTCAATTGTCATTCCTCTTCTTTTTAAGGCCTATCTTACATTGGTCGTCATTATTCTTTTTTTACAAGTATGATTAAATAAATTATTGGATATTTATATTTGTAAAATTAATTATACATGTTCTCAATGGCATTGGATCTGAATTTAAAGAGATAGCAGCGGCCATCAGCATAAGAATCTCCGATCTCGTTTGAAGAACTTCACGAGAAGCTCCTTGATCATGAAGCTTACCTGACATAGACGGTCAGGTCTGATTATACAACTACAACGACACTTCTTGGGTACAGAAATCACTGGAATCAACAAAGGCATCGCAACTTGCCGCAGGGGCAGCTGCCAGGCTCCACATCACAACAACGGGGATGAGCTAGACCTTCAGGCGCGTCTTCAAGTCTTGGTGGTTCCACGTCACCAGTACAAACCCAAGGTGGCAGCGACTCTTACTGTTTGATCATTTGCCAATACTGTGAGAAGCCAGGATATACGACACATCGTTGTTTTAAACTTTATGGTCAACCCCACAACAGGAATCCTTCAACACATCACACACAAAAGACAGCAAAGCCTTCTTCCGATAAATGGATAGTTGATTCAGGAGCATCTCATCACATCACCAATGATCTTCCCAATCTTTCGCTTGCAACCTCTTATGATGGCTCAGATCAATTGGTAGTAGGAAATGGTACAGAATTACCGATTACCAACGCTGGTACAACCACACTTATTACTCACACTAAACCTTTATCCTTACTCGACATTTTACATGTTCCAACACTCAAACACAATTTACTTTCGGTATCAAAACTATACACTGCTAATCATGTTTCAGTTGAATTTTTCTCCACTTATTTTCAGGTTAAGGTTGTCACAACCAAGGAGGTACTGATGCAAGGTCAATGTGTTGATGATTTGTATTACATTTCCTTTCTGAAGAAGTTCCATACTACCAATCTAGCTACATTTGTCTCCACTCGGAACTGGCATCACATCTTAGGTCATCCGTCCACAACCATTCTTCAGCATCTAAATAAGCGTTTTCCCTTCGCATCAATAATGTTTTTAAGAGTCCTTGTCTGTCTTGTGCTTGTGCTAAGAGCCACAAACTGTCCTTTTCAAATATGCATATTACTAGTAGTCGTCCCCTTTAGCTTCTGTTTAGTGATGTTTGGGGTTCGGCACCCGTTCGATCGGTTGACGACTTTCATTACTATGTAGTGTTTGTCGACCATTTTTCTAAATACACGTGGTTGTACCTCAATTGAAATAAATTTAAAGTGTTATCCACTTTTACACGCTTTAAATCACTTGCTGAAACTTTCTTTAACATCAAAATTACATCATTATAAAGTGACAATGGAGGTGAATTTGTTGCATTTAAAAATTTTCTAGGTCAACATGGGATCACACATTTTACTACCCCTCCCCACACACCCAAGTTGAATGGCACAACTAAGAGACGTCGTCGACATATCGTAGAAACTGGTCGTGCTTCCAAACTACCATCCACCTTTTAGACTCATGCCTTTCAAACTACAATATATCTCATCAATAGATTACCCACGCCGGTTCTCAACATGCACTCTCCTTACGAGGTTTTACACAAATCTCCTCCAAATTATCATCACCTGCACTCATTTGGGTGCTTATGTTTCCCTTGGCTTCGGCCTTATACCCATAACAAATTACAACCTCGTTCTACACGTTGCATATTTGTCGGTTATTCCAATTCGCAATATGCCTACCTTTGTCATAACCCTATCACCAGCAAGACATACATATCTAGACATGTTACTTTTTATGATAACTCTTTCCCATACGACTCTCTTTGCAGCTCCAAACCAATTCGGAACTGACCAGACACCCCCTATAACTGCGGAAAGGGACTGTCACACCACTTATCATGTGACTGACAACATTGTATCAGTGCCTTCCTTGCCTACTGCCTCCTTGACTGCACCAACAGATTAGCCACAGTCATTAGATCACCAAGCACCTACTTCTTCTGTTGTACCAGCCACCACAAATATACACCCGATGTAAACCCGAGCCAAGAACAACATCCATAAACCGAAAAAGGTATATAAGGTAAGCAAACATCCACTACCAATTCATGAACCGTCGTGTATCTCACGGGCCATGAAAGATCCATTATAGAGAACCTCGATAAATGAGGAATTTGATGCTCTCATAAATAATCATACTTGGGACCTTGTTCCAGCACCTCCAGACAGTAAGATCGTTGGAAACAAATGGTTGTATAGGATAAAACGCAAGACAGATGGTTTTGTTGCTAGGTACAAATCACATTTGGTTGTGAAAGGGTTTACGCAAACACCAGGTCTAGATTTTCATGAAACTTTTGCACCAGTTCTTAAACCACAAACCCTTAAGATCATCTTTACAATTGTAATTACTCACAGTTGGCCTATACATTAAATGGATGTAATTAATGCTTTTTTACTATGAGCTTTAACACAAGCTGTTTATATGAAACAACCACCGGGTTTTGTGCATCCTGATCATTCAGATTATGTTTGTAAATTGCGAAAGGCAATTTATGGTCTTCGACAGGCTCCACATGCTTGGTATGATTCTTTGAAGAACTTTATTTTATCATATGGTTATCGCAATAGTATCAGTGATTCATCTCTGTTCATTTATAACTGTGATGGTGTTGGTGTGTATTTTCTTGTATATGTGGATGATCTGCTCCTGACAGGAAGTTCTTCGATGTTCTTGTCCAAATTCATTACTGCATTATCCACAACTTTCTCGTTAAAACAGATGGGCTTTCTGACTTATTTTTTGGGGATCGAAATTATTCCCACATCAACTGGGTTATTCCTCTGACAACATAAATATATCATGGACATTTTGGAACTTTTGGTATGACTGAAGTAAAACCAGCATCAATGCCAATATGTCTCTCAACTCCACTGCGCCTTGATGATGGTACTGCTCCGACTGATGTTTCAGTCTGTAAACAGATGGTTGGATCTCTTCAGTATTTAGCTCACACAAGACCAAATGTGGTGTTTTCGGTAAATAAATTTGCTCAATTTATGCATGCTCCTACAGTTAGTCACTTATAATAAGTGAAACGGGTTTATCGATATCTCAAAGGAACAATACACTTTGACTTGCAATTTCATAAGCCGAAATAGTTGGCTCTTTGGTGCCATTCAGTTACCCCTTCAGGCATACAATGATGTCGACAGGGCAAGTAACAGTGACGTAAAACCTCCACCTCGGCTTATCTTGTCTCCTTTGGTGGGAATCCAGTATCTTAGCACTCAAAACGACAGCGAATGTTTGCACGTTTTTCAACCAAAGCTGAGTATCGTTCTCTTGCGACAATGACGGCTGAAATTCAGTGGTTGCAAAATTTATTATCTGAACTTCACCTTCCTTTCAAAGGGTCGCCGGTCCTCTTTTGTGACAATCTTGGTGCTACGTATCTCTGTAAGAATCCGATTTTTCATACTAAAATGAAACATATTGCACTGGATTATCATTTTATGCGCCAACTTGTTCAGGCTGGGAAATTAACAGTTGCACATATTTCGACAAATGATCAGATAGCAGATGCCCTTACCAAACCACTGACTTCTCGATGTCACGCTGTGCTACGACACAAGATGCATGTTCTCGACGAAGACATGCTCTTACCGGGGCATATTAAGGGATAATCACAGACTACGTCCTTTTCACTGTAACAACTTATCGTTAAACTATAACAACTTATTGTTATGTATCTTTGGCTCCTAGCTGCATGT
Organism: Erythroxylum tenue; assembly: GCA_027568955.1. NCBI lineage: Eukaryota > Viridiplantae > Streptophyta > Magnoliopsida > Malpighiales > Erythroxylaceae > Erythroxylum > Erythroxylum tenue. The sequence goes on along the minus strand of JAOSBM010000205.1, from coordinate 35,477,015 downwards.
AAATAATTCTTCTGTATTTAAAACTCATTTGGTGAGAATGAAAGTAATAACAATATTCATATCATTTCCTCATTTCTGATTGCTTTCTATAATTAACCCTTTAATAAGTTGGGTGACAATTTTGATTTAACTAAAAAAATATGTTATTGTTGCTGTTATTATTACTATTATTTATTTGTTGTTGTTGTTAAGCATATCTTTGTTGTGCTTAACCTATAATCAAAGCCATATCCTTTTGTGATATTTGGCTAAGCAAGTTGAAGTTAAATTAAAACCCTAAAAAATCAAATGCCCATGTTCTCTCATTAATTTAATTTAATTAATCTTTTAAAATATTTATTATTTTAAATTATCTAAAAATATTTAAAAATCCTCAACTTAATTTTAAAATTTTTCTTATCGAAATAAAATCAAAATAATTATACGAGAATCAGTTACTTAAAATATTTTCAAGATAATAAAATATTCTTATATTAAATAAAATTATTAAAAAATCAACATTTTTACACATAATTATATATTTTTTTTAAAAAAGCACATAATTATAAATTACCCATGCAAGCGTGTACATCGCAACTACGACTATTTAATTTGATTCAATTTTGGCACACAAAGTTGGAGTTTTCGTTAATGGAGAAATTAGGACTCTGATTGCGTCCATTAACGCAGTCCCAATGCATAGATTGATTCCACAAATTGTAAGCAAGATGAACATGGCACAAGAAGACATAAATAAATGGCTGTCTATACACAAATTGGTAATAGTCAAAGACACGCATTGATCAATGTCCTGTCGGTTCTCAATTCCTCATTACATTATATAAAAGAAATGAGAATTCCTGTCCCATCATTAGTGGGAAACAAACTAACCTTTTACAATTTAGTCTTATATAAACCCCAACTTTGAATGAACTAGTCACATCGTACTAAACAAAATATACAGAACCTGTCATGTTTAAAATACTATTGGCCATAATTGCAATTGCGTCCAACACTCGGTTATATTAGGGGGCCTCATTCGAGACAGTGACAGCAGCTGACTTAGAGATTTCACCCAGAACCTCGGATGGTGCGCTGCGTTATCAGCAGAATTTTGGGGCGTCTTTACTGACTTCTCGCTAGCCTGGCATCTGGGCTTTCCGCAAGATAGAGCTGGAAGTGGATTCGCTCGTGGCGCATACGATCCTCTCTTCGCCGGATCACCGCTCCCAGACTTTCCACCCTATAGTTACGAGTATCCTGGAGCTGTTCACAAGGAACTGGTATGTTGTTTATCGACACGTCTACCGAAAGAGTAATAGATGCGTTGACTAGCTCGCTACCCAAGCTGTCCAATCCCACATTGGAGTCATCTATTTTGCCACTACACCTACCGGGTGCCATCGCATCTTATTAGAGGATCTTTCGAGGAATTTATAAATAAATACAAAACAAACTTTAATTATTCAAAATAAATTATAAATGAATAAAAAGTTTAATAAATTTACATTTCTATTAATTAAATACCACATTGACATATTATTTTTATTGTTTGAAACTTAGAGTGAGCCAATCTACTCCCGTAAATATACTGATCAGTTAGGGTTAAAAATTAATTATGTAATAGTGAGAGTTATTTTACATTTAAAAATTATAAAAATAATGTCACGTTAATATTAACATAATATTTAACTAATAAAAAGTTAATCTCGATAAATTTTCTATTTCTTTGAGATCTGTTTTGAATTACTTAAAAATATTAAAATTTAATTAAGTTTAATTTAATCCCTTTAAAATATTAAGATTTGAGATGTATTTTAATATAAGGTTTAAAATGTAATATTGTCTAATACTTAAAGACGAAGTTCCCTTTTTTTTTTGTTTATGCTTAATTTTCCTAAGTAGTGATGTCATCGTCATGAAACTTCCCACTAAACTACGAAAGAGGACTATTACATGAAATAGATAAATTGGAAGTTGCTATGAACCTTAGGGTTGGTCACGTTGTGAAGCAATCAAAGGTACAAATATGCATAGACCCACCAAAGAAATTAAAGTCTTAAAGAAACTTTTATTTGTAATGTATATAAGTAATTGTTATTTTTCGAATATGTATGATATAAATTGTTAAAAGTAAATGAAAAACTGAAGAGTAATAGTTTCGTAAACTTTCTAATTTTACCGTGAACGTATTTTTCGAAAAGTTCAACTCCACTAAAATAAATCTGAAAGTTGTTTACACACAATCAGTTCGACCGTAAGCCACTTCACAAGAATGACGGTCCAACGTGAGCAATCTCCACATGATCAATACAAAGCCGTGAGTCACTTCAAAGAAATCAAAAGATCTAGCCGTGAGTTACTCCAAGCCATAGACACAAAGGTTTTCACACTCACATCCAAAGCACACCCATAACGTATTTAAATATGGAACGCACGCATGACTTTTGATACAACCCACTCTGTCATTATTGATTTTCTACACTTGGCCACACCTTTTAAAAATTTCGGCAACATTATCCTATTGATTGCAAGACTCCCACAAAAGACGCACTTCTTCTTTTCCAAAGACTTCAACATCCAAGCCACGTGTCTCTGTTGATAAACCAATAAAGTGAGTTACGAATGCAACTCCAATTTACATTAGAGTTTTACATTATTCAGAAAATCTATCATACCTCTTCTCAAGACACATCTATTCAAGATATGATTCATAACATCTAGAGCATTATCCAAAGTAGCTTTTTGAATCCAAATCATTATTCAATTAATATCTTATATGTCCAATTAATAAAGAATATCAAAACTAATTAGTTAGATATATAACATATATCCTAACAGTAAACACATAACTTGTATTATAAATAAATTAACTGATGAATTAATTAATTATTAAATTATTAAATTAAGCCTAAATCAATAAAAATTATTATACTAAACATGAATTAATACAACTTTTAGATTAAGTATGTGTTTAAGATAATTATCCTGTCAATTCAACCAAAATAAGTCATAAATTTTCAGTTTAATCGAAATTTTCAATTATTTAAATTTGATCGATGTCATTACTATTTTAATAAATTAAAATCATAAGTTTAAACTTAATTTTAAAAAAGTACGAGTCAAATCATTACCGTTTCTAGTGAATCATAGTCAAACAAGAACATGATTCATATAATATCTATAACTCCTAACATGTATCCACTCTTCAATACATGTCAGCTACATACGTGCAAGGTCATGCCAGTTTCTTTCATAGCGGTAGGACCACCACCAACCATCATCACCACCGTCATAGGTCCCACGACGGGCCATCCACCACAGGTTTGGCCGATTTGTCCATACACAGACTTGACTATGGTGAGTGGGAAAGGTAGGTATGGTCTTTTACCTTAAACAACATCATCTTTGTCATGATCATCACCGCAATAAGTCTTGTTTGTTCCAATGTTTGTCTCTTTTCGTGGAGCAGCCATTTTCTACTTAGAATATGTAATAATAATACAAGTCTGAAATTTGATCTTTTGGTTCCGGTTCAGTTTACAATTGATGAAAGATCAATTAGTGGAGACCCACTAAAGAGACATGTTCATATTATATATGTACTACGTTCAAAGTTGGCATAAGAAACATACTCTAATATATATTTACATGTAAGCTTTGTGAGATCAAATAACATTTTAATTAGTGGAGCAATGCAACAATCGTTAAGATGTTAATTTCGTTATCACAATTTATTAGAATTACCAATGTTTTAAAAACCCGGAAGTTAAATTAGTAAAATAAAAATATTTAAAGTTTAAAAGATTTAACCAATATTAGATCGTTATAAAAATTGGTTAATATTTAATAAAATTTAAAAATTTTAAAAATGATTAAAGAATATTATCTTTACTTGTTAATCAAAAAAGAACCTATTAAATAAAAATTAATCGATTTATTTTGATTCATAAAAATTGATTAGTTTACAAAACTGATCGATTAATTAATACATAAATTAATTTTAATAATAAAAATTATTGAACTAAATCAAACCGAAAATTTAATAATAAAACAAAAAAAATGACCAGTTTTAAGTTTTCACCGTTAAACTAGTTGAACCTGTTTTAAAAATATGAAGAATTCAATTACATTCACATTTTTTGTATTTAACCCATTAAAAATTAATCTTAATTACAATAATTTTTTATAGTAAACCTTTTTTATTTTAAAATTTATTACTTATATCACTATAATGTTGTTTAAGTTATTCTTAATATTATAAAGAGTTAAATAATAATTTAACTAAGGTCTTGAAGTAGGTTTAGTTGTAATAGGCTGCCCAGGGTTAGTTGGTGTAGCTCGAGGTGCTGATTTAGATCTGAAAGATACAATACTCGTAAATTCTGCTTCACTAATTTCAGATTTAATTTTAGTATACTGAGGTATCTTTGTAGGAGCTGAAAAATTATAATTTAAAACTTCAAATCAAATAGTTGATGCATTAAAAAATCGAGAAGAACCCAAAATCTAAATCTTCGAGACAAAGACAGTTTGTCCTATTTTGTCCATCACAATTAAACATTTCATTATTTTTAATTTTTGTTTTAATTTCTAAATTTTTATTTCGTTCTATCCCTAGAAAAAAAAAAAAAGTAACACCCATATTCAGCGTAAATGCTCAAACAAAACGTAACAACAAAGCATTTTGTAATTTACTTGGGGTGCAAGTTTTCATACACACAATAATATTAAAACATAGTTTGTATTTCCGATGTCTGTCAATTCAAGCACGACAAAACCCAGGCTCTCCGACGACCTAGAAAAAAGCTGACGTTGTTTTGTATACTTTTCTTCGTTCGGTCTTTTGTGCATGTTACTGTTTAATTCTCTGACACAGGAAACTGTGAAGTAATAAACAACAAAGAAACAGGACCAGAGTGTCCTGCGTGTTCCCATTAGGTTTCAGTTCCTGTCACGATGTGTTTCTTCTTCGTCGCTAAGAAAATAGGTTAACGTAACGACACAATACATGTCAGGACGACCAGATGAGTTCACATTCTGTGGGATGTCGAAGATCAACGCGTACCAAATCATGTGAAGACATTTTATTAAACTTGGGTCCATCCTTTTTTTCTTTTTTTTTAATCGAGTCAAAGTCTTTGCATTAATTATTTTTAAAATGTGTACTAAAAATTTATGGGTATATGTTATTTCCCATAAATCATGTATTGTTTGATTAGTGATTTTTCGTTTTTATAATAGTGATTTTCCTTTTTCCTTTTATATTGAGTCTAACTAGTCGCCGTTATCGTTATTATTAACACCCAATTATAATCTTGTTAAGTCGCGAAATTTGAAAAAATATGATAATATACAACTTCAATTTTATATAATAAAGAGGTTGTTTTCCATTATATTGAGTCTAAGTTTTTGCAGTAATTATATTTTAAATGTGTATTAAAATTTATGAGTATATGTTATTGATCATATGTTATTGACAAACTGTACCTGTACCTATAAATACAGGTACGATCTATCGTTAGTGTATTATTATTTCTTTGTTTCTTTATTATTAGCGTATTTTATTATTATTAGTTTTCTCCATTATCTATTTATTTTATTTTTATTTTTGTTTTTTCTTTTTATTATTATCTTGTTACATATGTATGTGAGTCTACTGGAAACAGCCTTTCTATTAAGAAGGAGAAAGGTTGTGTCATATTGGACCTCCCAAACTCTGCTTCAATGCTGAACTTCGGGATATGATGATGACGATGATGATGATAATGATGATGTTATTGATCATAAATCATATGTTGTTTGATTAGTGATTTTTCGATTTTTTTTCTTTTATATTGAGTGTAAGCCTTTGTCGTAGTTAATTTTAAATGGGTTTTAAAAAAATTATGGGTGTATGATATTTCTCGTAAATCATGTGGCATTTGATTAGTGATTCTTTGATCTCATTGCATTACAGGTGAAGCAGTGGAGTTTCCAAGATCTACAAACGAGCTCGCCTTTGCTTTTAACCTCGTTATCCATATCCAGGCTTTGTGTGTAGAAATGCTCTAGTCACGATATCTTTATCACTATTTAGTTGTCTCAATTTTTTTGCTACATGTGTTCCGACTGTTGCTCTTAATTCGTTAATTCTTGCATGCCTCTTTCTTCTGCCTGTTCGTTAGATTTGATTTGTATGTAATTCCCTTATTGTGTGCATTTGGTTGACCAATTAAGTATCTGCTTGATCAGCTGGTCGAGCTTTTCTTCTTTTCTTATTATTATTCTTATTATGCTTGTTATTATTATCATTCTTATTATTTTCTTAATATTTGTATTCCTTGTTGTCATATTATTATTATTTTTCTTATAAACTTGCGTAACATACTTGAAGATTTTTTTAACTTTTCATGTCATATTTGCATGTGGATCTACTAAAAACAACCTTTCTATTTTGTAGAGATAAGGCTGTGTATTATCATACCTCTCTAGATCCTGCCACTACAAGAAAATTTGGTTTCAGCAACCAAATTCTCAGCAACCATAGTAAAATGGTTGCTAATTATATACATTTTG
>JAOSBM010000205.1:35451007-35470378 GCA_027568955.1 Erythroxylum tenue | reverse complement strand
AACAACCCTATAGTGACTACCTGTGACCAACCCGATTTTGGTCGCTATAACTTTTAACGACCATTTTCTTACTTTTATCAACCATTAATAATAGTTGCTGAAACTAATTTTTCTTGTAGTGTGCATTGGTATGAGATTCAACTGGGTATGACAACGATGATGATGAAGATTGAGTGTGGGGTTTTGTAGTAATTTTTTTAAATACGAATTAAAAAATTATGGGTATGTTATTTTTCATAAATCATGTATTGTTTGATTGGTGATTCTTCGATCTTTTTTTTCTTTTATATTGAGTGTAAGCCTTCGTAATAATTATCTTTTAAATGTGTATTAAAAAATTATAAGTTTATGTTATTTCTTGTAAATCATGTGTTGCTTGATTAGTGATTTAAAATTAAGTAATAAGTTTAATTTGATTAAATGTAATTTATATTTAATCTTACCAATAATCGTACTTAAAATTAAAGTAAATTGTTATAAATGGTAACGGGACTAATAATTTAAATCATTTTTAAATTTCAGGTAAATTATTATAAATGGTAATAAATATAAATTAACATTTTTTTCTCCTTTTTTAATTCTATAGAGGCTCAAAGCTCTATTAAAAAAAAGTCGAGATATCTTATTACACATGACTCTCCATTTTACAGGGTCGAAGGAGATTTATCAATGTACACAATATTTTTTTGTATTTTTACAAAAAAATTGTTTTCATTATTTAAACTTATTAGCTTATTATCACGAAAGAACAACTTTATTATTTACAGCGTCCTCAAAGGTTTTCCCTCACTTGAAGCTCTAAAAAACTCATTTAGATTCTTAACTTTTGATTGAATTAATATTATCATCTCTATAAATTATAATTCTCACTCAACCCGTAACATTTTGGATTGGAAGTGTAATAACAAATGTGCTTTTTAAAGGATGTCAATTTTGACCCGACCTAATCCGACTTAATTTTGGCACGAGTTGATCGGGTCACGAGTCACACTGACTTGACCACAGTCTGTGACCTGACTAGAACAACAAAAATGATGTTATTTTATAACTTTTTTTAAAAAACAAAGTTAAAGATAAGTCGGGCTAGGCTGAGCTGGCCCGTCGTGGCCCACCCTGCCATGGACCTATCAGACCGTGAGTAGGCCGAGTCATCCAATATGGGCCCCAGTTGGGCTAGGCCAGGAGTGACCCGGACCAGCTCGGCCCATTAACATCCCTGTGCTTTTCACTCCTTTTTATTTTTATTTTTATTTCTCATGCAACATTGACTCCATGATCGTTTCTTTGCCCATCATCATCAGTACGTTAATTGGACCACACCCTTTTGTTTCTGTTACTGACCAACCGCCATTTTCTGATCCAAAATTTGACTTTGATGGCTGGAAAATGATTTCCAACCATCGTTTAGACCAGACTCTTCATGCGAGATTGATCTTTCCTGGGTCGTTTTTGAATCTGGAGACAAAGTGGTTGCGACTTGTCAAATGTCATTGGTCATTGATACAACCTTTTTTTGATCTTCTACGAGGTCCCGAAGCTGGACACATTGCTTATTACTGGCCGTGTAAGAGCTAGAGGTTGCGGTCAGATTTGGCAATTGTGTTAGAGCTCAGATTCTGATATTCGAAAAGATGAGAACATCATTAATGGAGCTTGGAAACGTCAATGCATGTAGGGTCTTGGTTGGTGGAGGGTCACAAGATTCAACTCATTCAACCCTGGAGAAAATTCAGGGAAAGCATTTAAATTTTTCCTGAAAAATGCAATGATAGTGATCAGCCCTGAGTAAAGACAGCAAGGGCACTCACACTCTTAACCTATTTTTATTTTGCTTCATTTTGTTCTTTACTATGATCAACTTTTAATACTTATAAAGAACAAAAATAAATAAAATAATTTTTTTGTTTACTTTGTTCATAATTTATAAAACGTTAGAAACGATCCTTATAGTGATTAATCGTATTTAGATCAGGTCAAACTTAATTCTAAGAAGAGACAATTCAAACTTGGTTTTAACTCGATCAAATTATTGCAAAAGTAACATTGTTTTGAGGAATGAGTTCATATAAGAGTTTACGGTGAATTTTAAGTCATTTTAAATTAAACTTAAAATTTGATTTGTTAATTTTAATATGAAGTCAAGTTTAACTTTTTGAGAGACAATTTAAACTCGATTTGAACTCGTGGGAATCATTGCAAAAGTAATATTGTTTTGAGAAAATAGTTCATATGAGGGTTTATAATGAATTTTAAGCTTATACTTAAATTTAAACTAAACTTAAAAATTAATTAATTTAAATTTAATTTATTAATTTTAGTCCGAACTCAATTGAACCAAATTAGGGATATCAATTTTGCCCCGAGTTGACTGGGTCATGGGTGAAAATAGTTCGACTGAGCATGGGCAAGACCGGGCTGAACTGTGGCTCTATCGGAACAACAAAAACGATATTGTTTTGTATTTTTTTAAAAAATAAGGATGGGTTGATCTTCCCATGGCCCATCCGGCCCGTCGAATCACTAGCCGGCCCGCGAGCTATTCAACCAACGGTCAGCCCGGCTCTTACCCGGCCCATTGACATACCTAGACCAATATGTCAAATTGTAATCATAGTATATAGCCAAAAATTCCCCCGAGAGATGTGTATAGCCCATCCATATTAGATACTGAAGGGACGAGATGGATATCAAGTAGACCATTTAATAAATCATCTTTAAAGCCCTTATCCAATCCACGGCCTGAATTTTATTTGTTTATAATTTTTAATTTAGTAAAAATTATAAATTAAATATTTAAAAATTAAATTATTGTAAATTTAATTCCTTGATAACCGCCAAGATAGGCTCATTTAAAATATTAAATAATAAAATTAAAGTTTTATACTAATAAATAAATGGTTAATTAAAATTTTATTGTTATTTTAATAAAATATAACAATTTATTTATAAAGAGTCTATATGCATCTGAACTATATTTTCAATAAATTAAAATTTTTTATATTTGATTAATACGTTTTATATTTTATATTTTATAACAATATAAAATTTTAGTTTAAAAATACATCTTACTCTTATAAAACCCATTTTATTCATTTTGAAATCGTTTAATCCATCCAACCGATAGGATCAATTCTTTTGTTTTCGTTTCTGTGTGACATCCTATGTTCGAGACCATCCATTAACAATCGACGGGATCAATTCTCCTGTTTTCGTTTCTGTATGTCACCCTGTGTCTAAGACCATCTATCAATTCATTAACATTTAATGAATGAATGGATGGTCTTGAAACAGGGTAACACACGGAAACGAAAACAGCTACTCTCTACCCCCAATCGACATTTTAAAGAAGAAAAAGAAATACCCTCCACGTTTAGCTAACAATTATAATTAGAGATGAGAAAGAAAATTTCGGGTCAGATAAATTTGAATTGAATTCGTCGACTTTAGGTCAAACTCGAACATTTTTTAACTCGATTCAAAATTTAAATTTTTTTCACATAAAACAACTTCAAATTCGAATTTAAAGATTTAACTTCGATGGAGTCCAATCTAGCCCGATCTATTACCAGACCCGATCACAATTTATAGCCATTTAAGTTACGATGAAAGTGACTTCTAAATAGGATTAACGTTAAGTACTGATCAAATGTAAGATAAAGATCAAAATAATTATTCAAGGATTTATCCTATAGATTATGTCTTAAATGTTGGTTTTGTCGTTACATTTACGTCTTTGGAAACGAACAAACACATGGTTGGTAGGTGGTCCGTGGTCGGTTTCAAAGGATAAGATACATGTTAGAGATAAAATTGGGTCGGTGACCCAGGATCCAATAAATTTTATTTTAATTAAATAAAATAATATCATTTTAATTAATTGAATTAAGTAGATTCAGTATTTTATATATTAAACAAAATAACATAATTTATTAAATTAAAATTGGTAATTTTAAAATGTGAAATTCAAGTTAGAGTTTAAACTTAAATTTAACTAAAATTATGATAAGAATGAGTTTTTACTTATTTTAAGTTTGTTTTATTGTTCTTAAGATATACTTCTCAAAATTTAAAGAGCCAAAGCTCTCTATTTTTAATAAATTAAATAATTCATTATATACTCATTTCATATTTTATTTATTAAGTATTTATTTATTATTTTTATGTGGATCATTCAAAAACATTTCCTCTATTAGTTACGGGCAAAATTATGTACTATTAAATCTTCCCAAAATCGCCTTTGCTTAATAAAATTGACAAACGACTTCTTTTTTGTTGTTTCGATGGGGCCACCAGATTAACTTGACCAAAATTAGGTCGGACCAGGTTAAAATTGCCATTCCTACAAATTCTATGTATTGGTGAGATTTTTAATGGGTTGTTATTTTTATTGGTAAAAATTCAAAATCAAGATATCCCTTGTTTAAAGGAATTTAAGAGTTCCCACCAACCACTCTAACTACCGCCAAATAAAAAGATAAAATTAAAAAATTATTACATATAATAATAATAATAATAATAATAATAATGTACATACATATAAATCCGAGTGTGGAGTATGGACATGTACATTAAATAAGTGTGTGTCAGAAAACCGAGGTCATGGGAACACAACTTCCAACCGTTCTAGTTTTTGTCATAACTCATAGTAGATCCAAACTATACACATATTAATAATCTTTATATCACCAACTTATTAAATTTGACACACTGACTCCGTCTGACTTTGACTTAATTATGTTTTAGTTCGAGTTTAAATTTAAAAAATTGATCAAATTTAATCATAAGAATAAAAATTGAGTCAGTTTTAAATTAATTCATCGTAATATTTGTTATTTAATCATAAGGTTTGAACCCAATTTTTATCAAATTTGACAAGTTACTTAACCTCACATTTGACTCTTGTTCAGAGAATTGAGTAAGAAGAGAACCCATACGAAATTATAAAACACTGTTTATCGACCCTGGTTATTTATCTTCAACTTTATCTATGTCTCCGATTCTGAAGACTTTAAGAGATGGAACCTGTGTTGTGAAAATCGGATCAGACTGATCGACTATCCGGTCCGGTTCACCTCTTAAAATCAGTTCTTAATTGAAACAGTGAGAACCGGTCAATTGACAGGTCGGATCGGCCCGTTTCAATATTTTTTTTAATTTTTTATTTTTAGTATATTTTTGTATTTTTAATATTTTTAATATTATATATAATTAAATATAATTATTACATAATTATGACGTTACACCGGTTCGACCGGTGGTTGAACCGGTCAAATCGGTGATCAATAAAACTTCCGGTTCAATAATCAGTCCAAATTTTAAAACACTAGATGGAACTATTAAGTCCATCTATGCACGGCCGAATGAAAATCCACTCGATCCAAAATTTACATAATAAATTATTGGTTGGATTTTTTAAGATTTGAATATGATTTTCTTAGCCTTTAGATCTAAAATTCGGTCCAAATTCAAATTCTTTTTAAATTTAAGTATAATATTAAATTAAATTAAGTTTGATTAGATCCATCATTGTCATCCTTAATACGTGGTAAGAAAGTATCTCCAACAACTGAGGCACGTGGCGGAACGTAGCTCGTTGATATCTGAGGATATTTACATCCAACGGCTCAGATTTAGAGAAGGAGACCAAGTATATTCTCAATGAGCTTGACATGTGTATATAAATGGAGGATGCGAAGGTGGGGTTCGTAGCACGCACCCTCCATCACAGACTTGCCATCCCTTTATTGAAATAATAAAAAGGATAAAACGGCCACTTGGGTTTCGAAGTTCTTGCATCAGTAGTACAAAAAATTTGAAGAAATGGGTGTTCTTGATCATTTTTCGGATCTCTTTGATTGTTCTGGTCATAGCAGCTCCAAGCACAAGAAGAAGAAGCAGTTTCAGGTATGGTCACGATCATATCTGTTGGGCAAAAAGTTCAGTTCTTTTAGCTTCAAATGAAGTTCCATACCATTCTTGTAGATATCTTGTTTGATGTTTTGTCTCAACTTGACCTAACTTCAAAAAGTAACTTGCTAACTTGGATCTAGCATGAACTTAGAGGTTTATAAATTATAATGCTTTCCATACCATTCTTGTAGATATCTGGTTTGATGTTTTGCCTCAACTTGACCTAACTTCAAAAAGTAACTTGCTAACTTGGATCTAGCATGAACTTAGAGGTTCATAATGCTTTTTTTTTCATGTTTTTTTGCTCTGTCCGATGCGTTTGTAGAACTATAAAGCTGTTATTTAGAGTTAATGAATCCAAAGTTGCAAGCTTGGAAGTTACTGTGTCAGAGAGAGTGAAATAAAACTGCAGTTATTATATCATTTGAAGGCTGAACACATACTTGAAGCTGCAGGATCAGGAAAGCTTAATTTGAAGATTTGGACAGGAAATTAGCTAAGATTTAGGCATTATACAGAACCAAGAAAAGATTTGAACTCGAGTAAATATCAGTTGCTGGGTTTAAATATCAAAGTGCTTTGAATTTTTAAGACAGTTAACTACATTAGTTGAGCTGTGTCTAGTTACTTAAGTTTATAGTCATAGTATAACAAGTTCTTAGAAATGAAACATTTTTAGTTATTATCTGATTCAGGGTTGCTCATTCTGATGATATGATTACATTAATTGAGGTCTGTCTAGTTACTTAAGTTCATGATCATAGTAGAGCAAGTTATTAGAAATGAAACGTTTTTAGTTTTCATCTGATTCAGAGTTACTCGTTCTCATCACATGGCTACATTAGTTGAGCCCTGTCTAGTTTCTTAAGTTTCATAGTAAAACAAGTTTTTTACAAATGGAACATTTTTAATTTATCATCTGATTCGAGGCGCTGATTCTGATGATATGTCTTACTAGACTGTGGAAATCAAGGTTAAAATAGACTGCGATGGATGTGAGAGGAAGGTGAAGAAAGCATTGCAGGGCATGAAAGGAGTGTCTCAAGTAGATGTTGAACGTAAAAACAATAAGGTAACGGTGGTTGGGTACGTGACCCCTTCAAAGGTGGTTTCCAGACTTGCTCATCGGACTGGCAAGAAGGTGGAGCTATGGCCTTATGTGCCGTACGATGTGGTGGCTCACCCTTATGCCCCAGGTGTCTATGACAAGAAAGCCCCTGCTGGTTACGTTAGAAATGCCGATGACCCTCGAGTGTCTCAACTCGCTCGTGCTAGCTCCACCGAGGTTCGGTACACTACAGCTTTCAGCGACGAGAACCCACAAGCATGTGCCATTATGTGATCTAATCTTAGTCAACTGGCTATAGTAGAAAGATGTCTATGTTCATGGAGATTATATATATGTTTTGGTTGTGTTTGGCAGTGATATGTTATGTGCAATTGTTTTTGGTTTGGTTTGGTTTCATGGAACTTTTCTCTATCAATAGCTTAACTTTTTGGGAAGAAACAAAGAAAGAAGAGGATTGGTTGTACATTAAGTTGTATTTTGGATTTGTTATAAATTGAGAGCTTGATTTTGTTTCATTTATACAGCCTCTTTTTTAGTTCCTTTGACCTTATAGTCAATATGGTTGGCAACGGGCCGAACTTGCTCGGGTCAATGCTAAAACGATGTTGTTTTGTTGTCACAGTTTGAGTTTACTAAACTAATATTTGATTAAAAATTAAGTTTATATCGAGTTTAGATTTAGTTGAACTAAACTTGTTAAAATCGAAGTTTAATTCAAAACTTATTTTTAAAAATATAAGTTCAAATTTATTTTAAATTATGGTCCATTTAAATTTATTCATTTTCTTTTTACCACTGTTAAGTAAACATATAAATAAATCAATCTTGATATTAATATCTTTTTTTTATGAATCATTTCTTTACTTCTCTCATATTAAATTTTCATTTTTTACAATTCAACATATTGCATAAATTAATAATTAATTATAATGATTGAATTATACAATTTGATCTTAATCAAAGAAATAAAAAATTAAGTACTATTTGTGAACTATAATAATATACTTTCAAACTTTTACATACATCTAAAGGATAACGGTCAAAATTTCAATAATAAATAATAAAGAGAAAAGGTTAGATGAAGATTTGACTTGTTTTTTTTAATCTTAAGTTCGAATTAAATTAAAGTTCAATTAAATATAACTATTTTAAAGTTTAATTATATTATTGATCAAAACGACATAACTTATTAAAAGAATATTATTTTACTTGAATTAGTCATTTTGTATACTAACCTAGAATTTAAACAAGTTGAACTTGAATTAAATTAGGGATGGTAATGTGTTGAGTCGGATTCAAGCTAGGGCCCGCCCTGGTTAACCCGATTTGATTTATTAACTTTTTAAAAAAATAATGTTATTTTGTAACTTTTTGTCGAGCCTCAAGTTTTAGATAGCCTTAATCCGAGCTCAACTCGTGACTCAATTAATCTAAGCTTAATCTATTAATTTTGGATTGGACCGATCAGGTCAGATCTAGGCCAAATTGTCATCCCTAAATCGAATCAAGTGGGATCTTTTTTATCATTCTTATATAAAATTCTAAGTTATGGAAATATGCCAATTTTTAATTGGGCCGTACGGATGACATTTAACTAATTCTCAGGCTTGACGACCCATATGTTCTTTGTCTTTTGGCGGGAAACGGGGGACCTCGAGCACAAGAGTAGCGCCAAAGAAGAACGTCAAGGAACGAGGCAGCTATTGAAATTCCCAATCTTTCAATTCTCAATAGATTCCCAATAACGCGAATCACAAAACCCTTCTAAGGATCACGGAAATGACGTCAACTGAGGAACAGGAAGTGGGTCCAGAGCAGCTTGAAGAGGAGTTCAGTGTGTGGAAGAAGAACACGCCGTTCCTCTACGACCTTGTCGTTTCTCACCCACTCGAATGGCCGTCTCTCACCGTCCACTGGGTTCCAATCTCCTCTCCCATTCCATGCTCCGACGACCCTTTCTCTTTCGCCGTCCACCGGCTCGTGCTCGGCACCCACACCTCCGACGACGTTCCTAACTTCCTCATGCTCGCAGACGCTGTGCTTCCCATCGGCGCTGCGGAATTTGGGGTTGATGGGAAATCTGAAAATTCTGTGATTCCCAAGGTGAGTTCTTTGTGGAATTTCGACAAATGTGTCCGGTGGAAATCTGAAAATGCTACTTTTGGTCTTAGTTTTGTTAAAAAATATGATTATAATGATTGATTTTCTGAAGATGGTTTGTGGGTTCGAAGTGTTCGATGATATTACTGACCGAGAAAATGCCACCTTTTGCCTAACTTTTAGAAAGATGATTACTTCGTTAGTTAGTGTTAATTGACAAGGGTTTGGTTGTTTTCTAGGTGGAAATAACTCAAAAGATACGAGTTGATGGAGAGGTGAATAAGGCACGGTGTATGCCGCAGAACCCAGCAATTATTGGTGCAAAGACTAGTGATTGTGAGGTTTACGTGTTTGATACTTTGAAACAGGTAGAGAAAAAGCAAGAAGGTTGTGATCCTGAGCTGAGGCTGAGGGGTCATGATAAAGAGGGTTATGGTTTATCTTGGAACCCCTTTAAGGAGGGGTATCTTGTGAGTGGTTCACATGATCATAAGATATGTTTGTGGGATGTGTCTGCTTCAGCTCAGGGTAAAGAGCTTGATGCAATGCACGTTTATGAGGTAATCCCAAGACCTCACTTTTAATTTGGCAATGTCTGATGTCGAACTTTTCAACCATTGTGTATGTAATGACTGATTTTGGGAGTTGGAATTTCTGTAGGCTCATGAGAGTATGGTCGGAGATGTGTCATGGCATTTGAAGAATGAGAATTTATTTGGGTCTGTCGGGGATGATTGTCGCTTAATAATCTGGGATTTGCGGACAAATCAAAGCCAACATTCTGTTAAAGCTCATGAGAAAGAGGTGTAGTAGGCAATCAAACTTGAGTGTGCAAGATCTCTGACAAATTGTACATTGGACACAAATTGAGTAAACATATGTTAAGAATAAAGAAGTAAATTATTTAAGTATGGCTTTGCGTCGAGGGATTGGTGTTCTAAATCACTGCTTAAAAGACAGAGACCTAGTTCTCTGTTTTCCGATCGATCTAAGTAGTGAACTTTCCTCATCTGGCTTACACTGTCTTAGTACTCATCAAACGTTTTCTCACTGACTTGTGTTTCTTTGTTCTTTAGGTTAACTACCTATCATTTAATCCCTACAATGAATGGATTCTGGCTACAGCCTCATCAGACACTACTGTTAATCTGTTTGATATGCGGAAACTGTCAGTGCCACTTCATGTATTGGGTGGTCACACGTATGTGCTTCCCCTCTCTCATACAAATATTTTAGCACTTGATCTGCAGCTGTTCTTGTGTATTGTTTTAAGGCAAGTTACGAGCATATTGTGTTTCTTACAGAGAAGAGGTGTTCCAAGTAGAGTGGGATCCTAACCATGAGACAGTGCTAGCGTCTTCTGCTGATGACAGAAGGTTGAATGTTTGGGACCTGAACAGGTATGCTTATTAATCATTTAAACGTTCTTAAATTTGTCTCCTCTTTTAGACCATCATGGATTTTTCTTCTTGTGGAATTCTTAACCACTAGTAACACAGGGAAGAAGTGTTCCAAGTAGAATAGGATGCTAACAATGAAACATTGACTTTTGACTTTGTAGTTGAGGTCTGTGCTAAAAGTAACGTTTGTGATTCGACTGTTTGCATTTATTGTTCTTTGCATTTTGAAGAATCTTATTTACAAGAGTCTGCTAGACTACAATTCAATCTAGTCTTACTGGGGTGAAAATAACTGTCAGGGTTGGGGAGGAGCAATTGGAATTAGATGCTGATGATGGCCCTCCTGAACTGCTATTCTCTCATGGAGGTCACAAGGCAAAGATTTCAGACTTCTCATGGAACAAAAATGAGCCATGGGTCATTTCAAGCGTAGCTGACGACAACAGCCTTCAGGTGTGGCAAATGGCTGAGAGCATATATCGTGATGAGGATGATATTCTAACTGCTGATGAATGATTCCAATCAAGACGGCCCCATTTCTGGTTCTGTGCATATGAATCTCTGGCTTTATTCAACGAGCTTCTCCGACAATGTACTAATCTAAGTCATACATTTTGTTCCATCTCTGACGTTAGGTTCTTTGCCTTGTTTCTGTCCTTGCAGTTGAACTGGTTTAGCTAATTGTGAATGGTGTGCCGTTTGTGATTTATAATTTCTATCTTCTACTTAAGATCAGAGGAAGTAGAACGTGTCTTTGCATGTGAGAATGATTTAATTAATTTGATTAGCTTTTCTTAATTTTAATACTGAGGAACTTTCTTCTAGTCTCAACCATGCTGGTGCTCTGACTTGCTTATACCAAAGAACTATAGACTGTCAACGTTTTGCGTAGATCATGTCCTGTCCTGTTTAGGACGTGGTATCTGATCAGTTAGAAAGTCCGGTCAACTTTGGTTTTGCCTATTGATTTTGGATTAGATTGGTTTTGGGAGGACCGATTTGTTCAGTTAAAATGATGTCATTTTGTTCAATCGGACTACAAAAATACTCATTCACATCAATAATGTCCCATCCTATCCAACAAACAAGAATTTATAATTCTTGGATCAGGAAAAGCAATTTCTTAAACACAGCCACAACAAAAGGAGAAGTAAGGACATCCACTGGATAGCAACTAAGCACAATTCTTTGTACATAATGATATAGAAATCAAAATCTCAGTAGAGCTTCAAACAAAAGGGTGAAGTTGATCTCCTATGATACTCATCTCATACTAGCTACAGGTTCATCAGCTTTACAAATATAGTCCAAAGATCCTATAGCTAGTTAAATTTGGGATTAATGCAATACCTCAAGCTGGATATGCAACTCTAAGACCCAATTCCAATCTACAAAAAGCGAAGAGATGAATACTCAGCCAGCTCTTGCTGCACGAGCCCCTCCTACGGAAAAAACACACAGAAAGAGTTATAAATTTACAATCAATCAGCTGTTGCAAACCCCAAAGCAACATTAATATGCAGATGATGGTAAAGGGGGATGAACAACTCAGTGAAGAAGAAGAGCACTAGGTTTTAAAAGCCGCTCTCTAGCATCTTGGCAACAAGAGAAATGCACCACTTTCAGCACATTCTTCATGTGAATTGCAGGATTGTTGCATGTTACCAATCAAACCTGTAGGTGGCTTCAGTTAAAGTTCTACATCCTATGGATGGATGAAACCCGGTTAGCCTAATGTCAAAATATTGAAAAAATCTCATGAACAAGATCCCAGAATATGATTAGGTTGACAGAATGCGAGAAGGAAGTCTAAGAAGTTTCTTGCAATTATCATTGACAACTTATAGGATTAAAGATACTTTTTTTTTGAAAAAATAGGATTAAAGATACTTAAGACGACTATAAAGATCATACATTGTTCCTCATGGAACCCATTCATAGGAATAGACAGAGAGAGAAGTTTCAAACAAGTGATTGGACAAGGATTGAAATAACAGATTAAAGCATGCAAGATTTTTGAAAAGACTATACATTTAGAATGAGGAGGCATTTTGTTAAGTCAAAATCTGCATGCTTGAAGTTAAATGAAACATTTGATCTATTTCACCGGCACAGTTCAATTTCAATATGCTAATTGAATCTTGAACTTCATTATTGTAAAGATGTTCTACAGAATTAAGATTTTACGGTATACCTTTCCGCTGATTGGCACCTGAAGAGCTGCCATTTTTCATTACATTCCCTAGCCCACAACCAGGGAGCTCCTTCGTGAGTATGTTCTGAGTTGTCATACAATTGAGATTCTCAAACTCACAACTACTAAATCCCTGTCCATTCAATGTCGCATCTTCGCAATAGACCTGGTCATTACATTGCATATTACATGGATTCATTACATGAGCATCTTCAGGAAGATTTGGATTAGCCAAATTCATATTATTAATGGGTTTCTGATACGGAAAAGATCCAATCTCGCCTTCAATTCTTCCCCGGATATCCACAAGCAAACACTTGAGCCTAGCAATCTCTGCCTCCAATGCAGCCTGCCCCTGCAACCTCTTCAGCAATTGCTGGTTCAAAGCTCTCAGTTTCGCAACTTCATCCTCCAAAGATGCAGCCCTAGCCTTCTTCTTCTCCCTGTACTTGCGTACTGCATCCCGGTTCCCCGTCGGACGTTTCTTGCACTTCTTATCGGTTGACTCGGCAGTATCATCATCAGCTGCCTTTTCATCAGAAGGAGTAGATACAATTTTGGTATGCACATGAAAACATGTGTGTGTATGGGATGAATCAGGACCCGGTGGATTGCAAGTGTGGGTGTGAGTACAAGCATGAGTATCCTTCAATAGTTCCTCAAAGAGGCTATCCATCGAACAACTGGTAGGCATTTCATTCATGTTTGGACTTGAAAAAAGTTCTTGATTCGACAAATCCAACTCACCGTCGTCCATCATAAGGTGAGCCAAAATTCAGATTCTGACACCAACCCAGATGATAATTCGACCCAAATTCTAGATCTTGGAAGAAATTAGCAATACCCAGATGATAATTTCTGGTTATGAATCAATCACTTCTTAGCTGCAAAAAAAAAGGGGTTTTAGAGTTAGTGCCTCGATCATAAACAAACCAACAGGCAATTGATTCTACCAAATTCGCTTGAGATCCAAAAATGATCCCGAGAAACAAAATTTAGAATTTCCAGATACAAGGAAGTGTAAATTTGAACCAGAAAACACATTCAGAATCGGAATAAAAAGAACTAGAAGCTTGCCTCGGTGAAACAGAATTCAACTTCAGGAAATCAATGAGACACTTGGATGAATAGAGAGTATGTGTCTGTATCAGTGAAAGAAAACCGTTATTGCGCTCGGAATTGAAAACCCTAGATAACGCAAGCAAAGTGTAAAGTGTCTTTTGAAAAGGAACCATTAAAGATCGAACATTCCATGAAAGAGAGACTCAAAGTGATTCCACAAAAAGAGAAGCGAAAAGAAGACTGTCTTCTTTTCTCTCCTCCACAGTCAATTTTTACGAGGTCGCCATCATTGTCAATTTATAGTTAACTGAAGGACTCCGATGTAAATTAAAAAAAAAGCATTATTTGGGAATGACAAGTCCATAAACCTCTCTATTATGTTCGTCCAAATTATACTCTAATTATTCAGAAAAAACGTATCTTTAACTCAATTTTAGTGAAATTAGATCAAATTTTGTGATCAGGAGAAGAAGAGAAAGAGTTGGTGGGAGAAATCCTGGAGGAAATCCGGAACTTGTTAGCAACAGAAGAAAGTAGGAGGAAGGATAAATCTTGCAGAAAGTGGAAAAATTGATATCAGGAGAAGAAGAGAAAGGATTGGAGGATAGGGAAATTCTGCCGGAAATTGAAAAGTTGATATCAGAAGCAGAAGAAAAGGAAGAAAGGCTGCAGGAAATTAAAAATTTGTTATCAACAGAAGAAGAGGAAGAGTTGGAGGAGGAACAGCTCCTGTAAGAAATTGAAAAATTGATAGCAGGAGAAGAACATGGAGAATTGGAGGAGGAATTCCTGCAGAAAATTGAAAATTTGATTTAAGAAGAAGAAGAAGTAATCTTGCACAAAATTGACAAATTATTATTAACAGAAAAAGAGAAACTTGGAGGAGGAAGATCCTGGAGGAAGAAAAATATTGTTGTCAGGAGAAGAAGAGGAAGAGTCGAGAAGGAATTCCTGCAGAAAATTGAAAAATTGATATCAGGAAAAGAAGAAGAAGAAGCAGAAGGAGGAGGAGAAGAAGAAGAAATTTTGCAAAAAATTGACAAATTGTTATTAACAGAAAAAGAGAAACTTGATGGAGGAAGAAATCCTATAGGAAGAACAAATATTGTTGTCAGGAGAAGAATAGGAAGAGTTGGAGGAAGAGATCCTGCAGAAAAATAAGAATATGATAGGAGAAGAAGAAGAGGAAGAAATCCCGCAGGAAGAAGAAGAGGAAGAAATCCCGCAGGAAATTGAAAAAGGAATCACAATCGTCTGCGTGTCGGGATAGATGGCAGGCGCGACCGTTACCTCTTGGGAGGACGTGAACCGCCTTAGGGTGGTTAATGTGCCTTCAAATCTTCTGTGTCCTTTTACTCCATGCCCTCTGCTCCAACAACATCCCAAGCATTTAATTTTTCTCTCTCTTAACTATTGAATGGTTAGATATTAATTGGAACATGTGGGCACAAGAAAAACGGTACAGAAGATTCGAAGCTGGTCTCCCAATGGTGCAATCGCCCTCCGATAGGAAGGGCAATTTATGATGATACCGGGATCAATTTTTAACACTTTTGGGCCCATTTTCGATTCGTTTTTTTATAACTAGCCTTATGTATACCACTTTTACGTAATCATATAAGTGAAAAAACTGAAAAACGAATCAAAAACTAATGAAAACCATAATGGATGAAAATCGAAAAACCTTTGTTTCCGGCAACCCGATAACATAAACGCTCTAATACCACGTGTAACACCTAGTATAGACCTTATTACGTGTCCCAGATCATTCATGAAAGGGTTAAAAATGAAGGAAATGTGGAACACCTAATTTATGTTCCATCTTGATTTCTGAAGCGGTATTCGTGGGCAAAACGAGCTCCAATCTCCTGGGACCTTCACGGAAAATGTTCACTAACTCGTGGTTAACGCCTTTCTACAGTTTACTCAATACTTAAGCGCTCTTAACGGGTCAGAGAATCCGTATGCTTACGAATGATATGAGCAACTGCAGGAGACTTTAACTTTTATATATAGCTTCCATATCGGGCTTCCCCATTACAAGCTCGATATGGGTCCGGTCCACACTAATCGGGATCCATTTTTTTCCTGGACTTCGACTAATTGATTTAGATCATTTATTGAGTCACTTTATTACCTTTATTTAGATCAAATTACGTAACTTAAATGATAAGTTATTGAAAAACAAAAAATTACAATTAATAGTTATCCAACATAACGAGAAAGAACAAAATTGTTCAAGAGGAGGAGGAAGAAATCTTGCTAGAAATAGAAAAATTGTTATTAGAAAAAGAAGAGGAAAAGTTCAACGAGGAAGAAAATTTGCAGGAAATTAAAAAATTGATATGAGAAGATGAGTAAAAAATCCTGTAGGAAATTGAAAAATTGTTATCAAAAGAAGAAAAGGAAGAATTGGAGGCGAGAAGATCCTGCAGGCAATGAAAAAATTGATATCAGGAGAAGCTGCAAGAAACTGAAAATTTGTTACTAATATAGTAAGGGGCAGAGTTGGAGGAGGAAGAAACCTTACAGGAAATTGAAAATTTGATACCAGGAGAAGAAGAGGGCGAATTGGAGGAGAGGAAAACTCTGCAGGAAATTAAAATTTTAGTATCAGGAGAAGAGAAGGAAGAAATCTTGCAGGAAATCTAAATATTGTGATTAATAGAAGAAAAGAAAGAGTTGAAGGAGGAAGAAATCCTGCAGGAAATTGAAAATTTGGGGTAGGGAGAAATATAATCTGAAAGGCGTAATTGTGATGAAACACAGGAATCAGAAGACAGAGATTTAGAGGTTGAAGATGGAGAATTACTCTGAACTAAGTCCATATCCATAACAACACCTGAGAATTGCATGATTGAACTACCAAATGCTAAGAAGGGGTTAAGTTTTCTTTAACTGAATAAGTATCAGAACATCAACAATTTTCTGGGAATTGGGTTCCTTCTGTCAGGAAGATCATGCTTACTGAACCTGAAGATCTAGAGAGGCTCTTTCATACCAAAGTTCATGAGAGCACCTGGACCATGATGCGAACAAGGTGGTGACACTCAAGGTGTCGTTTTTCCTAATGGCCCGATAACTAAGAGCAATTCCTAATGGCCCGATAAACAAAAAAAAGAAAGAAAGACAAAACAAAAAACAAAACAAAAACAAAATTCTTACTTTTCTTTTTGAAACTTTCAAGGCACCGACAGCTTTTACCTTTACATTGGTCAGTGTTTTCAAGGCACCTCGCGAAGGGAATCAGTGTGCCGATCACTTGATCCATCTGGCCTTTTTGCTGAACCGGGCACGTATACCCTTCAGGAGTCACCCCAGAGCATTTTGGGTGTACTTTCCCGGGACCTCAATGGAACCCTGTATCATCGAACCCTTTACAGGGGTCTAAGCGTTACGAGCTAATCATTTTGTCTTTCTTTCCCTTGTATAAAAAAAAAAGCTTTTTCTTTGACTCTAGAGTTAGGGATCCTTGTAGCATGCGTTCTTTTCTTCTTTTACGCTTTCTAACACTTTGTCTCTTCTTGTGTTAGCAAATATTAAAAGCACGCACAATTCCTTCATCCGTGTAGCCTCCATTACAAATTGCATCGTCAAGTTCATTGGCTTCTTAGAACCATTAGGTGTCGCATTGTTTCTCTTGAAGTTTGCAACTCACATCCTTTATCTTGATTAGTAACCCTCTCCAACGATTTTTACAAGTTTTGAATCATTCAGAGTGTTATTTTTTGAGAGCTAACGAGTGAGGTTCTTGTTATTTTTCTTCTTCTTTTCCTTTTGAGTTTTTACAGATCCTCCATGATGACTAGATCTGCTGCTACAAAAGTCGGTAAAAATGATGAGATTGATCCTACAGCGGAGACCAGTCCTTCATTGCTCGAGACCTTACAAAATGAAGTGTAACACTTGCACACTAAACAAAGGGAGCTCGAAGATAAGATTGGTACAATGTTGAAAGAGCAAAGGGAGTTTCTTACTCAAGCCCTTACTAGACAAGAGAGATCCATTGCCGACAATTACCAGAAGTTGAATGAGGCTTTTGCAAGCCAATCTAGATCGACAGACCACACTTCTAAACAAAGGGAGGTTAATGATGGTCATGTTTCAGGTGATGACATTGAGTTCGAGTATATGCCTAGGGTACGGAAAGAGCGCAACAATGATTCCCCCAAACCGAAATTTCCTTCTTTCTCAGGGAAGAATGATCCTGATGTTTACCTAGATTGGGAGGAAAAGATGGAAGCAGTCTTTGCTTGCTACAACTACACAAATGAGAAAAAGGTAACATATGTTGTCGCTGAGTTCATTGATTATGCGTTAACATGGTGGAATCAGTTGTGCAAAAGCAGGATTCTTTATCGAGAGAGGCCTATTGACACTTGGGCCGAAATGAAGCGTATCTTGCGAAAACGGTTTGTGCCACCTTACTATTATCGGGAACTCCACCAACGACTCCAGTTTCTTGTGCAAGGAAACCGATCTGTTGATGACTATTATAAAGAGATGGAGACTATTCAGATTCGAGCCAACCTTGTTGAAGAACCTGAGGTGACTATGGCTAGATTCCTTGCAAGCCTAAAACCCGAAATTGCAAACCGAGTATAGTTGCATCATTACTTGGATGTTCAAGAAATGCTTCAAACCGCACTCACCATTGAGAAGCAGTTGCGCCAGAGAGGACCACCAAGGGGTGCTAACACTGTCTCAAATGCTCCTTGGAGAGGAAATTGGCAAAAACGAGATGATAGATTATGGAATGAGAGAGATGCAAGGTTCAAACCAAATGAGCCTCGAGACTATACCACAGATAGAGGTATGCCTTATTCATCTAAAGGTTCTACTACTAAAGTTGCATCTTCTTCATCCTCTCCCAGTGCTCATAAGCAACCCAAAGACATTTCTTGCTACAAATGCCAAGGAAGGGGTCACTATGCTAGAGAATGCCCTAATAAAAAGTCTCTAATAATCCAAGAAGATGGCGAGATTGACTTTGAGTCCGATAAAGAGGATGACATGCCTCATTTGGTTGATGATAATGAGAATGATGTTGATGAGTATGAAGAATACTTAGAGTATGGCGAGAGAGTTCTTGTTGCTCGAAGAGCTTTAAAGGCCCAAGTCAAAGACGAAGGGAAAGACCAAAGAGATAACATCTTCCACACTAGGTGTTTGATTGGAGGACAACCTAGTTCGTTGATCATTGACAGTGGTAATTGTACCAATTTCGTGAGTTCTTCTCTTATTGAGAAACTTGGCCTACCTTGCATGAAGCATCCCAGGCCATATTGTTTGCAATGGCTTAATGACAGCGGAGAAGTAAAAGTATCTAAACAAAGCTTGGTTTCATTTTCCATTGGTCGATACTCTGATAAAGCTTTGTGTGATGTTGTGCCAATGCAAGCTGGGCATATCTTACTTGGTCGCCCATGGCAGTTCGATCGACGAGTGCATCATGATGGTTTCCTTAACCAATATACATTGGTGTTCCATGGAAAGAAGTTTACTTTGGCACCACTCCTCCTCGAGAAGTCTACAATGATCAGATCAAAATCGCTAGTGAGATGGGTAAGGGGAGTAAGGTAAAGTCTTTACAAAAGGCAGAGAGTAAAGAGGCCCATAGTAATAAAAGCCAAATC
>JAOSBM010000205.1:35431351-35448480 GCA_027568955.1 Erythroxylum tenue | reverse complement strand
ATAGACGTGTAAACTTTTGATCTTGATGAAATGAAATGAGGAATAGTTGATTGCAAAAAATATATATATATATATATATTCTGGTTTTTCTATTGATTCTTTATAGATAAATAATGTTATGATGCCATGTGAAGTGAACGTAGTGATCGACGTAGCTCACCCTTGTCGTAAGATATGTACCGAAATAACCTGCGGGCGTTCCGGTATGTACCCTACGGTAAGGGGGCGCTATAGCTATTCCCAAAAGAAGATCAGTAAGAAGGAAAATCAAGAAGGAATATTTCTCTTAAATGATCATTAGCATATGAATTACAAGAGGGTTAAATGACCCGCTCAAACAGCCTACGATAAGAGAATTGGTAATAGATAAGAAGACAATTTTGGTAAGCTTCTTTAGGATAAAATTAAAGGCTCCACGTATTCAGAATGGGTTATCTTTTTTGGTACTCAATAGAAGACAATTACTAATCATATATATCATTACACTGTCAGATTATCTACCTTTCAAAACACATGGAATTGACCCATGAAGTCTAGTAAAGTTCTAAGGTGCGTCAAGCAGATTATCTAGTTAATTCGGTAAGGGTTACCTTTTATTGCTAACAACACATCCCAAATCATGCAGCGTGTAATCCTCAAGAGTCCCATGAAAATCATTGAATAAATATTGGGGGTGGTCAGCTCTACTCTCCTTCTCCTCCGCTAACAATAAATCATGAAAGTCGCCAAACATTATCTAAGGATAGTCACACCGCTGCGATAAAGAGAACAACAAGTTCCACGACCTCCGCCTCCGCGCTCTCTCTGGATAGCCATAGTATCCCGTCAAATGCCAATCCCCCCTTTCAGTGTCATGGACAATGGCATCTATAAAATTTTGAGAATACTCACGGACCGCCAAATTAACATTATTCTTTCACATCAAAGAAAGTCCACCACTCCGCCTTATAACATCCACCGAAAAATAAGCATCAATTCTGCTCTTGGGGATAGATTAAAAGACTCTCTGTAACGATGTTTTCTAGCTTTTACTAATATCAATACAATTCTTTTTAGTGTTTTAAAAAAAACATTAAATAAAGTCAAACTTAATTTGCCAAGTCTAAGAGTAAATTCAATAAATATTCTATAAAAAATGTTTCTGTAATTTTTGGCTTTTTTTAATTTCTTTTCTTTTGCTTGAAAGGTGATGACAGGAGAGCAGTTAAGAAATTGTTAAACTTCATAAAATAATAGATACACCATAACTGAATCATAATTTTTAAATACAAATTTTTTATATAGTTTAATTAATATTTCTAAAAAATTCTAATTTTTTAAATTATAATATAATTTCTTATATTTTAATTTTTAAAAATTATTTTCTTGGATTTTCGTTAAAAAGTAATGGTGAAATATATTCAATTTAAACAACAAACATGAATTAATTAAAAACTACAAAAATTTAACTTAACTCTTAAACTTAATCAGTAGCAATTAAATTCGACTCAAAATAATAATTTATTACAATTATCTTATCAGTTTGAGTCGAATTAAAAAATTAAGTTGAATTATTATGTAGGTAATATTTGATTATTTCACGTGCGCTATTCATGTTTCGCATATTTCTCTGTTATTTTTTTAATGACAGTTTAAAAAGTTTATAATTAAAAATCATAAATATTTTTTAAAAAATAATTAAACTATAAAAAGAATCCGTCTTATTTACCCAAATTTTCATCAACACATATCATACCTATGATAGAATTTTATCATAATTGTGGACTAGCATAATAAAATATTGTGTACAAACCCCGATTAATTAGATGTCAATGGTAATTCTCTCTTTAACATGTCATTGAGCCTGTATTCATGGGCCTGCTATGATGGGTAGGCTTGGTCCATGTATTGTAAAGCACAGGAGGCCCTACTGCTAGCCAACCTTTAAATATAGTCGCCCCATTGAGAACTGTATGTGTGTTTTTGCTAATCAGGTTTGGAATAGCAGTAGTAATTCCTCTGCGTCGCGATCACATCGTTTCACGGAAAATAACAATGGATTCAATATTTTCTCAATTTTCAGATATTTATCTATCCAATTATTGAATGTAGTATGTTGCAATTTTAAGGTTAATTATTTGTGTTGATTAATTATGCAATTAATCTGTAATTTCGTGTTAAAATTTCCTTCAACCTATACATGGACACTTCGTGCCAATTCCCAAAGGAAGGAATACTATAGGATATAGAATTATAGATAGGTATTCCCTATTAATACAAGGAAGATGAGTCAATTAAAAAACACGAAGTTAGACTCAAAAAGGTAAATCTGACTTGACCTAACTTATCTATTAATTAAAATACCATTTTGTATTGACCGGTATCGATACCTAACAAAAAAATTTTGTACATAATTTTTGTTTCGGTTAGTATTGATTCTTTTAGTTAGTATCGTTGGTACCGGTTTGTAACCAAAATATCAATCAAATATCGATTAGAATTATAGATTTTAAAAAATTTTAGGATGAAATTGAAAATATTAAAATTTCTCATGTATAAAATAATAATTACTGCTCGAAACTCGAAGTGGTACAGCCTACATTCCAGAAGTCCAAATCCACTGTCCAGTTTTATGGTATTTTATTGTGTC
This sequence comes from Erythroxylum tenue, assembly GCA_027568955.1. Taxonomy (NCBI): domain Eukaryota; kingdom Viridiplantae; phylum Streptophyta; class Magnoliopsida; order Malpighiales; family Erythroxylaceae; genus Erythroxylum; species Erythroxylum tenue. Next base: position 35,445,851 of record JAOSBM010000205.1, on the reverse strand, counting down.
CAATAAATCTTAGCCATTCATTTATGCGGGTCCCGTGTTTATTTATGCGGGACCCACACGAAACCTGCATAAATAAATGGTTGAGATTCATTGGACACAATAAAACACCATAAAAACTGGACAACGAATCTTGTCCCGCGTTCCAGGTGATCCAGACACACTGTTTTTCTATAGTCAGAATCTTGGGGTCTCAAGACACACTGTTAGATGAGAAAGGATCACATTATTATTATCAGTGTTTCATTTAGGGAACTGTAGATTTCATATTTGGTAGAGTAAGATCACTTTTTCAGGTACGAAAGTGCTTAACAGGTTTCAAATTTCTTTCAGTTGTCTGTTTGTTTCCCATCAGAACTCATCTTTATCTGAAATGGGTGTTTCTGAAAAACCAGGATTGCGAGCTCCATTCAATAGCTAAAGGCTCAGGAGCGGGGAGCCATTGCAGCTCATCACAGGGATAAAGATGATGAGACAGGTTTCTCTTTCGTAAGATGTAGAGTCACAGGAAGTGGAAAGATTTTGCTTGGAAGAGCTTGGGGAGATTATTCCAGGATTGTATATTGTAATAAGGTTGGAGTGATTGGAGCATACCTTCCAGGAGGAAGTAAGGCTTCTTTTCTTTTTAACTCAAAACTCCGTTGGAACTAGAAAGAGTGAAACTAAAGGACACCTTATGTAAGTGCAGGACTGCAGTTTTTGGTGAGTATCGCTGCACAGGAAAAGGGGCTCACACAAGAGGTCGGGTTTCATGGAGGAAGACATTAACTGATGACGAAATCAAGCCCTTTCTGGGCATGGGGTTCATAGATGGAGACCAATGGCTAGTTCTCCAGGATTTTTTTTAAAAAATTGTAGTTTAAACTAGCCATTAAATCCATCTTATTTTCCATTAGTAGCGTGCATTATAACATTCTCGAATATATAAAATCACTATTTCTTTGTCTAACACTCTATCGGTCGTTAAAGAGTCTCGTATCGTAATTCAAAACCGTTAAGACATCAAATTGAGAATCTGGTTTATATATAAAGTATTCTATTTCTCTGTTCATTCACTTCTGATATGAAATTAGTCAGTCAGTCTAAAGAGTGCAGAAACAATTTGCCAGGTATGATCCTAATCTGCCCGCTTGAAGATCATTTTTACAGGGATCATTTAAGAGAACTAGTTTAAGAACTTGGAAAGAAATTAGTAAAATTTTGATTAGTTTGTTGAAAGGAACAGCTCGTCTAGTTACCAGAAATTTAGCTTTTAATGAACAAACCTCGGGATTCTTCTACAAGGGTTAAGTTAAATGTATGCACAAGTTGCCAATTTGGCAGTCACAACCATAAAAAGAACTACAAATGAAGGATGCTTACTATTATTATACAACAGAAGCTCCGGGAGACATAGTTTGTCTGCGATTTCGACTAATCGGTAGATGAACATAGACTTCATGAACCTCTGGTTTGTAAACATCTCCTCTATCCCTGTCAATGGCGTAGCACACGTAAACCGTGTCGATCACATTATCCAAAACATGGACGAAGAAGCCTAGGACAATGATCAGCAGCACCCACGCAAACGCAGATATATAGTATGAATCAACACCAAGCTTGCTCACACCTTGCAGAATAGCACAGGCCTGCCATATAAATGCAGAATCAGGAAAAACATCCACTGGAAATATAGTCTTAAGATAGCAACTGACTGAGACGAGCTACAAGCATAACATCGTTACCGCGTCACATTGTACTACACATCCATTCTCATTCTTATTGCAACTTAATTGACTTAAAATGAAACACAATTTTTAAGACCACTCACCAGAATTGCATATACTGCTGAGATAACAAACACAATTCCAGCCAGTAAGCGAGTGGAGACGGTCTCCACGAACACTGCAGATAGGAGATTACGTTTTAAAAGCTCATATGTCATCCTTGCAGAGGTGCAGTAAGCTTCACCAGTTATTGCAGCAAAATTGACCGTGAACTTATTAAGAAAGTCTATAGCTGATAGTAAAGCATTAACACAACATCGCAATATAAGGTTTGCCATGCCAGGAACATCTTCCTGTCTTGCACTATCAACAGCAGCACGTACCACGCGAACAACACAAATTAGAAGTCCAGATAAACATATAGTGCCAGAGGACGGACCAAAAGCGTTTCTGCAAATAATCAAGCATACAGCATAAGATGAGAAAACCATTATGATGATCACATTTCTCCAGAAGCAAACTCTTTTAGTAAGTAGTTATCTGGAACAAAGCTATGCTGATATCTATCTGGCTTGACATTGCTGCAATTTCAATCCGTAAGCAAAGCACTGGATGAACAACAAAAGAGTGCGAACACACGAGAGTCCCATAAACCACAGTTCCTTTCCAAACTTAATATGACTACGATTCAATTTGTCAAAACAAAAATATACACATACACGCTCAGCAAAAAAATCTACAAGGATGCACCAGTCACTATCCATTAAATGCATGTGATGATTCTGTAGCAAAAGCATACTGCAAACGACAAACATAAGCCACATGTACAACAAATAAAAGTCAACAGATATGCTCTATGAACATCTTAATTAAGAACCGAGAAGCTCTATTAACATCTTAATTAAGAACCGAGAAATCATGTACGAAAGGGTATACATTAGTAACAGAGATCTGAATAGTTGTTTGACCACCAAGTTACATTTACATATCATAATCCCGAATATGAACCGTAATGGAAAATGCCTCAACTACTACTCTTGGTTGGCCAACCTTATATTATGAGTAACAGAGGGATTTACCTCAAAGAACTTCTTATGCTCCGCCTAGGAGGTGTATCCTCCTTTGTGAAGTACCACTGAGCAATAGTTGAACTTATAACATAAGCCTGAGTTTCGATCATTACAGTCAAAGACCATAACATTGTAAGAATTGCCAGAGCATAGTATGCAGGCACCCAACTGTCCTGCTTCCAAACACAAGTATACGTGTCTTTGGACTCTTTTGGCACAATTTTGCCATTGAACCTAGCAAACACCAAAAACACGATGATGGGTGCGTAATAGACCACCAGACCAAGTGTCAACGAAGGCAACACTATGAACAGACCCAAGTTCTTCCGCAATGCATCAGAACCAATCCCAATTATTCTAACAGTCAACTCAATTCGATGCCAGTTAGCTACTATAATCCAAACAATGACCCCAATAATCAAGAACACAAAAACCAGAACCAAAATTCTGTAACCCAAAGGGAAAGCCTCACTGCAGGAAGTGCCAATAGTGCAAGCAACGAACCAGTACACATTAAAAAAGATGGGCATTACAATAAAGAACGGAAGTGAGACGTAGACAATCTGTTTGGTGTAATGCTTGAGCAACAAAAGCAAGAGAAAGCAAATTGGTGCACTCAAAACCAACGTAATCACAAGGGTCCATATCAAAGCGTTCAAAAAATCGGAACTTGATGAGGTTGAAAACCGATACTCCATCTGGGCACTGAACAATCCATCAGAAAACGAGTCCTTGACACATGAAGTAGAATTTTGGTCATAGCTATAAGCAGATAGATTGGAGTGATTGGGGTTTCTATGAATAACCGAGAAAATACCAAACCCAAAGGTGCAAACAACGAAAAGAACAAAAAGGACGAGAAAAGGAAGGTCCTTGAAGGGTCTTGGACCATAATTGTAAGAGATCTGAAGGTACTGAGTAGGATCAGATTCGGGTGGTGGGTTATGGTCAGAGGGTTCATGGATTGGTGAAGATGGTGGAGAAAAGGAAGTTTTCGATAAAAGAGGTTGGGATTGTGAAGAGGAGTCATAAAGAGAAGTGGGTTTGCTTGATTCTTGACTGCTGCCCATCAGAGGCAAAGAAAGGTGCGATCTTTTCAAAACAGTAGATGAGAGGTTTGGATGAGTTTGGAAGTGATTGGTTGTGTTCTTACAGACAACATGCTTATAACGTTGACTGTAGCTTGAGCTGTCTGTCTTTGGTCGGTTCGGTGACAAAGAAGAAAGTAACAATGGCGCAGAGGATGAGAGAGTTGATGTTGATCAGTTGGTGTTAACTTGTTAGTTGATACGATCGATTCTACAATGATTTTGTTTAGACATGTGTCATGTTCAATAGTTTACGTTTGTTGAATGATATAATAGACAAAACCAGTACCGTCTTACTTTGAGCATTATAATGCCGAGGGGCGCTCGGTTTATACAGCACTATGAATGAAAATAAATATACATGAATTATTATAATTATAATAGTTAGTTAGAAGTAAGAATAATAATTATTATTATGGGCAATGATTGGTTTATTAAAAATATTAAAAAAAATAAAAATTTTGTTAAATTTTATTTTAACATATTTTTAATTAGTTATATTTAATTGCTAAAAATAGAAAATATATAATTAATTAATTATATTATAATATTATTTTAATTAATTATATTATAATTAGTTAATTGTAATTAATTAATTATATTTAATTATAAAAACATAAGGTAAAAAAAAGATGAAAGAAATGATTGGCATTCCTCTCATGCTTGAGAGGTATGGAGTAATATTTAAAAGTTAAATATTATAATACTGTCTGACAATGATAATATATAACCAATCATCTTTTTTTTTTTCATATCTATTGAACTATTTTCAAATCCGACATCCAATGATAATATATAACCAACTATCTCTTTTTTATTTCATACCTATTGAACTATTTTCAAATCCATCATCCAACCACCCGTGAGGAAAAAGAATGCTTCCTTTAGTATAATTAAATGTCAAAATGTTCCATTTATGTATTATAATGAGCCGAGTTATATCTAAATCGAATTTAAAAAATCTTATGTCCAACTCGATGATTTAAAATTGAACTACAATTTAAAATATATCACTGAAAAGTCAAAATTAGATTAAATTGTCAAATCTAAATCTAAATTCGAAAATTTTGTCAAATGCGTCATTTATGGAACAAAATGGATTAGGTGTAACAATCATTGAAAAAGGGTTAATTATAAAAGAATCTCAAATTTTGCCCAATTTTTTAATTATAGTCCAAAATTTTAAAAGTGACAATAAAATATTTAAAATTTTAATTTTTTTCAATTCTAGCCCGACGTTAGTGTCTCCGTTAAGATTGTCAACCTAAAATCAAATTACACAGCTTCGACGACATCACATTTTAATTTTAGTTTTTACCTTCGTTTTCAATTTGTTTCTCGACACTCTCACCTTCGATTTTTAGATTACGCAATTTTGACACTCTCATGATGAAGGAATCGAGAGAACAAACTGAAGACAAAGAGATTGTTGGTGTAATACGTTACAATGCATGAGTAGTTTGAGGCATCGAAGAACAAACAAAAAACAAAGAGATGAAAGCATCGAGAGAACAAACAGATATCGAATGGCTAAAGCTACGTAAACTAATTTAGGGATTTCATTAATATTTATTTGTTGTGTTTATTTTGGCTAATATGTATTAATACTTACGGTTCCTAACGTCGAATTAGCATTTAAAAATTTGAAAGTTTGAGCATTTTATTACTACTTTTTGAAGTTTGGCTAGAATTAAAAAAATTGAAAGTTCGATTATTTTATTGTTGCCTTTTGAAGTTCTGGGCCTTCTGGCTAGATTTTTTTTTAAAAAAGTAAAGTTTGAGATTTTTTTTGTAATTAACCCATTGAAAAATTCATTCGATTCAACCTTAAAAGTTTTGAACAGCTTAATTTTTTTGGTTCAATTTTTAACTTTCCGGTTATATTTACTTTAATAACTTTTATTGTTAAAAATTAATTAATCGGTTAATTTTATAACTTAATAAATTCTTATAAACTAAAATAAATTAATTATTTTCCATTTAACAATCTCGTTTTCAATCAAAGAAAAATATTTTTCAATCATATTTTAAAATTTTTTATTTGATTCAATATTTTGCCTGATGGTCTAATATCTGTTAAATCTTTTAAACCTTAAACCTCTTCTCATCTAATTTTTAAAACACTTGGTCTAACCCAAACTAAAATTTAAAAAATAAATTTATCTTAAAATTTACATTTTTTATTTTTTATTTTTCAAAACTTAAATTAGACCAAACCTAACTATATATAAAAAAAGAGCATCAAAATGTCAATTTCTCTTGTCATAAAGGAAACAAGAGTATAACCTCATATTCAACTCAATAAATCAAATTCAAGCTAAACTTTGAAAAACATCAAATTCTATATTGAATTGTTAAACTTAGATCTAAGTTTGAATCCCTTTTAAAACTTGTCATATCTGCTGTTGGCATCAATCATCAGTTAAGATTGGTTTGGGAAACACTGGATAATAAAAGAGTTGTCATAAGTTTGATGTTTGAAACAACTGGTGGCCTGAAACCATTTTCTGAAGACAATGAGCTAATGCTCCAGAGCAATTACATGACCCTGTGTAACTTTCTTATGGAATCTGGAGCTGAATCAGGCTTACATTCTGTAAAGCCAGTTTGTCGTTTCGCTAACCGGTACTACGAAACTGGTTATTCGACTTCAGAATGGCCGATGAAAAGGCTTGGATGTACAAGTATAGAAGTTTCACATCATCCTCATCAATGAGAGAAAATAAGAAAAGGTTATCAGCGTAGTTAAGATCAAGACTAAGTTGAAATGCTTGCAAAATTAGTTCCTCCTGATTTTATACAAGGCTCAGCAAGCTGATACTAACAGGAGTTGCTAAATACAAATGAATCCTCTTTGTGGGTTGTAGTGACGGGCGACTACTTACCGAAAATACAAGTCTCCAGAAAGTCGTAGGCCGTGTAATGGGCTGTCGCCTGCCCAGTAGCAATGAGACTAAGGTAACAAAAGCAGATGAATTATCCAAGAAAATCTTAACAAACTTGAGAGAAAATTTTGCTGTTTTTGGCTTAATCACGTGTTCCTTTCTCTCCTTGTCGCACTTGCGCTTGAGTATCTCGCAACAGTCTGCAATAAATATCTTCTTTCTAGGTTTTCCACTCTAGGTTCCTGCTCCACCTTCAATGGGATAAAGGGCAACCTTGCCGCAGACAACTTGCTCTGTATCCAACCTAATATGGCATGTCATGCATCCACATAGTAACAGTGTAATCTGCCAATCAAGAAGAAGTTCAGTGCTTCAGTTTATGCAGCATTTTTGTGGAGAAAATCTGTGTCGAGTATAGAAAAAGATCTGTAGTTATTGTATAGTAGCTTAATCGAAGGCAAACTCTTCATGAATCTTGCTGGTAAGCTTGATTCAACAGATGCATGGAGAAGCAAGTAGTTTACAATGGATAAACATGTTGTGATCCATTAAAAAATTTGTATCCATTAGTTCATAGACATTACTTGACGCGGAAAAATATACGGATTAATATTCCTAAGACAGCTAACATCTAGTAGATAGATTGGAAATCTCTAAGACCCAATAAACACGACTTGAGAACCTAAGGTATATGAAACCTTAGACCCGGAAAGATGCGGCATGAAAAACCTTCGAGAGTTGAACGTCACAAAGGATGATCACGCCTTCGATAAGTTTGGAAGTGTTTAAAAATCGAACGAAAGACTTGAGAGCGATAAACTCATAAACTCACAAGAGAATTGTTTCAATTTCTAATCAAAAGATAAGTGTCTTCCTTACAATGGAAAAAGGTGCCTAGCCGCATAAGATAAATGTCTAAATTAATGAAAATAATCAATTAAGAACATGCTCTAAAGATTAAATAGGAAAATTAATTCAAAGAGCAGTATTTGAGATAATTTTCTTTTAGAACTCGATTCTTTGCCAAATTTATTACCGCACTTAGCCCACGCTTGCTATAATGTTCCAACTGAGGTAACGGGACACTTCCTCCTCCGGTTCGACACTCGAACTCTTCATTTGAATCTCCCAAATCAACCCCGCCATCACTCCTTAATTCTCTTAGCATGAGCTCGGGTTATTGGTCCAACTGGCACATGCAAAGGGTCCCGTTGCCTTAGCTTGGCCTTGTTCGTATCATTACTGCTTATAATGCTTAATGAAACAACCATTTGATCAAGAGGCTAGCTCAGATGCTTCATAAGACTTTGTTCCACAACTCCATCAAAGAAAAGCTTACCAGCTAGCCTTGACAGTCGTCAATAAAAACTGTGAGCTGGTTGAGTCTGCTCCGGAATTCACCATAGAAACAACTCCTGCAGAAAAATGACCAACCTTTATGAATGGTATAGAAAGAATAACATCTCCTCAAGAACTGATGAGCAAAAGTGACATGATGTGTGGAGAAGAATGTAAACCAATTAGAAAGAAAAAGTCAAAACTTTAATGTTGAAGCACCTGCATGGGAATGCTTTATCCTTAAATTTTCATGAGGAAATGTGTTTCCTATATGAAATCACTTCCCTTCCTGTCAACATGAACTATGTCACCACCTTGAATCACGCACCCTGATATGATACAATGAAGGGGTGTGACCTTATAGTGGAGGCATTTCCCACTTAAGCCCTTGCCTTCCTCCCCTGAAAGTACACTACACAAGATGTAATAACAGAAACAGAACAGCCTTGATAGAGTCAAAAATAGTTCTCAATAAAGACAAAGAAAAAGAAAAACGAAGCCCAAGTACCTGTGCATAAAGCCCTGAAGTTTTCTGCACACAAAAAGCTCAAGTTTTAGGTTTCAAATTGCAAGTAACTAAACCAAATAATTTACGTGTATTAGCAGAGTGAACACAAATGATATTCTAGGATATTCAATGTCTAATGATATTCGGAGGATACCCACATGGAAAAGGATTATAATGTTCAGTCCTCTATTGGAAACGCACTGATGGCTAATCCAAACAAGTGGCCTGAAACTAAATTATCTCTCAGTTTATGAATTGCTTGTTGAAGTGGCACAAATATAAGTATCCTTTGGTTGTGCATGTTAGTTGTACGAATTGGGTAACACATGGAACTCCCTTCAGGTATATGCTTATTTGGGAAGTGAAAACCAACAATTCATGCATCAATCAAATAACTATAATGTTATGACTACTGCCAGAGACAAACACTATTGCACATATGTGTATGTAAGAAGGTTTCAAAGAATGAGCACAAAATATCAAACACATACCTACAGTTCTCGGTACGTCCTGTCTGTATAAACCAATAACAATTCTGCCTGCAAGAGACTCAAGGTTTAACATCAACGTTACTAGCATATGAAAAAGAAATTAGGATGTAGAGATTGGGACTTGAAATCACTCCCGACAGAAGAACCAAGGTTCGGACAGTATTCTACATCCCATCTTTTAGCAAAAAATCGAATAAGAAGATAGACAAAAAGACATGTTGACAAGTGTGAAGTTGAAAGAGATATACCTAAACGCTATTTTCCAATATCAACATCGAAGTATACTTTATGGGTAATCTCATACACCTTTTTCTGCCCTGGCTTCAACGTAAGCAATAAACAGTAATTTAAATGCTTCACCAAGTACCAAAAGAGGGGCTATTGCTATGATAAAAGTTAAATACACTAAAACAACATGAACTGAGCTCAAACAAAATGCAAAACTTGTTGAATAACACAACAAATAGTGTAGATTTGAAATGACAGAATGAAATAATCATATCAACAAAAGGTGTCAGAAAAGTATGCTAAAAAATCACATCAAATACTCTGTTCCAGTTACTCTGTTCTAACCATGTTCTATTAAATCTCATCCATACATTTATGGGGGGGCCATATAAATGTGTGGATGAGATTTAATAGAACATGATAGAAACACCATAACCGGAACAGGAGATCTGATCCCCTAAAAAGTGAGACGAGAAATTCCAAAATTTTCATTATATCCCGTTGATGCAAAGGCAAAGTGAAGGGGAAGTCGATGAAAAGATATCACAAAAGATATGCAATTAACAAAATAATAAACAGGAGAGACCTCTATAAATGTTGCAGAAAATTTCAAAGTCCGGACACCCTTTAAAACCTACAGTAATTCCCACTTTTTACAACAAAACTACTGTTCATGGAATTTCAAAAGTTAAACAGAGCTCACCACAAAAGGAAGAAGCTCATGACAATCTTGAAAACGTGCCTGCTTTAGAAACAATACCATGACATATGTACTCGCTCTGTATCACTAAATGCTCTCAGGGAATCACATACATTGATAGCTCAGAAATTACCCAGTCATCTCCATAATCACTATCAAAGCATCAAATCCTTGTCCAATTCACCATCTCCATCAACATGCAATAACAGTAAGCAATCTGTCTCTGAGGTAAGTCTAATGACAACTGAAACATAAATTGGATAAAAGTTTTGGTCATTTGAACAATTATTCCAGTAATTACATATCCAATTTGACCTATGGACAAATATGCAAGCATATGTTTCATGCTTTTTTGAGTAATAGCACCGATTTGACCTATGGACAAATATGCAAGCATATCATGCTTGTTTGAGTAATAGCAATGAGATTACCTGCTATCAAAGACTGTCAAAAATTCGAGTGGCTGAAGCTGAAGCTTCTACTTTCCAAAGTAACAGAAAGAAAATCTTTTACTTCTTCTTGATTCAAGAGGGCTGGTGACTATTAAATATTGTCAAGTCGACCATTACCAATCCCATCACCCGAATTACATGATATAGTACTCCCATTTGGGAAAGCATTTCTAAATCTCCTACATCTAACTGTCCGTAATCCCTCTTAATTTTGCTGATCCAGACGTAAACTCCTTCAAAGTGATCCATAAACAACTAAGCTTCCATACTCCAAATGCCAAACAATACAAAGCTAAAGCTAGACCAAGGTGGAATAAAACGGCATTCTACCAATTTCACTGCAACGTACAATCACTCATGATTTCTCAATTCTCAATTATAAAAACCCACATCAAAATCGATCTCATTAATGATCAACTAAATCACAACAACCGAAATCATCAATCAGATCCACATAACACACATCACGCACTAACTTCCATTGATGTTTACAACATTATCAAACCTGTTTTGGACTGGTGAATAAAAAAATGAGAAGAATCAAGACGACGGAGTCGAGAAGGAGGTACTTGGGATGAACCCAAACCGGCATCTCTCCACGTATCATCGATGATTGGTCGTTTTCTTCTTAGTGGTTGTATTACACCATAAAGATCTCAACCTTCATAAGACCCATTTCCATAGACTCCAAAATCTCAAGAACCACTTTTACTCTTCCTAAAAGTTGGACGACGACACTCGCATTGGCATTGGCCTCCAGAACGCGGGAATTACGACGTACAGGGAATTACGTTGAAGATCTCAAGTGTGTGAGTTGGGTCGTGGACAAAATCGTTCAAATAGATCAAGCCCAACTTGTCCTCGCAGGTACACAAATGGGCTTTGACTCTAAGGTCCGAGATAAGACAATTACAGGATGTCAAGTTCTTGAAAGACCATTATAGTCATGATTGCCTCCCATCAACAACAACCAACAACAACCACGGTATTTTTTGAAAAATGAAAGGTATTGGATTATCTGTTCAGATATTTATTATATATTTCATTATTTAATTTTGATATTTTTTATTATTAAATTTTTAAGATAATGATTAAAATCTAAATTAAGATGAGATGTAATCAAGTAATAATTCTTGTTTGAATTGAATTTTTAGATAAGGGTTTAATTGACAAAGAAGTCTATTAAAATTTTTAATAAAAGTGTGCGTGGATAATGCTGGTGGATTGAAGGACATTTGTGAGATTGCTGCAGATCGTGTGATGTGCGCGCGACTCCAAGTCTGGATTTCTTGCGTGCGTGACTCCAAGTCTAAACTTCTTTCATGTGTGACTAATATGAGTTGGTTGCAGGAGTATGTCAAGTGAGACCATGATCTATTGAAATACAGTGCATGAAAGTTTTTTTTTTTTTTTTGGTTGTCTACGAGTTGTTTTAGACGGGTTCTAATTATGGGGAGGCACTTTTAAGTCATCCACACTCAGACTAATTCCCGCTCGAGTCGGGTAGGTCCTTTGCGGGAGGCAAAGCTCTGACTCCAAGTTTTAAGCGGCTGCATACATGAGGGAGGTTTGAACTCACAACCTCACTTAAGCCAGAAGATCTTTATGTTGATATACAGTGCATAAAAGCATTAACGTGAAGATCTTTATGTTGATATAATTTCATCTTGGGCTGCAACGATTATTAATTGTTTTTTTATAGGTGCGACATCTTAGAGTAATAACGACTAGGTGTTGATTTTAATTGTATTACTCACTGTTGAGTTATTATACATATTGTGTGTGATTTCTGCCGATATTAATCATATTGTGAGGTCTGTCTTCATCAGCGTTCTGGTGCTATCTGAGTTAAACCAACAGCATTTTTTGGGCAGTCTATCTTTTATAGCTAGCCAAGTTATGATGGAAGCTTTGGGGTTCAAAGACCTTTTCCAGACCAGGTTGTACTACAGGACCAAATCTTGTCTAAAAATGCGATGACAAGATGCGGTTGTGAACAAACCGCTTGGGTGAAGGGTCCATAAGATAAAATCATCTTCGTTGATATCCCCTAATGGAGGCAAATGCTCACATAGATGGGAGAACCCCCGAAACTCAGCCCTCCATCCTCCATCCTCCATCCTGCAATAATTCAGAAACTCTAGCATCCACTTGCATTATGTTTCGCAGATGTAAGAACACCGGGTTGTTAATCAGAGGGCTAATTTCTAGCCAGTTATCAAACCAAAGCCGGGTACTTCTACCTCCATTAATACTATGTTTAATAACAGGGTATATATATTCTCTCATCTTCAACAGTTCATTGAAGAACCACGAGAATTGTCTGGAAGCTGTAAGTTGCCAGAAATTTTTTCCTTGAAGATATACAACGTAACATGGACCCATTTTGTTCAAAGAGCTTCCTCGTCTGAGAATAATCACCAAATCCTCTTGCTAAGTAACACTTTTTGCATTGAAGCGATAGATTGGATGTTGAATCCACCTTGTTCCTTCCGAGATGCTACATCCCGCCACTTATGGCACTGCACAGTCGTTGATGCAGAATTATGGGGGGTTTTTAGAGAGTTACAACTTGCATGGGACTTTGGGTATTGACGAGTGGAATTAGATGTAGATTCGATGATAATTATTGACATCTTATCCTCCTCCAAGGCTCAGCAAATTTCGTTTAATTCCCTGCTAAATGGGGATCCGACACTTATTAGCTAGAGATTGGCTAGTGAAAACGAGACATGTTTACTGTCAGGCTAATAGGGTTGCGGATTGACTAGCTAACTACGCCAATTCATTTGCACTTGGCATTCATCTATTTCAAAACTCGCCTATGGGTTATTTGTCCATCCTATTATAGGATACATCGGGAGTTTCGTTTCTCCAAATAGTAACTTAAGGCTTGTATTTATCCTTTTCTAATTAAAAAAAAACATCAACAATATCCTTAAGAACCCCTTTCAGACGATCCGCCAACAGTTTAGTTGTCACTTTGTAAATGACGTTGCAACACAATATGGGCTAAACTCCTCAGAAGACAAGTAGTTTTTTCCTAGGCACCACACAAAGATACGTTCGGTTCAGCTCTTGCAACATCTTAGAATTTTGGAAAAGCTCCAAAATAACTTTAGTACATATATAGTTGCCCAGTAATGTTCCATGTCTTTTGAAAGAACTCTGCAGATAATCTATCCGGTCTTGGGGCTTTTGATGAATGCATACTTGCTTACTGAATACAATTTTCCTGACATCATGCATCGACACAGGGGCAATTAGTTCTGCCTTCCTCACCTGCCCTACAGCTCCTTTCAGAATACGTTTCATGTCATCTTTTTTTTTTATACAAAGAAAAACCAAATAAAATAAAGCTAACTCCCTACCGAACGCATAAATCTACGGTACAAAATTCCATGGTTATCATGGTGTAAGTGATTTATGACGACTGCCAGAGGCGCCTGAAGAATGTAAAAATTTGGGCTAGAGAGCATTGCAAGCGAGGCTAGACTGATATCTTTTTTTTTTTTTGGCAAAGGGAACTACATAAACTAAATTAAAGCACGCGGGAAAACAGCTCCATGTGCATCTCGGTGGATGAAGGCCTGAACGCCAAAAGGAGGCTCCTGAAGGAGAAGATGGCCCGGACGTAACCGGCCAGCAAGGCGGGCGGGAAGGTCAGCGCACTGGTTCCCTTCCCGAAAAACATGCTGAAGTTGAGTCGTCCACTCCCGTCGCAAAAGGTGGTGGATACCTGTCACCAAAAAGGAAACGTCTGTCAAAACAGTGTGGGAGTCAGAGAGAATATTAATAACCTCAAGGGAGTCCACCTCAACCATCACTCGTCGAAAGGCTAAATCCCAAGCCAGCGAGAGGCCGAAGTACACTCCCCATAATTCGGCAACTAACGGCGATCTCGTCTCAAGGGAATGCTGGAACCCCCCTTTCCACGCCCCTTGCCAGTCACGAATAAGACCACCAGCTGCACCCCGAGTGGAGCCCGGGCTCACGGCGCCATCAGAATTGACCTTAACCCAGTCTATGGGAGGCTT
>JAOSBM010000205.1:35339755-35366334 GCA_027568955.1 Erythroxylum tenue | reverse complement strand
AATAATAATAATAATAATAATAATGATGATGATGATGATGATGATGATGATACATCCAAACATAAAATATAAGAATCCAAATAAAATTTAACAAAACAATTCAAATAGAGCAAACGAAATGAACACCATCATTTAAAGCAAAGGTTTATAATAATTTAAGAATGATGTCTAACTGCCATTAAACTAGAAGTAATATTATCACGAATAGTTGTCATCTCTCGAGTTCTTTAGTCTTCAACGCCTTCTTGTGTAGAGTTAACTTCAACATCTTGAAATACATCTGGAGGTATAAATTCAGGATGTTGATCGATGAAGTTAAAAGCCGGGTTGCCAATTGTAACTCTTCTAATATAGTTATGTAACGCAAAAGCTGCAAAAATTATTCTATTTTGATCCATCAATGAATACTTAGGCATTTTCTCCAATATCTTCCATCGAGCCTTAAGAACACTGAAAGCCCTCTCAATACAACTTCTCAATGATGAATGAGCTCGATTAAAAACTTCTCGAGATCCTCCTGAATTTGCGCCACTAAACTCTGATTGATGATACCTTGGCTTTGGGTAAGGTGTCAAATATCCTTCTCTTTCCAGATAGTCTTTGTCAACCAAGTAATATTTACCTGAGTGTCCATAAAGGAAATATAATTATTATAGATAACATCATAAAAAGTCTAAATCATGAATAGCAACTCCTACAAATCTTAAAATTACCTATCGGTGGTTTCGAAAATTTAAGTCTCATATTACCAATTGTATCAAAGAAAATACGAGAATCGTGTGCTAATCCCTCCCAACCCGCTAAAACATACGTAAATAGTAAGTTAAAGTCACATGTTGCCAATACATTTGTAGTCGTTATTCCTTTCCGTCTTCTATATCTCATTTGATCCTCTTCTGCAACAACTACTGCTATATGTGTACCATCAATAGCTCCAATGCAATCCTAATATAAAACAATGATTATAAGATGATAAAACAACAATTTTCAATGAAAAATATAATGAAGGGGGAGTAAGAACATATTAAATTACCTTAAAATTTGGCATATATCTAGCATCATTGGCAATTTGTTGTGGGATCTCCTTGAATTCGGGATCGTTTGGTACAAGTAAATCCCTTGAAAATCCATCCATGACACTCAAAACTTCTTTAAAAACTATATTCATAGTTTCACCTGAATGTTGAAAGCGCTCTTGTGTATCTCTATTAAGGGAACCTTTACTTAGGACATACACAAATAAACCTTCTCTAAAGTAGACATCCTATCGGAATATCTCAAACCATAATTGCTTTCCAAAACCATACATAATTGACGAAATGTGTTTTAATTCATCTGAAATGTAATAAAACACCATTTTTCATGACCATTCAATAATTCATTCATCCATAGTTCTCCTGTTTGATAGGAAGTCATGCATGGTTCTTTATATATGTGGTTAAAAAAATACACACCCATGTAACCCGCTACATAAGTGGCCAAATCCCAAAACTTAATCTCATTGTCCAAAAATTACTTAATTTGTAGAAGTTGCATAATTTGCATAACATTATCATCCATACCTACAAATCAACAAGTAAAATTATATTCTAAATAAACATAACACTTATATGTCTAAATATAAAGAAATAAATAACATAACACGTAATAAAATTATAGATTACCAACAAGATAACATAATATAATAAAATAAGCTAACCAAGTTCATAATGTCTTAAAACATACCATCTCAACATAAGTGCACAAACAATAAAAACAATAAACTAAACATAGTAATGCATAGATAGAAACTATGTTTAATGTTTTTTATGTTTGTCATCCTCGTACATAAACTTTAAGTATTCAACTCTCTTTGTATCATCTAGTAAACCAAAAAAATGGCCCTTCTTTGCGGATCTTCAATCAACAAGCAAGCAAAGTAAAATTCAGAAGTACCAGTCTCTAAACCAAGCAAAATATATAGTTTTTCCAAAGCATTTGTAACATCATGATGTGACGCACCTGCACTAGTACTTTGTGATGCACCAATATTCATCATATTCAAAATTTTCGTAATAGAAGTGTTCATGTCCATTGTTGCACTCTGTCTCTCTCGAAACAATTGCATCATATCGTCAAGTCTCTCATACGTTGTTGTAGATCTTCCTACCCTTTTATTGGAATCAGTTCTTGCACTCTTGTTGCTTTGTGAACTTTCATTCTCCAAAACCCTTTAACATCTTCTTCTCTCACTCCCTTCATCATGTGAAGCTTGAGGGGTAGCAACAGGAGTAGATGCAAGGGTTGGGGTGGCTTCTCTCCACACCTCTTCCCAGTCACCAGTCACTTGATAATTGTTTAGACCATTAGTTTCATCTATATTCTCATGATCATGATAGCCTGACAATTGATGATGAATATTATGGCTTTCAGGTGGAGAAGGAACATATACTTCCTCAACTTCTAGGTGTTCTTGTGGAGGGTCAGCCACAGGACAAAATGTAATTTCTCCTCGGGCCAAACGTCCAAAAAGTTGATCCAACTTACATTCAAGCTCAGGTTCAATTTCTTCCTCTTTAAATGTTTTAAAAATGTTGTTCTCCTACACAAAAATAATTAACTTATATTTAACTATTTATTTAGCATTAAAGTAAAGGAAAATAACTTAAAATGGGCTAACCTTCATCTTCAAAATCCACCACTCCTCACTAGCAACAATTGTTCCTTTATCATAGTCCTATCCTAATCTCGTTTCTTTCCCTTTCAACTATTTCCAAAGACTACATCTAGTTCTCATCCAATCAAAATTATTTTTAGGCTTAGTTTTATCCTATTGTGAATTGGTTGCTTTGTGAAACTCTTCCTCCACCTTCTTCCATGGTATCCTTTGACAAATAACTCCACCACGTTTTCCCTTACTCCTTTGAATATATTGTTTACAAAGGTCAGAAAAGAGAAGAAGTATTTCTTTTGGCTAACGAACCCTACCTATATCATTCACCTCTTAACTTTCTTCTTTGTTTCTTTTTTGAGATGATGTCACCTAATCATACAAGATGAGAAAAGGTTATAAACTTGTTAATCAATTTGAAATTGGTTTCACTAGTGAGTTACTTTAATTCGTTACAATTAGACTATTCCAACAAAATAATTATATAAATACTTTTTATTATCGATATATTTTAGTTAATTACTTAATTTAAAATTATTTGATCTCTTAATTTAAATTGAGTAATATAATTAACTTGTGAATATTATTCAAAAATTATATAAAATTTTATTGTAATATCTTTTTATTTTAACAAAGAATTATTAAATAATTAAATAATATTATAAAAAGATAAAAATAAATTTGCAAATATTAAATAATCAACTTTCACGCATGATCAATTAAACCCAATTACTAAATTAAATTAGAGATTGAAATATAAGTATTTTGTAACTATAAATTAGAGATTGAACATTTATATCAACTATGATACAAAATGAATCGAACCATACAAGACAAAATAAAATATAAAAATATAATATAATTGAAATTATCAGAAACCAACAAATACGACTCAAACTCTTCGTATTAGTAACAGACATTTCAATATCAACAAATACAAATCCTAAGTTCTAATCCTTACCACTCCACCCCAGGGTCTTCACACCAAATAAGAACAAAAAATGATCACACCCCAACTGTATATCTTCGGCCACCAAACTTTCAAGTTGATGCTCTGTTAAAAGAAAAGGTTAGTGTTAATATTTCTATTCTAACAGCAAAATACGAGAATCTGTGATTGTCTAAATGAATAAATAACTGCAAGTGGAGCCAAATTAATCCATGTATACACAAACAAACATAAGTTTGTCAATCTCTTAGGACTATATAAGTTAAATATAGTCAGAATTGAATGCTTCAACGCAAATGGGTCTATATACATTTAATATGATATTACTATAACTATCCAAGCACTAACACCGAAACAACAAGTTTATGAAACAATCCTTGAAACTTAAAACATACCATGAACAAAAACATAAGTTAATACTCAATATAACCCAGGAGATGATCAAAAAAAGCCTTTTCCTTGATTAATGAGAACCAAAAAGTAAACCAAACCTTAATCGATCTCAGATGTTATAAAAAAAGCAAAGTAACAGACAGTACCCACACAAACCCGATAAGAATTCAAAAACACAAGATTCAATCAAAAAACAGAAACAATCCTCCTTTTAATCAAATGAGGCATGATCAGAACATAGAAAGGAAAAAACTTAAAACGAAAACAAAGAAAGACATCATTGGCAAGATCCAAGTGAACACACAAGCAATCGGTAAAGAATCAGAGTCACTGATCAGGTAAATGTAAGATTGTGTTAGCTTTTCCATTTGAAAGGTGAAAAGAGATCATAGTAGAGTAGCTGTGTGTAATCAATGAAGTTGAAGTTAAATGCAGTTAATAAAAAGAGTTTTACTGCAGCAAATCCATTTAAAGCTCAACTAATATCAGACTTCATTTAATGAAACTAAATCTATCTCAGATTTCATTCATTAAATCTTATATTTCATTCATTAAATCTCAGATTGCATTCGTTAAATCTCATGTTGCAAGCACTGATGTTCCATTAAATCAATTACAGCTAGAACCATCAATGATAAGATGAAAATTAATAATAATAAATAAAATTAATATTAATTAGAATAATAGTATGTAACATGCATAAGATGGTTTGAATGTAACATATAGGAGTTTGTAATAGTATTCTCAAGTTTGAATGCATAATAGTATTCTCGATTTTAATTATTTCTGGACTTTAGGGAATAGCTAAAGAAGCCATTTCTGGCTATGCACATTGTCTTAAGCATAAGTAAAGGAATATATATAGCAGTATAATGTAAAGGGATATTAGATGAACTACTACCATGCACGGGGGTGACTTACGCCTACAATGCTCGGACTGGGTGACTAATTAAGTCACCCCCGTGACTAGCATTTAAGTTAAATGCTAGTCATGCACGGTGGTGACTTACAAACATATATG
This sequence comes from Erythroxylum tenue, assembly GCA_027568955.1. Classification (NCBI taxonomy): domain Eukaryota; kingdom Viridiplantae; phylum Streptophyta; class Magnoliopsida; order Malpighiales; family Erythroxylaceae; genus Erythroxylum; species Erythroxylum tenue. The sequence continues at coordinate 35,361,321 of JAOSBM010000205.1, read as the reverse complement.
ATGATAGTTTGAAGGTGAAATGATCATGATAGTGGAGTAGAATGTAAGCAGAAATTTGATACATGCATGTATACATTCAGGTTCTGTTTTTATGTTTATGATCAACCATAGTTTATGAGTTGTTTATGAATGATATTGATCTGAAATTGATGTGAGAATGAAGACAAACTGATGTAGAGTTGATGAACTATGATATGAATGTAATATATAGGAGTTGAAAATATGGAAAAATGAAAGAAGAATTTCTAAAAGATGTTAGTTGTAGCATTTCCACTGGACGTTCTGTATTTTAGCTATATCTTGATCTATAGACTTCCAAATGGGATGATTTTAAGTTTAGATTAAACTAGAGACATAGGACCTTATTTGTTATGACGAAATTGAATTTGAGTTTTGTCTTTAAGAGTTTCAAAATTTGGCTTGAAGTTGAGTACAGTGTGTTGTCTTTGAGAACTTCTTGTAGTATTTTGAGTATAACTTGCAGAATACTGAACCAAACTGTATGAAATTAGTGTCATTACAAACTTAAGACATATATGAACATTTGTTAAGAAGAATATATTGCTTAAATACATTATTTTCTTTGTCAAAAGAGTGAAGGATGTTCAAAAATGTCAAAATCTCTGCACTCTCACTGTCACAATCGTGCATTTCCAGTTGGTTGATCACTGTCACGATCGTGCATTTCAGGATATCTCCTCTCTATCACGATCGTGCTTGTGCATGATTGTGCAACTCCTCTTAGGTTCCCGACAAATGGTCGATCTTCCCTAGATTTTACGAAACAACATATTTTTCATCACTTCTTCATCTCTTTTGCTTAGTCTATCATTTTTAACTTATTTCCTCATTATTTCCTCTTCATTCCTACTTCCGTTTCAGCTCAACTAATTCAAACACAAATCAAAATCTATGATTGATCATAAACATAAAAAACAGAACATATCATATATGCAAATTCATCATATTTTATGCACTTCTTCATTTTCTTTAACACCTTCATTTCATTTCTAACTATCACCTTAATCTTTCCCATTTCAAGACATCACATTACACTAGCTTTTTCTTTAACTCCTACTCACTTTAATCCATCTCTATAACAGCCAACGAGATCCATGTATATAAATAGTGAAAACAGAGCATAAGCATATCATCTTTTCATGAAATTTCTGCACTCTTTTTACATTATCATAATGATCTTTCTATCTCAAAAATCATCTCAACAACAACCTATGAAAGGTTAACCATCTCATATGCATAAATAAAACATTTATGTGCACGGGGGGCCTTAGTCACGAGGGTTAAGTCACCCCCGTGACTAGCCCAAGGGGGGACTATGAGCGTTTAATTTCGCATTCTTTCGCCCCTTATGGTCTAATGACATAATCAAAGACAATGTTGGAGACAACGACGCTAGAAATACATGAATTTCACTGGAAGTTAGAACTTGCAGCGAGCAAAGATGGAAAAAACTTCACAGTGATAGGTGAAGAGAAAAAAATTTTGTTATGTAGATTATTTATCTTCTTTATTGTGAGTTTTAAGGTTTTTAAGAATATTATTGTTATGATAAAAGATAAATAATTTTGAATATATTACTAATACTATAATAATGCTATCATTATTTACAAGTGTAACTTATAAGTTTAAAACAACATAATGAGAACGAAGAGTAGCCAAGAACTGAGGGCAGAATGGTCATGGCCAAACAACTAATTCAGTTATTTGGTCTAAAATGCTTCACATCTAGAGCTTTTCACAAAATAGCTGGTTGAGTTGAATTAGCCAACTCAACTAGCTCATAACCAAACAATAAAACAGTTTTTTAATATAGTCAAACCTCTAAAAATAGCTAGCTGAAAAACAGCTTATCAGTTGTTTACCAAACGAGGCCAATGGCTAGTGATGCAAATTAGTTTGGTTTTAGTTGGATCAAATCTAAAATTAACAAGCTGGTAATGATCGGGTTCGAATTAAATATTCAGGCTTGATCGAACTTGAATTCAAATTTAGATTTCGTATTTTTTCAAACTTCACTAATTTTAATAAATTACTTTGGTTCAAATTGGTCTAGTCAAAGTTAATAAGTCAAATCAAATTTAATTGAACATGAGTTCAAGTCAAGCTCATGCGCTGATTATCTAGCGAAATTAGGCTCTTCATCTTCGCAAAATTGGCATCTGTGGGAGATGCCTGTTCCGGGCATTCGCAAATTGCTACAGAATGATGCTTTGTCTGTGTGTTTTTGAGGCCTTAGGCCTCCTTGTTGTTTATCCTCTTCACCAAAAAAAAAAAAGATTCATTTTGGTTCGAGCCTTAAGGAGATTAAGTTTTACTAACTCATTGCCGTATTATAATATTTTGAGTAAAACATTTAATTTAACCAATTAGTAATTTAAAATTAAACAATGAATTTCATTACGAGCATATCTTAATTTTATAAAACAAATTATCTTTTATAAAATCATAAGAAACAATATTGAAATCGTTATGCTTTCACAAAACATCGTCATTTTATAACTAGGAAAGTGAAAAAAAATAGGTTGAACCTGAACTATAAACGGCACCAACTTGTCAACCCTATTTAAAGTGACCATGCAACTCTTGATAATAGAGATAATAACGGCCAACTCGGGTCAACTCATTCCGCAAGTATGTTCAAAAGTTTGATCAAGTTAAAGGCTTAAAGCCGCTCAAAATACGGGTCAGGTTTTGTGGCAGTACTTAAATAGAGGTTTCCATATGCTACCTTAGGCGTCAAGTATTTAGCTTCACGCATGGAAAAAAAGTCACCATCTTCTTAGGAAACGCATGCCCTCCATTTTTATGGTCCCCTTGTAAATCAAGAACTCGTGCACAGTTTCAGCACGAGGAGTGTAAGAATCCAGTTACAACCCCTGGTCCTGTTTTTCAGTTTATGTTTCATATGTGCCAAGAACTGATTGTCAACTGAAACATGATGTTTGAAACCATAGCTTATTAAAAAATACACGACTTTAAATTGGTTTGATTTGACCTGAAATTAACAAATCTAAGTTTGATTTGAAAGTTATTGTCTGAAACCACAGCTCATTAAGGAACATACGACTTTGAATTGGTTTGATTGGATTTGAGGTTAAATTCGTTCGAACCAATCCAAATTGGTTGTTAAAAAAAAAATGAACATCCTCATTTTAGGGACTCTGCGAACTTAGCTTTGATATTAATGAAGAGTTTTGAGCTGGATACTTGCATACTTAAAAGGTTAAATTATCGAAAAAAGTCTAAATGTGCGTCAATTTTTTAATTATAGTTCAAACTTTTAAAAAATAATAATAAAATGTTCAATGTTTCAGTTCGTTTCAATTCTAACATGATGTTAGTTTCAACGTTATCTTTACTGTCAATAAATCCTTATTATTCAGATATGTCAGTAAAATTAACAGGTACGAGTTTGATTATTAAAACAATGTCATGTCATTATACAATTGAGATAATATCGTTTTATTTTTGAGATAATTACAAAGGCATCTTGAAGATGCGCCTCCAGGAGCTGAAGATGGCACCTTCCTTATGTCGCCTGTCGGGTGTGAATGATAGTTGAGGCAAATCGTCAAACACCTTCAGTCACTGTTCACGTCTACTCCAATACGAGTGGGAATGCTGCTGCAATGAATTTCTTAAACTACTACTGAAGTGTTTGCTAGAGATTGTGTAGTGTAATAGGTTCTCACAGGTTTTGGTAGAAGATTGAAAAACAAATATATTTGTAAAAATTGGAGACTCTTCTCAGAACTTGAAAATTTTCCTCTGTTTCAAACTATAAGTTTTGTATATATGTATATTGCGTCAACTACTCACTCCTCAAAGCTAAGTATACTTCTGAAAACAAAACTAAGAATAACCAAGTATATCAGATCTGATAAGCTAACAGAAACTTGTATGTTGATGAAATTTTGTAGCCTACACCCTCAAAACCAATCCAAATCTGCTTCAGTTTTAATTAGTGAACAGAACAGCAACTACTCCTTTTTCTCAAATTCAAAACAACTTCAAAATGCTACTGGGAAAACAAAACAGCAATGAAACATAACAAGAAAATTGAAAACTTGAATGGTAATGTTGTATTGAGAATTTTCTGGTTTTTCCCTCATACATCCGAAAGTGAAAAAGTGGAGCTTTATAATTAACTCATACATGTTCTGATACACTTTGATCCTGAACTGAAAGATAAAGTCTTGGACTGATGAATAAACTAGACTAGTACATCCATTTCCTAATTTAGTAAGACACAAAAGTAATTTCATTTGTCTTTAGTCTAAAGAAAACCAACATTTGCAAATCTGAAACTTGTACAGCATGAACAGTATCAATTCTTCAGCAGCAACTTGATTTTTCAGCACCAAAAACTGACATGCAAATCTGATTGTCAGTTGTGGATTAAAATACTTCAGCTTCATGCATTTGATTAGCACTAAACTTGATTGTGCTAATTAACCTTCTTGAAATTTCCTTCAACCTTCTGTTGTTTGTTCTGCACTCCTTTGTTCTGTTTATCTATTTCTTCTGGTTACTTCCTGGTTACTTCTCCCTCCAAGTAACTAACTGGAATCCTCAACTTCTACTGTGCACTCAATGAGCTTTCATCTGCATCTTCCATTTTCCATTTTCCATTCTCCTCTTTGCTTTGTGCTTCATTCATCTGATCTTTAACTTCACTGGTTTGATCCTACATTGTTGAATTATGCTTAGGATCATCAATTCCAATTTCCACTTGCATTTGAACCCAATCGACTTCCCTTTCAGCTTCCTCTTCTTCCTCACTTTCACTGTCATTGCAAGTTCCTCCACTAGTTTCAATACTTCAGGCTGCTCAAGACAACTCATCTCAACAGCTCATCCTTTGTCTTGTGGAGCCTCCACACCAATCATCTTCTTAAGGGAATCAAACTTTCATCTTGGTAATGCTTTGGTGAATATATCAGCAAGTTGGAAGCTTGATCGATAAAAAGCCAACTTAATCTCCTTCTCTTCAATCAATTCCCTCACATAATGATACTTGACTCTCATATGCTTAGTTCTCATTTGATCCGAAGGGTTTTCAACCATTGCAATTGCTGCACTTGAGTCATAATAAATTGTCACACATTTCCCTTGAAATTCATCAACATCCATCAGAATCTTCTTCATCCATTGTGTTTGCTTGGCTGCCATATTAACAGGCACATACTCAGCCTCAGTCGTGGACTAAGCTACCACCTTTTGCTTCCTTGAGCTTCATGCAAATACACTTGTCCCCAAACTACAACAATATCCACTCCTACTCTTGCAATCTTCATTTCCAGCACAGCTAGCATCACTAAACACATATAACTCTACATTTTTCCTTCTTCCATACCATATGCCATGATCAATCGAATATTTAACATATCTCAATACTCTCCTAGCATACAATGCATCATATCTTGAGGGATTATGATTGAAAGCAGCCAATATATTGACAGCACAAGCAATCATCTGGTTCTTCATCTTCAGCCCTGTACCTGAAATCAAAAATAGGGTTAGTGTCTCTACAAGTTGATGCCAAGTCCCTTGTTTTGTGAGCACTGTTGGAGCTTGATGATCCCTCATGTGAATCCGAGCTCAATCTCCCAATTTCTAGACTTGACAAATGCTCCTCCTGACCTCCATCACTGTCGGGATTGGTTGAGTTTGGTGAGCCTGAATGTGATGTCTCCTCCTGAGATCCATCATCTACATAATTGTGATCATCCTCTGCATTTTCTCTTGCTAGTTCACCTTCATTTGGATCAGTCAATGCAAATTCAATACCAACTTTCCCTAATCTGCCATCAATCAGCTCATCCCACTTCCATGCCTCATTTTCATCAAATTTTACATCTCTAGACACCAATATTTTCTCTGTTTTTGGATTATAAATCCGATAGCCTTTTGATTCTCCACTATATCCCATCATCACTCCCTTGATTGCCTTCTCATCTAGCTTGGTTCTTCTAGCTTCAGGAATATACACATAAGCAATGCATCCAAATACCCTCAAGTGTTGCACTTTCAGTTTCAATCCAAACCAAACCTCAAATGATGTCTTTCCATCCAATGATCTTGTCTTCAACCTATTTTGCAAATAAACAGCTGTATAACATGCTTCAGGCCAGAATTTTCTTGGCACTTTCATTCCAACTAACATTGATCTAGCCATCTCCATTATGCTTCTATTCTTTCTCTCCGATACACCATTCTGTTGTGGTGAATATGCAACAGAAAATTGATGAAATATTCCCTCATTTTCAAAGTATTTCTTCATCTCATTAGATACATATTCTCCTCCCCTATCACTTCTCAAGCATCTTACTTTGTTTCCACTTTGACTTTCAGCTTCAGATTTCCACACTTTGAATAACCCGAAAACTTGGTCTTTGATTTTCATGAAGTAAATCCATGAATATCTTGTGTCATCATCAATAAACTCCACATAACACTTGCTCCCTCCAGCTGATAGGGTATTCATTGGTCCACACACATCAGTGTGCACCAATTGTAGTCTTTCGGTTGCTCTCCAATCACTTGATGGGAAGGGCAATACGTGGCTTTTTCCTTTTGCACAAGGTTCACACACACTCTTCAACTTGGAACTCAAATGTGGCAATCCGAGAACCATCTCCTTCCTTTGCATATCAAGTATGTAATCAAGGCTTGCATGTCTAAACCTCCTATGCCATCATAGAGTTAACTCATTCATTGGCATTGCAACAAATACTCCTTCAACTTCAACCATCTTCAACTTGAAAATTCTGTTCACCATTGGAATGCTAAGTATTAACTCTCCTTTTGCATTTATGATCTTGCACATTTCATCCTCAAAATGCACTTTGTATTTTTTCTCCAATAGCTGACCAACACTTATAAGGTTTTGATCTAGCTCGGGGATATAATAAACCTCTTCAAGAACATTGTTTCCATCCTTGGTTCCCAACTTCACAGCCCCTTTCCAAGTGATTGGTAAAACTTCACCATTCCCTATTCTTACCACAGCATTAACTCCTTCATTCTTCTCCACAAATCCTTCCTTCTTCCTTGTCATGTGGTTGGAGCAACCACTATCTATCAACCACTCACATTCCTTCTCCTTTTCTACTTCAGAAATGCACACACTATCAGCAGCTACCATTTTCAAATCTTGGCAAATTTCAGCTTCAGCTACAAAAACATTTTCTTCGGTTATGGCTTGGTTTGATTTGTTTTTGGTCTATGAAGGTTCAGGTTGAATGCTTGACATATTTGAGGGGTTGGTTTAAGAGTGTAAATGTGTATGTGGTTGGGAATATGAAGCTGAATCGATAATTGGGTTTGTGCTTTGGAAGTGCTGGTTTGATTGATTTAGCAAGATTGTTTGAGGAATCTGGTGAGTTTGATGTATTGAGCTGGACTGAGACATGTTTGGTTGAGTCATTTGAGGATAATAGGCATAAGGTTGAGGAATTGAAGAAGATTGAGGCATTTGAGGTTGAAACATGTGCTGTTGAGGGATTGGTAAGGAACTTGTGCAAGGTCGGGTTGGTTGGAATAGCTGACAAGTTTCTGATTTTCCAGCAAAATGTGCTTGATGCATTTGTGATTCAGAAACATGTTGGTAAGGTTGTGGTTGGGATGGTATTATGTTTGGTGAGGCATTGGGTCTTTGGAGAGGATGTATTGGGGGTGGCTTGCTAAAAAATGAGCTTTGGGGATTTTGATTGTATGCAAAAGTCAACTGTTCACAACTAACAATATGCATGAAAATGTCCAATCAGTCCTAATCACTCATACCCCTTTCCTAAATTACGATTCTACCCTTCCCGTTGGGGGTGGGATGTTACATTGATGCTCCTTCATCTATTTCTCATAACAAATCCTTCTTGTATGTCCCCTTTTCCTGCAAAAAATACACTCAACATTGTCATTCCAAAAATAATCTTCAACAGCATGGTTGTTCCTTCCACAAAATCTGCAATTAACAAACAATCCCCCTCTAGGCATCCTTGTTCCTCCTTGCATTCGGATATCCTTGTTACCATGGTATTGGTTTGGATTTTGGATGTTTTGGTAGTGCACTGGTGAGGTATATTGTGTTTGAGGGTATGATTGATTCGGGTAAGGGTAGTTTTGAGTATAGGTATGAATCTGATGGGGAGTTTGATGGTTGTGAGGCTGATTTGGTGGATGGTTTTGAGCTGGTATTGGTTTGGAATCATAGGTACTATGATTTTGTGTGTAGCTTGGAGGGTTTTCTGGTGTTCTAAACCTTTCAGCCTTTAGTGCAAACACTTCCCCTTCTCTTCTATTCCCATGTCTTTCCTCATGCATATCCAAAACATTGAAATTTTGCTCCAAAGAAACCGAATCTGGGTCTTTTGTGAACTACCACTCCACAGGTGCTATACTTGCTTCAAATCTCAATGGCAATTTACTTAGGAACTTGTCCACCAACCTTTCAGTGCTTGTGTTCTCCCTAAACTCTTTTAGTTGCTGCACCAAGTTCAAAAACCGACCCTTTGCTGTAGCCACATTTTCCTCATCCTTCATGGCAAAGTTTTCAGAGCTCCTCAAAACCGCTTGTTTCTTCAACCTTAAAGTTTGGACTGATCCCACATGCTCTACTTTCAGTGTTTCCCATAACTCCTTAGCACTCCTACAACTAGCATACCTCACCAAGATTGACTCACTTACCACCGATCTTAAAAACACCAAGGCTCGGAAATCTCTGTCCCTATCTTGGTTCAGCCTTGTTTGGTCTGCTTGAGTCATGGCTTCATGCTCCTCTGCTACTCCTTCAGTGACTACACTCCAACAATCACTGATCCTTAGATAATCTTCTACTCGAATGGTCCAAGCTTTATAGTTGTCTCCTGTCAACGCCGGAATATTTGCCTGCACATTTTGTAAGTTCATCATCGTCGGATTCATACCTGTCATTGTTCGGTTTGGTCCAAACTAGGTGAACCGTGATGCTCTGATACCACTCTTGAAGATGCGCCTCCAGGAGTTGAAGATAGCACCTTCCTTATGCCGCCTGTCGGGTGTGAATGATGGTTGAGGCAAATCGTCAAACACCTTCAGTCACTGTTCACGTCTGCTCCAATTCGAGAGGGAATGCTGCTGCAATGAATTTCTTAAACTCCTACTGAAGTGTTTGCTAGAGATCGTGTAGTGTAATAGGTTCTCACAGGTTTTGGTAGAAGATTGAAAAACAAATATATTTGTAAAAATTGGAGACTCTTCTCAGAACTTGAAAATTTTCCTCTGTTTCAAATTATAAGTTTTGTATATATGTATATTGCGTCAACTACTCACTCCTCAAGGCTAAGTATACTTCTGAAAACAAAACTAAGAATGACCAAGTATATCAGATCTGATAAGCTAACAGAAACTTGTATGTTGATGAAATTTCGTAGCCTATACCCTCAAAACCAATCCAAATCTGCTTCAGTTTTGATTAGTGAACAGAACAGCAACTACTCCTTTTTCTCAAATTCAAAACAATTTCAAAATGCTACTGGGAAAACAAAACAGTAATGAAACATAACAAGAAAATTGAAAACTTGAATGGTAATGTTGTATTGAGAGTTTTCTGGTTTTTCCCTCGTACATCCGAAAGTGAAAAAGTGGAGCTTTATAATTAGCTCATACATGTTCTAATACACTTTGATCCTGAACTGAAAGATAAAGTCTTGGATTGATGAATAAACTAGACTAGTACATCCATTTCCGGATTTAGCAAGACACAAAAGCAACTTCATTTGTCTTTAGTCTAACAAAAACCAACATTTGCAAAATCTGAAACTTGTACAGCATGAACAGTATCAATTCTTCAGCAGCAACTTGATTCTTCAGCACCAAAAACTGACATACAAATTTGATTGTCAGTTGTGGAATAAAATACTTCAGCTTCATGCATTTGATTAGCACTAAACTTGATTTTGCTAATTAACCTTCTTGAAATTTCCTTCAACCTTCTGCTGTTTGTTCTGCACTCCTTTGTTCTGTTTATCTATTTCTTCTGGTTACTTCCTGGTTACTTTTCCCTCCAAGTAACTAACTGGAATCCTCAACTTCTGCTGTGCACTCAATGAGCTTGCATCTGCATCTTCCATTTTCCATTTTCCATTCTCCTCTCTGCTTTGTGTTTCATTCATCTGATCTTTAACTTCACTAGTTTGATCCATACATTGTTGAATTATGTTTAGGATCATCAATTCCAATTTCCACTTGCATTTGAACCCAATCGGCTTCCCCTTCAGCTTCCTCTTCTTCCTCACTTTCACTGTCATTGCAAGTTCCTCTACTAGTTTCAATACTTCAGGCTGCTCAAGACAACTCATCTCAATAAGGCAGTCGTTCTCTCAAACCTAAATCCGCTCTCTCAAGTTTCTAAATTTGAAAGAATCCTCGAAGAGAAGTAACGATCCAATCTCAGTTTTGCCTCCTCTGTCAAAACTTTTGGAAGGTGGACACATTTTTGCTGTTGGTTATGAATCTTATAAGGAAATCTGCAGCTCACCGATATCCAAAGTTCTATTTGCCGAGCAAGCAGGGGCAATTGGTATCAGATGGAAGACCAAGTAAATTGAGTCCGGGGTAGAGGATACAGTTTTTGACAAAGAGAGCAAGACAAAAGCCAAAGTTTGTGTTGAAGAAAGCAAGACAGGCGAAAAGCAAAATGAGACTGATGATCCACGATCATTATATGATAGTGTAATTAATGATTTTCATAATACAGAAGTGAAGCAAGTTAAGAGCTACAAAACTATACATATGTGGCTGGATGACATTTCTAACAGCCATATACTTCAGTATATGAAGTTATTAAGAAGCATGTCCCCGATGTGCACTATTAAGTGATTTGAGATGTTGATTCTGTATAATCTTGGATTTGACTCATTCTATTCTCTTCTCCATTTCAATTTTCATTTCTTTTGCCTTGCTAATCAATTACCTTTCGGAAAAAGTCTACAACAAAAGAACCAACTATTTTCCAGAATCAAGGGTGACTATCTTATGAAAGAATGGCATCCTGATCGTGGACTACATTCAATTGTAATCAGGGATTTAGGTTTGAGAGAACGAGGGTGTGAGTGATGAGAGTGGGAGGAAATTAGGGATTTAGGTTTGAGAGAATGATTGCCTGTATAATACTCTCAAAAAAACAAAACTATGTCGTTTAAATAATCAAACTTAGACCTACGAATTTTTTTTGATGTGCTTGATCAAAGAAGGCTCATTTGACACGTGGCATTGTCACGTCAACAAAGATAAAGACGAGACTAATGTCAGGTTAGAATTGAAACAAATTAAAATTTTGAGCATTTATTGCTACTTTTTAAAGTTCAGACTATAATTAAAAAACTTTGGGCTTTTTTTAAGTAATTAACCCCTTAATATAATAATGATATATTTTATAAAATCTTGTGGTCAGGATCCAATTCCTTATAGTGATGAAATTAAGCAACATCAGAAAATGTTACATTAGATCTTTGTAATTAGTGTTTGGATTAAAGGAAAATTTTCTATTTTTAAATAATCTTCATTAAAGAAATATAAAAAAAAACCCACAAGAGATTTCACAACTATTTTAAGTCAAATGAAACTATTTATGTCCATACTGATTTGTAGTTAATAAGAGATTTCTATCTCAAGATTTCCTTCTTAAATGATGAGAAATCCATAAGTTTGGTGTTTTCTTATAATTTTCTTTTCCCAGAAAACAAACCCATTTATGCACTTAATTACTTACACGTTTTAGATGATGACAGGATTTTGAATCAAGCTACACCACCAAATTAAATTCACCAAGTACAGGAATGTTCATCAAATAAAAAACCAAATTGACTGATAAAAAAAGTTCGTTCAACTATGTTAAATATTTTCTTAGAAAATTCAGGGTAGATTCTTTAAAAAACAGGGCATCTTTCAGAAATTTCTGTTCTATAACCTCTTTACATATTCTTTTATCCATTCACAAAACTAAGCCTGATAGTTCCTGTAAAGGGTTAGATTAACTAGTAATTCTTGTCGATTAGATCTTGTTACTGCGATCATTCTTGTTTCATTTCTATATTTGAACTTTATATATAAAGAACTTTTTTTCTTTTCATTTGTCAGGATTTCATAATTCATTATAATAAGCGAATTGTTAATCCTCATCAGGATTTCTGAAATCCTGCTAAAAACCAAAAAATGGAATTTGTGTCATAACCGTGCGTACTAGAGAGTTCAAGGGCAAGTTGAAAAGATTCGGAAGAAGAAGATAAGTTGAGAAAGAGTATCAAAAGAGATGATGAATGAATTGCATATTTTATATATATATATATATGGTAACTTGGTATGTAATGTACCTCCAAGTTCACATGTACCTTGCTTGGATTGCATGTGAGTCTTTATATACCAGGCACGAGGTGTTCCTCTGACCTGCCAGTGTTTCTCTTGTGAACCCATTTCTCCTGTTACAAGAACAGTCATTTGTTTTGCAGTAACCAAATATAGAAATCCAAAAGGAGCAAACTTGTGATAAGTCTTTACTCCATTGGTGGATCAGATGGTGTTTCTTGGCATCAACAACCACTTCATGCAACAATCTCGTGTTTTGGGTTTCCTGGTTTTCAGTTTCCTTGCAGTTCCTTCCTTGGCTGTTCCTCATGGTACAATGTTCCCTATTGACAGTGTTTGGTCTTTTTTCTGTTCATGGGATTTTTCCTGAGGTCAGTTCTGATGAGTTGTTTGATCATTCCAGGGCCTGCCTATGACCACACAGCTTACACCGAGGTAATTTCAGTTCTGAATGTTGATAAGATTATTGATACAATTCCAAGCTCAAGTCGTTTATTTCCAGGGCCATCTTGGTGTTGCAGAGTAATCCTGGAAAATTCCAACTATAAAATGCAGAGTTCATGGATTCTGATACTGTCGTTTGGTTGAATTGCAGTGTAAAGCACAACCAGAAGAGCCGCTTTACAAGGGAGGGGTTCTCAAAGATCAAATTCCACATAAAATTGCTCTGTCTACATATTCTCATGGACTGATTTTATCACTGCACAATCTCAGTGAAGGCATTTACTCATTCTCCAGTTGAGTTCTCAATCTTGATCAGATTATCCTGCATCTCTCATTCCCCTTGAAACTAAGCTTACACTTCCATGGAATGTCAATATTTACCTGTAGTCCATCAATACCATTACAACATTCATAAGAACTAACTCTAAATCCAAAATGTTCATCAGTCCCATTACATATCAGAAATGCTTCCTTCCTTTAACTGAATTTAGCCTAGTGAAACTTAGATTCAGATACTCCACACAAGATTGAATGGAAATGGCTTGTAACTAGACTTTTTCTTGGGAATATTCTGAAAGTGTCGCATGCAAACTTGGTGCATAACAGCTTGGGTCAAGATAGATGGGGTAGAATCTACAATGGTGACTGCAAGCTTATCCACAGATGATAACACAATTGACTGTGTGGGGAATGTGTTGGCCAAACATGGATGCTGGTCATTTCTCAAGGGTGGGTTCATTCTTAATGCACCTTCAAAATCATCAGCAATAAACTTCAAGGTGAATCTGCAATCACCATCTTCTTGTACTTGTCTAATGTTCCAAAATAGCACGGGTCTTGGCATGAACAAGCCCCAAAGACATGACAACCTTAACTTTTCCCCCCTTTTTCCATTGTAATGCTTATACAGAGTTCGGCAGGCAAGAACATTGATGTAGCAGTTGCAAGTGCTTCATTACAGCGATTTACCGAGACGCAATGGAAAAAAAGCCAGCATCATATGATTGATAGAGTAAATTCTGTTATCACTTTATTTCTGAGATAGATGTTCACACCACAATTAAAGTTATGCAATAGTCTAAGGTATTTTGAAATTGTATATCTCTGTTTATAGTAATGCGAAGCCAGTCCAGAGCACTTAGCAGTTAGCAGCATTAAGTACAACAAAAGTTCCTTCAAATTTTGGAAATTTTTGTTGTGAAAAGGTTCTGTTTTTGCTTTAAATGACAAGTTGATCAGGCAGTAGCTTATGTTTTTTCAGGTAAGGAAACGGGCTGCGATGATTCATGTGACAGATAGCCAAGGACAAGCTGTCAAAAATGCAAAAATTAGAATAGAACAAATGTCAAAGTCTTTTCCATTTGGATCAGCAATAGCAAGTACCATTCTTGGTAATCAGGCATACCAGGTAGCCTCAGACAATAGTAATACATCCTAAGCCTTACAAGGTTGACAAAAAACTAACAAAGGGTGTCTTCTAATTGTTTCAGGAATGGTTTCTGGAACGATTCAATGCAGCTGTCTTCGAAAATGAGCTCAAATGGTATGCTACAGAGCCTGAACAAGGGAAGATCAATTACAGCATATCAGATAAAATGTTAGAATTTGTTCAAGCTAACAGAATAGTTGCTAGAGGGCACAACATATTCTGGGAAGACCCCAGATATAATCCAGGATGGGTGAAAAGTCTCACAGGGGCTGCCCTGAAATCAGCAGTGAATGCACGAATACAAAGCTTGATGAATAAGTACAGAGAACAGTTCATACACTGGGATGTTAGCAATGAAATGTTGCATTTTGATTTCTATGAGCAACAGCTTGGTCCTGATGCAACTCTTCAGTTCTACCTGACAGCACATAAATCAGATCCTTTGGCAACCTTATTCTTGAATGAGTACAATGTGGTTGAGACTTGCAGTGATTCTAATTCCACTGCAGACACATATATTGCAAGGATCAAAGAACTTAAACACAAAGGAGTCTCAATGAATGGGATTGGGTTGGAGGGTCATTTTTCCAAGCCTAATCTTCCTCTTATGAGAGCTATATTGGACAAGTTGGCTACTCTCAGGCTTCCTATTTGGCTTACAGAAGTTGATATCAGCAACAAATTTGATCAGAAAACTCAGGTGCTTTGTCTGCACTATCTCTATCAAAGATATCACCTGACAAGAACGATTAACATTTATATCCATATAGAAAAATTGTTCCTTACATTGTGTTATTATGCAGGCAACCTATCTTGATCAAGTACTAAGAGAAGGCTTCTCACATCCTGCAGTTGATGGGATAATGCTTTGGACAGCACTCCATCCATATGGGTGTTACCAAATGTGTCTTACCGACAACAATCTTAAGAACCTGCCTGCTGGTGATGTGGTTGACAAGCTCCTCAGAAGTTGGAGAACTGGAAACTTAACAGGTCAAAGTGATGATAAAGGTGCATATAGCTTTGTTGGCTTTTTAGGTGAATACAAAGTAAGTGTGCAATATGGGAACAGAACAGCAAATTCAACCTTCTCTCTGTGTCCAGGTGATGAAACCAAATATGTTATAGTTCAAGTGTAGGAATAGGTATTAATGTTTTTGGATTACTACCATTAGAGTAGAGTATAAGAAGAGCTCTCAAGTGAAATGGGAATTTTGAGAAAATGTGACAGTAATAGTTACTGTTTCTGCATCTTTCTTTGTTCCAATTCAGCCGGAGCTTTGATGCAATGGAATTGAATCTCATTGATACTTGTGTAAGCTCCATATTTCTGTTTCCTTTTTCTTAATCAAGAAACATTAAGCTTTTAATGAAAAATAGTGGACTAGAAGTTCTTTTCTTTTTGTCTGCTATTTCCCATTTATTCTCCTTTCCAGTTTTTACCTTCAGAATCATTAACAGAGCTTCAAGGAAAATATGTAATACCATCTTCTTGTACTTATAGAAGGATCCAACATAGGATGAAATTTTGGCATGAACAACTCCAACTACATGATAACCTTAACTTCCCCATCTTCTCTTCTCCCGTTGAAATGATTGTGCAAAGTATAGCAGGCAAGAACAATGGTATGGTACTTGCAAGTGTTTATGAAAGAAAGGGAAAAAGTTAAGCTACTCTTTTTAATTTGAACAAATTTTGGGTTCCAGGCTGGCAACACTGGACTTTGATTTAACAGCCCAAACTCAATCAGGCCTCCGATCGAACTTGAGCAGAGCTGAGCTCAACCCCACCAATGTTAGTCATTTTCATGCCAAAAGTTGCAGAAGTATGAAGTGGGGGATCCCACAACTTGACTTTATTCCCTCTTTTATGTTCAAGAAAGTAAAGATTGCCCCTCAACTTTGGTCCCAGCATTCAATTCTTTTGACAATCTACCAAACTCGATATGATTAAATAACACATTTGTCTTCAAAAGATTTCATCTTCCAGATCAACAACTAGAAAAAAAGCTAACCCAAAAACTTGCAAAACCAGTAAAGTATTCCAGCCTACAATCCCATTGATATGTTCACAATACCACAAATCTTCCTTTTTCCTGATACAAACTCCATTGGTTTCTTTACAGGTACCTAATCGAACATCAATGAGAAGTGAAACTGAAACAAGAACTGAACTGCAAAATGCAAAATGCAAAATTCTAATGATTCCCATAATGGGGAAGAAAAAAATATCTTATGTATATAAACATTGCAAAATCCTGGAAGAGGTTGGTTTAGAATCTAGAGAAGAGAATCTGTCAGGTTTTCGTAACAGATGGCAAAATCCAAGCACCCAAATTGAGGCTAGAGCTACAAGTAAACAGAGGACAAAAGAGCTAAGAAAACTGCAGAGGCCGTGAAAGCTGATTGTGGAAGTGTAGGAGAGAAAATCCTGTTCGAGTCTCCCATTGCCAAACCAGCTAACCATGATCCATCTGCTAGCATGGTTTCTCCTGTTCCAGTTTCAGATCCCGAAGCCGAACCTGTGGCAGAACCTGAGTAATCCAACCCAGATCCCGACTCGGAACCCGACCCGGTTTCTGCTGTTGATCCCTGTGATGATGTCATTGGTGTTGAATAGCTTGTAGATTTCTGACTGCACATGTTAAAGGGAACTGTCACTTATTCTTACAGGAATATTTAAATTCATTGACAGATGATTCTTTGGCATTAAAAAAAAAAGCCAAACTTGATGGTAATCCAACGACCTCAATCAATCCCACTTGAAATAAACTAATCACACAAAAGGGAATCTTTGGCATTTCCAATTTGCCTTCATTTCAATCCCAAAAGAGAAGCTGGAACTGATATATCACAATTTATACATAACTATCCAGACCACATTCATTGTCACTTTGTTACTTTCGAATCCTATCAAGACCAGAAGAACCATACTATTACTTCCAACAAATCAGGGACTTGAAGAACATAAACCAAACGAACCAGCAAGAACATTGTGAAGGAAGATCAAGGACCATGTCTTTATCTTCAACTACTACCAAGAATTCTTAAGAACTAACCATCAGGACCACATTCCAGGCAGATAATCCTAGTAAAACTAGTAGCTAAAAGCAGAATGAATCGAAGATTCATGAGATAAACATATCAAAAAAGCCATAGGATGTTCTTATACCTTGGAGAAGATGGACAAAAGGTCACTGTATAATCTGCACCAGTACAAGTAAATGTGCTAGTGGCATCATCATAGGCATAGCTGTAAGATCTAGGACAAGCAGACTTGAACATCTCCGAGTAAACCGAAGGCTTACAGGTGTCGGGTGTGTTAAACGCGCCACTGCAGCAATACTCAGGACTCCCAAAAGCTTCACACGCGCTCTTACAAGCTTCGCCACCTTCCACTTTTAGCTCCTCCGGACACTGACTATTAAGATCCGTGGAGCAACCCGTCGAAGCACATGTACCTGACCCGCCACTACCTTCAATGAGCATAGGAACATTGTAGCCGTCGACGAGGCTGACGTCATAAAAATCCTGCCCTCCTGTCCCAAGTGTGAACTCAGCGAGTGTCGCCGGCGGGGATGCTCCTAACCCGTTGCATTCTACTTGACCTGAACCACAGTCTCCGGTCAGGCAAGACCCGGAACCAGAATCGTCGAATTTGCAACTTGTACGAGCCCAAAAACGACCCGACCAGCCTGTTGGTGCTAGAAAAGAACGAGAAGTGTCCTTTCGAAGTTCGAAACCTGTACTGTCGAGTCTGGGACTTCCTGCATTTGCAAGAATGCCGGGCCAAACTGGGTATTCACATCTGTTGACGAATGTGAAAGTAGCACCGTAAGCACCTACAGACATTTAACCCATACACCATCAAAGAAATATCAAGAAAAGACCATAACTTTAGCTCATTTAACCTTGTTAAAGCGATTAAAGATCAAATCTTTAGCCGCTTCAAATCCTAAAAGACGCTACATTTATGATGTTCTTGCGAGAATCTTCAAGAAAATGAACATTCAGGATCAGGAAACCACCATTAATGGAAACATCATAACATTCAGGGCCACTGAGTTTCTTACCATTGAAAGTGACAAGTAGAGTGACTAAGATGAGAGTAAGTACGGAGGACATTTGTGTTTCTTTCTTCTGTTTTTTTTGCCCCCTTTGCCTGAGAAGACCTTGTGTCTATTGCCTTAGAGGAATGATGAGACCAGACTACCAAAGCATTGAAGTTGGTAACCAGAATGTAGGGTTTTGGACCCAGAAAAGAGGTGGTAGATGAAGCGAAAGAGTGGTGGGATTGGCACTTGGCAGCTCAAGTGCTCAACAAGCATACACAGACAAAAGAGTTACTGTGAAGTGAAGAGACAGATTGATTAAAAAACTGGAACAGCCGATCTATATGAACTAGTTAACAAAGAAAAAGTTAACAAAATGAGGCACAAAAGTGGAATTTGCACTTTTCTACTTGACATTTCACGTTTCATGAATCACTCTCTGCTTTGTTTGCCAGTGAATAGCGTATGGTTAATTTATTCAATTCTTTAATTTTAATTTTAATTTTAAAAATTTTAAATATTAAATTCATGCCAAATTATTAATTTTTATTAAAAATCTGTCTTATAAATCACTTAAATTAATTGACAATGAGGCTAAAAACTTATGATTTAGCTTCTCGATATTTATCTATAAAATATTTCACGAGCCAAGAAGTCATAATAAAAGGAGTCTTTCTCGATTAATTTGGTCTAGCAACGTCACATATTCTTATAATTTTATTGTTTAATAAATTAAAAATATTAAAAGCCTTTAAAATAATTATATAATCTTTCATATATTTTATTTCATAATTATTTTTAAATTTTTGATATTTTAATTTTTTAAATAATAAAATTCTTATATAGTATAAATAGAATATGTGATAGATAAAAATATTAATATGAAACAACTTAGTAATAATTGGAAGTTTAGATATTTATATTAATTTGTAAAATTTAGATTAATATTACAAAATTAAAATTTTTTATAGTTAATTCATAAATATTTAAAAGTCAATATAACAAACTTAATTTTATATTAATTAACCTAGCATATATAATATTTATGCTAGGTTAATTAATATAAAATTAAGTTTGTTATATTGACTTTTAAATATTTTTGTAATATTTAATGGTTAAAAGAAAAAAGAGCAT
Source organism: Erythroxylum tenue (assembly GCA_027568955.1). Classification (NCBI taxonomy): domain Eukaryota; kingdom Viridiplantae; phylum Streptophyta; class Magnoliopsida; order Malpighiales; family Erythroxylaceae; genus Erythroxylum; species Erythroxylum tenue. Next base: position 35,341,899 of record JAOSBM010000205.1, on the reverse strand, counting down.
TGGATTCTACGCTATTCTTCTCTTCTTTACATGGCTGTCATTGGATGGACCCGATCCTCTGGCCCCTTATTCTAGCCCTATTCTGTCTCTTTTTGATCCAAGTCGTCTATTTATATGAGTCCCACATAAATAGAGGGTTTGGATGAAAAGGGACAGAGTTGGTACACATATTTGGGGACAGAGGATCTGCCCCGTCATTGGAAGCCGAAATATTGGGCTTGGAGCAGAGGACTTGATCCGAAATCTTGACTCAATGGACTGATTGCACACGACATATAGTTTTTGCATAATTAGCTAATCTTTCTGACATTCGTACAACCTTTGTTCTTAATAAATATATAAATATTATTATTGAGGATGCAATTAATAAATAGATATTTTTATAATGTTTAAAGTATGCTGATTTTTTAAAATAATTTATAAAATTAAAAAATGTAAATTAATTTTTTTAATTAGGTTCAAGCTTGAGTTATTAAGTTTATGCCTATTCGAAGCCAACTTTTTAAATAAAATAATGTCGTTTTATTTAAAATAGTTAGATCACGGGATTACCTAAGCCTGTGCTTGGCTCGTAAATTAACCCATAAAAAATATTTGAATCTAGACCTATGAATTGCCCATTATTATTCCTAATTTAAAAAGTCCAAAATCAAGAATACAATGCAAGTGATAGGCTTAACAAAGCTTGTTCGGCCGAGCCTAATTATTTCCAATCCAACCTAAAGTCGATAAGATAAGCACAACTTGACTTGAATTAAATTTTGAGTTAGATTCAAAAAAATTTCTTTTAAATTTGAGTTTTGAGTCGAAACCATATCAAAACTTAAAAGTTTTTAATTAAAATAATGTCATTTTTTATTTAAAAAATTAAAAATATATTTAATCATCCTCAAATAGTCTTCAACAATTCGAGCTTGGAGTTCCCTAATGGTGATCGAATTGGTAAAGTGGAGGAGCATAGGGTCAAAAGATTATGTGTTCGATTTTTTCTACTTACGCTCTTTTAATCGAGCCTGTCGTATGAGGCTTGTCTAGTGCAACGTATCTGGTTAGCTTAATTTGCAAGTTATTACGTCAATTCGGAGGTTTATTCAGTACGCATTCAAATGGTAGTGATCGCAGATTCTTCTATTTCAAAAAAAAAAACTTTGAGCTTCGAAAGTGGAGAAATTTTGTGATTCCTAATTTTAGTCTAACAAACTCAAACTCTTAATAACATGGTTAATTTAAATTAACTTTATTAATTTCAAAATGAACCGAATTAGGTCCGAGTCGAACTCTTTTACCATCCTTAACTTTAATCCACACAAACGGCTACACGGACCCTTCAAGCGATCATAAAAAGCAAAAAGCAAAAGTGTGTTCTTCTTGGTCACACCTTAGTCCTTGATCTCAATATAGAGGTCTGAAAAGCACATAAAAGAAGGAGTGATTTCTTCTTTTGTCTCTTATATTATTAGCAAAGAAGTCCCACTCCCACCCTTCAAACACAAAAAGCCAACTTTTATGGAATAATGGCTGAAGAGTGAAATGGATAGTTGTGATTTTTTATAATTTATTAATATTTAAAACATTTATATTAAATTATTAATAATAGATTGTAACACGGTATCAGGGTCAGGTTGTCTCGATAGTTTGGAGCGGTGTTCGGTTATGTCCCTTTGTCCAATATGTCCATCAGATGTTCAATCCTACTCTGAACTGAGGGGAGTGTATCAGGAATCCCACATCGAACAATTATGAGGACATTCAAAAATTTATAATAATATGCAAATCACCCTCTCTTAAACTAGCTTTTAGAGTGAGTTAGGCCTTTCTAACAATCAACGATCTAATAAGTTATTTAAATAAAATTTTCCACATACATGACAAAACTTATATAACTATTCTAACATTCATCAAAATTTTAATTTAATTTGTAATATTATAAATTAATTTTAAATACCCTAAAATAATAAAAGTACTTTTTAAAATAAGTAAATCTTTAAAAAGATCTTAAATTTAAGAGAATGCTAAATCTTTCATCTATTTAGCCTTTGTTAAATTATAGTTCCGCCAATATGTAAAGACTAAAGAGGTCTAGTAATACTCAGTCTTATTCCTAATAGGTAGAGAGACTGTTTTTGATAAACTCACATAATATA
>JAOSBM010000205.1:35314547-35329339 GCA_027568955.1 Erythroxylum tenue | reverse complement strand
GTATTCTCCGGTCTAAGTCATTCAGAATCATGGATCAAAACAACGATATTCCAGTCCGGCAAAATCTGGCAGAACCACAATCAAACATGGGTCGCTAAGAAGATCACCGATTATACAAGCTTTTGGTTGTAAAGATCAGTTTCTTTCAGTGTCACCCTTCCATTTTCACAGTAATCAAACGAAAGCACAACTCTATACATTGAAAACACTGGGGGGGAGGGGGGGGAACGAACATTCCATATCCCTGGAGACTTCTTCTTTTAAGGCGAACTGAACGGAGAAACCAGCTCCGATGACCGGTGCGAGTAGTGAAGCGAGTTCTGCTCTATTTCGAGATGCGTCGCTTCAAAGTCAGTTCTTGCCACGTCAGCAAAAGGCATTTTAGTTTATATAAAGAAAATGGGCCATGTCGAGGGCGAGTGGGGATTGGTCCTTATTTTTGGTGTTGCGTGCCAGAAGCTTTGGAGGTGGCGGAGCCAAAGCATTTTTTAGGCCCGGTTCGCCTGGCCGACAGACGCCCCACGCGCGATTTTGGAGTATGTCAAGTGGGTAGTCCTTGCTCGGGACATGGAACGCCTTGTGTTCTCGAAACAGGGCCTTTTGGTGGTAGTCGGGTGGGTTGGAAAAAACCTCCGATCGGATGGGTCAAGATTAACACGGATGGGGCATTTCACCCTCGCACAGGCATCGGTACCACTGGTGGCCTTATTCGGGATAGTCACGGGCAATGGTGTGGCAGCTTTTTCCACAACATTGGTCGCAGTTCGCCTATCGAAGCTAAGCTCTGGGGAGTCCAATCTAGCCTTGCGCTTGCTTGGACTTTGAGGTTTCGCCGAGTCATCATTGAAGTGGACGCACTGGAGGTAATTAACTTGCTCTCCTCTGCTGGTTCTGGTTCTGACTTTCATTCTGCTCTTTTGACAGGTACTCAAGCTTTGCTATGCCGTCAGTGGGAGGTGAGCGTTGCGCATGTATATCGCGAAGGTAACCAGTGCGTGGATCAATTAGCAGCCCTCGCGGAAGCGTGTCTTCCAGGCATCCATCGCATCCAGGAGCCCCCTTCGGTCATCCTGGACATTTTACATAAGGACAGTCAAGGCATGGAGTACCGTCGTGCGTTGCGTGTGTTAGACTAGCTGTTTTGCTTTCCCTTGTATTTAAAAAAAAAATGGGCCATTTATTATGAGTCCAATAGCACTTTTTCTGCCAATTTTTTAATAGAAAATGCAAAAAAGATATAATATAGTTCTTAAAATTTTATTAAAAAATTCACTTAACTGTATACTCTTTAATTTTCATAAAATAAAATTTAAATTTACAAATATAATTATAAAAATATCTTATTCCTTTAATTATAATAAAACACATTAATTAACAGTATTTATAATTCTAATTTTCAATTTCATAATTTATTTGATAAAACAATAAATTTTAGTTTACGGAGTAAACTCGTAATAAATTATTGTATTACATTTTTTATATTTTTATTTATACATATTTATTTATATTTTATATTACCATAATTTTGTATTACATAAAGGTTTATCGAAAGCAGACTTTGTATAATGGTAAGAATAAGTAACAATAGATCTTTCAAACTTCGCAATTTAGCTGGACTCTTACTGTGTATTGTTTATTTGTTTGCAATAAAAGGGAGAAATGTTCAAAATCTTTATTATCATGTATTTACCATAATTTAAATTTTGGGGGATATTTGTTTCCATTTTTATTTTTAATTTTCTGTTTTTGTTTTTAAATTCAGTCAAAAAAACATGTTTATTTGAGTTTTTAATTTTCGTTTTTAATTTTAGTTTCTTCCAGTTTTCAAAAATTAATTATAAAAAGTAGTTTTTGTTTCCTGTTTTTTTTTAAATTTGATTTACTATTATTTAATATATTATTTAATTATTTAAATTTTAATAAAGTTTATGAACAATTTAATTCAACATTATATATTTAATAAATAAAAATTAATTACCAATAAAAATTACGAATAATTTAGTTTTATTTAATTTTTGTAATTAAATTTTAATAATTATTAACAAATATAATTAAATTTAAAATACATAAATATTCAAATAAAATTTGATTTATAATTAAAATATATTTCAAATAAATATTCATTTTAAATAAAATTTTAAATTATTTATTTTATTAAAATAACATAATATTAAATTAAATAGTATATAAGATATTAAATAAATTTATTTAATTAAAAATAATTTATCTGTAAGTTTTATCTGATATGTAATTATTATTAGTGATAAAAATATAACTACATTAACATTAACAACTAAACAAAATTTTGTTTTTATTTGAAAGAAAAGTATAAACAAAAAATTGAAAACGAAAATTGAAAATTACAACAGAAAAATAAAAGTAGAACCAAACGGTCCTGTGAGCTAACTTTTGGGGGTGAGTTAGGCCTTTCTAATATGGTATTAGAGTCCTATTTGTCTCGATAGTTTGGGGCGGTGCCCGGTTATGTCCCTTTGCTCAATATGTCCATCAGATGTCCAATCCTGCTCTGGACTGAGGGAGGTGTAAGGAATCCCACATCGGACAACTATGAGGACATTCAAGAATTTATAATAGTGTGCAAATCTCCCCCTCTTGAACTAGCTTTTGGGGTGAGTTAGGCCTTTCTGATAGCTTCATGTCGCGGGTTCGAGTCTCTGAATGTTAAGGGTTTCGCTCTACAGTGCTATCTGATCCCAATCGTGAATGTGAGCTTCAGAGCGGGGGGTATATTTGGGTAATTGTGTCCGTTACCTTATAGGGCCTTATGGGGTGTTTAATATTTGAACTAAAAATATTCATCTTCAAAGTTATACTCTTTCATATAGTTCATAGGATTGCAAAGAGTCTAGACTGATTTCTTTCAACAAAATCAAATAGATCAAATTCGTTATTAAATTTGAGAACGTTAACTCAATAAATAATTTATTTTAAAATATGTACTTTGCAAGCTTATTATAAAGAATAAAAGGCAAGATCGAAGCTATGAATCGATATGTTCATTAGCTCATATCAAACGTAAAAAAAGTCTAACAAGACAAATACTTGACAAGTTTATAGTGCTGTGGACCAAATGCAGCTTTAGAAAAGTTAAAGTAAGTTGAAATGTGATACTTTTTCCTTGCAGGATTCTTTGGTTCCACTATTGGAGGCTATAAAGAAAGGCTGGGTATGATTGTGATGGGTTGATGAGAGGAAGAATGACAATAGTGTAGGATCGATTTTTTTTAATTAAAAATGCAAAAACGACGTTGTTTTTATTGTTTATATGTGTCGGACCTAAAGTTAGACCGAACATGGATAACTCAAAACCGATCTACCATTCGGTCAACCCAAGTCTGACTGGTTTGGCTCAGGCCTAATTGTCTTCTCTACATGAGAGGATTATCCTGGAGTTGACTACCATTAATGAAGGATAAGCTTGCAAAACCAAAGTCCCACTATCTTTTTCTGCTTCGCTAAGGCCATGCTTAGTAGAGCTGTTAATAATTAAATGAAATATAATATAATATTATTCTATCGTTTGGGATGAAAGTTTATAATAAAATAGAATGAAATAAGATAAATGGAAAGTTTTACAATACATCTTATTACATCCTAAATAATGAAAATGAGTTACCTCTTATTTGAGAGGCTTAAGATGGAAATGTAAAATAACAAATATGTATTGCCTAATATATTCTTAATAATTTTTTATAATACTAATTATACCTATCAATATGTGTTTTGATCTATTAACATATGTTTTGTTCTATCAAGAGTATAGTAGTCATTTATTATTATTATATATACATTACATTTCATTTCATTCATCTTCCAGACAACATTTCACTATATTGCATTATAAACTCTTCCATTCTTCCCAAACAATAATTTTATAATATTACATCCATTTACATTCCATTTTATTATAAACTATTTTATTTCATTTCAATCAATTCAATTAAAAACCTTACATCCAACCAAACATGACCTAAGTCAATATACAAATTTATGTGTATAATAACCTATAGATTATTTCATAAGGAAAAAACTTAAACATGAGCAATGTAATCGACATGTTAATTTCATAATTAACGGTTTAACACGAGATCTTTTTAAGTTTAGAAACTCAAACTCAAGACGTCATGAACTAGAAAAATGAAAAACTCACTTGTCATTAGAATTTGAGATGGAAATGAGCTGACTTAGGGCCAAATTATAGGTGATGTAATTTTTTTCTTGGCTAGAGCCACGTTCAAACAGTTGAATAGTTCAAATCTTAATTGGGTTAAAAGAACAATGTCTTTTTTTTTTGCCCACTAGGTGTCCACGTTCAAACAGTTGAATAGTTCAAATCTCAATTGGGTTAAAAGAACAATGTCTTTTTTTTTGTTTCACACGAAGTGTCCTAAGAGGATCTCAACTATAGGAAGACACCTTTAAGCCATTCACACTCAGATTAATCCATGCTCGAGTCAGGTAGGTCTCTTGTAGGAGGTAAAGCTCTGGCTCCAAATTTTAAACAGCTGCATACATGACAGGGTTTGAACCCACGAATTCACTTAAGTCAGGAGAGCCGCTTACCAATTCACCTGTGTCTTGGGGTTAGAACGATGTCATTTTAGCATTTGACCCGAACTGATTTGGGTCAATCAATTCAGTTATACCAACTAGCTCTTTTAACTCTAAGCCTAACTCAAAGTTTAATATAAATTCTAATTAGCTTAGGCTTTCATCTATTAACTCGGGTTGGATTCACGATTTGCCAACCCTAATTAGAATACTTTCTCTTAGTATTTAAAAGAAAGCATTAATGATTCTTCTAGTTAGAACTTTAAAAACACTCAAAAGTATTGTTCACTACACTAGTAGATAAGAGCTGCATAAGCTTGATTACCACTATATGTTTTGCATTAAAACATACACTTTGACTACTCATTGTAAGTGAAACAAAGTAATATACTTTGAGAAAGTTCCCAATTCTTTATAAGGCAACCATGAAGAAAGTTTCATGTACAAGATCTCATTTCAGGTGAGACTCACATCATTGAGAAAGGATGATTTTGGAGCAAAATCATGGATGGGCATGATGATTTACTCTACTTTAAGTAGAAACAAACTTCATTATATGTTGGCCAATATATATATAGTATATGCATGTTGGATTTTAATGATAATTACTTGAGATCATTCATTATTGTCCATTATAGCTTACTTTGTAGGAATGGCACGTCTATTTAATTCCTTGACATGCTAATCATATACTCTTTTTGTTGGCAATCAATTAAAACAATTTGTCCTATGGTCCCCTAAAAGTAAAGTTCAAAGACAATATTTAACAGAATTAGTAGTTTAGCATGCCTTGTCTTCGCTCATCAATGGCGGTTCTCAAATATGGCATACCAAAACCATGATCAATAACTCCTTCTCTGCAAAACCAAACTCCCCAACCTTTGATGCTTTGGTAGGTTCAGGATTTTTCACAGGGAATGTAAATGGGAGTACTAGAAGTGGCATCTCTATGTTAAAAGTTTGGATATTGGAAATAATGATAATGGCAAGCGTATATAATTAGCATGTCAAGGAATTAAATTATTGTAATGGTACAAACTCACACTGATATTATAACAACAATTGTAATGTATATGGTCTAATGAGAGCCAATAACAACTCGAACTATTTATGACCTAAACTCGATTTAATCTTTTTTGCTTGATCGGGTTCGAACAATCTTTTAAATCTAAATTAATAATGTTTTAAAACTTAGATTGGAAATTGGTGAGATAAGAGGTTTAAGGTTTAAAAGGTTCAACCGATATTAGACTGTCATAAAATTGGTTAAAGATTGAATAAAATTAAATAATTTGATAAATATAATTAAAAGAGATTGTCCTTACCTATCGAAGAATTTGAAGTTTAAATAAAAAATTGTTAAACAAAAATCAATTGATTTACTTTAGTTTATAAAAAGTTAATAATTTATAAAAATTGACCAATTAATTAATAAATTGATTGATTTTTAACAATAGAAGTCATTAAAGTAAATCGAACTAGAAAGTTAAAAACCGAACAAAAAATTAGACGGTTCAAAATTTTTAAGATTGAACTGGTCTAACCGATTGAAGTTTTTAATCATTGTAAATTAGTGAATTTGTTCCGAAGCTTAATTAACTTAGACTTGATCCGTTTGCTTCGAACTAAGTCAAACCAAATTGTTTTTTTAATATCCAACAAATATGTTGCCCTAATAATGAGATGAAAGACAATCAATAATCTCCCTATTTGACTAGCTTGTTCAAATTAAAGGTTGGCTTTAGAATTTCTCCACTGAAATGGACAGGCATGAGTGTGCTGTGATATGCTTTTCTGTGGATGCTATTATTACCAATAAATATTGCTTCCTTCAATACATGTTCCTGAGTACTAATCATATCCTAAAGCCATTCTCTTAACATTTTGTGTTATGATCCATAGAGAAACTGAAAATTCATATTACTTTTCTTTTCTTCCTTTAGACACTAACTAGTTATTATTATCATATTATAAATTAATTGTATTTCACTTTAGGAACGATTAAAGCAGATCGATTTGTCAATATAAAATTAAAGATAATATTATAAATAATTTGCACAAAAACTAATTATATTGTAATGGAGATACCATTTCCAAAGGCACGTGACCTAAACTAAGCACTTTCCAAGCAATGGCTTCTCTTTGTTGCACGTGACCCACCTATGGTTTGATCTAAATAACAAAACGATGTCGTTTTATCAAAAACAACGTTAATTTATAAATTTTTTAATAAAAAGATAAGGATAAGTTAGGCCGGCCCAGTCTGTCGGTGACTCATTTGACCATGAATCTGTCAGCCCGTAACGAGCCAAGCTACGGATCATCTAATAAGAGGTCGGGACGAGCCGAGCGAGGAGTAGCCCGAGGCCGGCCCAATCCTGTGACATCCTACATCGAAGTGTACTAAGTTGTTTCCTTAAATTAACAAGAAAAACAAGCATGTAATCGGAGTGTGTTTCCATATCCTCGGGTTTTGAAAGAAGAGGCATTGAGCATGTGAACAAAAGCTGCTTTTTCTCTTCTAAAACATTGTAAAAGTCACCACGCTTGCAATCATGTGGTCTACTTCGTTACAATTCTTCACTCTTTGCCCCCCTATGTGCCTTGTTCCCCTACAAGTATTTTTGTTTAAGACCTTCTTGTTGGCTTCCATTTACCTCCTAGTCCCCAACCCCAACTAGTAAATTTAACATTGGTTCTTAAAGTTTTAGGTTTTTTTCTTCAAGACTTTTCCAAAATTTTATATATATATATATATATATATAAAATTTTGAACCAATTTGAATTAGGTTTGATGAATTTAAAGTTTAGGTTATTTAGAAACAACTCCTTTATTAATTAGAGACAAGGTTGTATATTATTGGATATCTCTAGATTTCGTGTCAGCGGAATTTTTACTTAATTGTTATTATTTTGTTGAATTAAAAGTTTGATCTTAAATCTAAAATTTTTAAAATTTAGGGATGAGTTTGTGATTAATTCTAATTTTATAAATTTATTTTTAAAAATTCAACTCTATGCGAATTTGGATATTTGCCTCTTATATGAGTTGTTTTTTAAGGAATAATAATTATCAGTGGCTAAATTGAAATTAAGGGGATTGATAAAGGCTAAATTAGGAAGAAGAAACTAGAAAGCATTGGGAATGTATCAACTCGGGAAGCGGGTAGACCCGCTCGTGTGGACAAAGCAATTCACGCTCTCTCTATATTATTATTGTTAACCAAACCAAAAGGCAATAATTAATTAGTTAATTAGTTTACAATTAATTATTAAATGTTAATTAAATAAAACTATTGTTTTTAATTACACAAAAGGGTCTCAAAAATCATGGAATTTCGTCAAATACCCTTGAACTCTTTTGTGAATTTATAAGGTAAATTAGAATGAAACCCTTAAGATTTTATATTTTTCCTTTTATTTTTATATTTAAAATTTATTACTTATTTTATATGATTTAATCATCTCACAACTTTTTTTATTATATTATGTTAATTTTTATTTAAAATAACATAATTAATATTATCTAAATTTTAATATAATACTGCTTTAAAACTATAAATAAACAGAAAATTAAAATAACACAATATAATAACATATAAAATAGGTAAATAATAGTATTGGAAGGTATATAAAAAATTTTAAAATAAAAACGAAAAATTAAATTATATGAGACTGATAGACTAAATTTATAATTAAACCTGTAATTTTCTTTTTAAAAAAAATTAACTCCCTTCCCCAAAACCTGTCATCTATCGACATTCTTCGAAGCTCACCTCTTGTCTTACATATATATATATGTGTGCTTCTCTCCATCAATCTTCCATTTTCATTCAGATATCCAAAACCCTTCTTTTGTTTCATAGATAGGACAAGCTCTGCAAGATCAGCGTTGAAGAATAAGTAGTGAGAAAGAGCTGAGAATGGCGGCTTCTGATAAGGGGGTGGAGACAGTGGTGCTAGGGAATTATGTAGAAATGGAAACTGAAGGGAAGTCTCGAGACGTCAAAACAAAGCTCTCCAAGATCTTGTGGCATGGAGGTTCTGCTTATGATGCCTGGTTTAGCTGTGCTTCGAACCAGGTTTCTTATCAATATTCCTCATTATATACTCTATCTAGCTTCTTCATTTAGTTCTAGTTTTAGTTTCAGTGCTAATGAGTTTTGGTTTCTTCTTGTATTGTATCATCAGGTGGCTCAGGTTTTGCTTACCTTACCATACTCATTTTCACAACTAGGGATGTTCTCAGGAATAATGTTTCAGCTCTTCTACGGGTTGATGGGAAGCTGGACAGCTTATTTGATTAGTATACTATATGTAGAGTACAGAACCAGGAGGGAAAGAGAAAAGTTTGAGTTCAGGAACCATGTAATCCAGGTAAATTCTGTACAAAATCTTCTGATATTGTTCATAACATAACATGGGTTTTACTAACTTTTTTAAATTTTTGTGTGTGTTTTTAAACAAATAGTGGTTTGAAGTTCTTGATGGTCTCCTTGGAAAACACTGGAGGAACGTCGGTTTGGCATTTAACTGCACTTTTCTTCTGTTTGGATCTGTCATTCAACTCATAGCTTGTGCAAGGTACCTAACCTTTGAATTTTCCATATAAAACTAGGGTTAAGTGATTTTCCTTTCCACACAATCCCCCATATTACTTTGGTTTTCTTGTCTTGCAGTAACATATACTACATAAATGATAATCTGGACAAGAGAACATGGACGTACATTTTTGGGGCATGTTGTGCCACTACAGTGTTTATTCCTTCATTTCGAAACTACAGAATCTGGTCTTTTCTTGGCCTTGTCATGACTACCTACACTGCTTGGTATCTTACCATTGCTTCACTCCTCCATGGCCAAGTAAGTACAATTTCTAATGTTAGTTCATTATAATATATGTTGATGCATTCTCTAATCTCCATAATGCATTATAAGGTTGAAGGAGTGAAGCATTCGGGTCCAGCAAAAATTGTGCTATACTTCACTGGTGCTACAAACATTCTCTACACATTTGGGGGACATGCTGTTACCGTGTAAGACAACCTTTACATTCAGATTTGTTTATAGATCAGGATCAATTACAAAGAATCTTTGAAACAATATCGGTATTCATTAATCACCAGTCACTTTCAATGCTATAATTTGCTTCATCATGACTAAAAAGCAAAAGGTTTTCGTGAAAGAGACCAAACTTCCACTTGAGTAGACATAATCCGACCATAGTGATCTAATTAACAAACTTTGTCTGTATATATAGTATTACGCATGTATAAATCTGTTCTTGGGTTTGTAGTTTTGTGCTAAGCTCACAAAAAGTGACAATTCTTTGGCGTGGGAGGCAAAAAAGTGGTGTGTCTCCTTGGAAACCTTCCTCTTCCTTTTCAATGTAGAAAGCCAATCCTCTTTTGTATTCTACACTTTTGCTTTTATCAAGTTACTTTCTTGTCTTATATATATCTTGGTTTCAACGGGGTTTGTCCTATGACCCGACCAGTTCAACTCACTAACATGCGACTCAAATCTAATCCGGTCGAATATATAGTTCATTATGATTTTTAAGTTTTTAAATTTATAAATTAAAACATTTTATTTTAATTAATTATATCAAAATAATCGTTCTTTTTTTGTATAATTAGTCTGAATCAGTTTAACTCTTTTAAATTAGTCGGATTGAGCTGGTCAACTAAAACCTAACTTATTAGCTTACACTTAGCAATACCAATATGCTTTTTGATTCCACATTCTAGTTTATTTTAATTAATTTGATTATTTTGAGATAAAAATGATTAATTTGAAGTTTGAAAAATCAGGGAAATCATGCATGCAATGTGGAAGCCACAGAAGTTCAAGGCCATATACTTATTGGCTACTCTCTATTGCCTCACACTCACACTTCCTTCAGCAATAGCAGTCTATTGGGCATTTGGGGACTTGCTCCTTGACCACTCCAATGCATTCTCTCTTCTTCCTAAATCTCACTTCAGAGACATTGCTGTTATTCTAATGCTCATTCATCAGGCATGTACTCTACATTTCTTGTGTTTCATGCATGTCCAACAAATGGCTTGATGGGTTCTTTTTTTTTTTTTTATTTCCAAAATTGCAGTTCATAACATTTGGGTTCGCCTCCACTCCTTTGTACTTTGTTTGGGAGAAAGCAATAGGCATGCATGAATGCAAGAGCTTGTGTAAGAGAGCTGCTGCGAGGTTGCCTGTCGTTATTCCTATCTGGTTTTTGGCTATCATCTTCCCATTTTTTGGGCCAATTAACTCCACCGTTGGATCACTCCTTGTCAGCTTTACAGTCTACATCATCCCTGCACTTGCTCACATGTTCACCTTCAAGTCAGCATCTGCAAGAGAGGTACGCCAAGACTAAAACGATATCGTTTTATCAAATTGGATTTAAATTGTGGTTTGTTAAGTGATGAAAATCGTTGTGATGGTGCAGAATGCAGTGGAGCCACCTTCCAAGTATTTTGGAAGATGGGTAGGGTCGTACGTGATCAATGTGTTCGTGGTGGTTTGGGTTCTGATTGTCGGGTTCGGGTTTGGTGGGTGGGCTAGTATGATCAACTTTGTACACCAGATAGACACGTTTGGTCTCTTTGCCAAGTGCTACCAGTGCCCACCTCCCACCATGCCACCACCACCGATGATACCACATCCTAATGCCACGGCGGCTCTTCCTCTCTACCACCTCCATCACAACCACACTCGCAGCCCTTGATTTGGCCACATCAGAAACTTCTAACTACAACAACTTGCTCGAGTCCTCCTGCTCAGCTCATTCACTGTGATCGGTTTCTTTATTTATTAGATTCGATGAGGAAACGAGAAGTGTTTGCATTGAAATTTTTGGAATCATTTGAAGTTTTAAGCTATTCTGCATGCCAATGTGCCTCACTCTTCTTCAAGTTTCGACTGTACTATCTCATCAAACATCCTTTTAAGGACAAAGATGGCAAAAATATCCGGTCGGATTCAATCAAAAACTTAATATAATATTATTTTAGATAAAATGAATTTTTTAATTTTTAATAAAAATATTAAATTTTTTTTTTGAGGGAAATAAAAATATTAAATTTAATCAAACTCAATTAAACTTCAAGTTATTCAAGTCCGATTAGACTCGAGTTCAAACCTAAAGCCTTAAACTTGGGCTCAAAAATAGAATTTTGGATTGAGCTCGACCTTAATAGGCTTGACTTAACTTGATTCTACTAATTATCAACTCTAATTAAGGATCTTTTAAAGTTAATCAAACAAGTCAAAATTAAAATGTCACAACCTTAAATCGAAAGACAAGTAAGGATGGCAACAATCCAAACCAAGTTTTATTTCAGTCCATGTCCAACTTGATTTTTTTCAAACAAGAGTTCTTCAACTATTGAATAAAGCGACACTGGCATAGAATTTGAGTCACCGCCGGATTGAACTTGAAGTTGATTCGAAAGCGGTGTCTGATCTCCTCTCTTCTTCCAACCAGCAATCAAGGATATTTAATCCACTTGTCTGGAGCATTCATGAACTGTTCATTAGGAATTTGACTGTTGTTCATCGACATATTTATCGAGATACTACCAAATACGCCGACTGGCTAGTTAATTATGCCAGTCATTTTACTGTAGGCGTTACATATTTTACTACCTCACCCGTTGAGTGCCACCTTATTCTGTTAAATGATTTGTCTAGAATCTATTTCCCTCAATTAATTGTGTAATTATGTAGTTGTGTAATTTTAAACTACTCAAATCTTATTTGGTTAGACTTAAATTTTTTGTCCGAGCTCGATTATACTCAAGTTGCCTAAAAAAATAGGGTCGAGCCTGAGTCATTGTCATTCTAATTGGCAACACTGGACAGGGTCACATAAATTATGAAAACGACATATCATGCAAATAAGATAAGGATAAGACAACAACATGGGAATATATTTAACTTCATACTTGGCTTTACTACTCATCAAAAGCCAACCATAGACAGAAGTAACTACAATAACTTCTCGTCTTTTTTTATGGATGTTAAATTTGATCTGGCTCGATTTTATCCTGAGTTGATGAGATTACGAGTTAAGGTCCAACTAAATACGTACTGGCACAGTTAAATTTGAAATCCCTAAAAAAGATGTGAAGTTATTATGTTCCTTCTCTCTGTAGTTGGCTTTTAATGAGTAGTAAAGCCAAGTATGGAGTTGAATGTATTCTCACCCCGGTACGTGGCCCTACCATTACTTAAAAAATGATGAAGTTAAATGTATTTCCAGCCCGGCCCGTGACTCGAACATTACTTTAAAAATAATGTCATTTTTGACATTTTTCTTTAAACAAAATATATGGTGGGTTGGGGTAGGGTATGTCGTTTTTGACATTTTTCTTTAAAAAATATATATGATGGGCCGAGATCGGGTATTCCTAATCTTTTCTACCTAACGTTAATGTAACATCTTTTAATCATGATATTTTTTATTGTAATGACATATTTTAAAGTGTACAATTTTTTGAAAATTTTTCAATTTAATGTTCATATTTTTTAATTTTTTAATTATGTGACTAATCCTTTATAACCTTAATAATTCAATTCAAAATATTAATTTTGTTAATCTTTTACTAATTTCACTAATAGATTTTTTTATAAGTTGAGTATTTTAGTTTGTGTAGATAATTAGCTGACAATTTAATTAAAAATTTTAAAAATTTGAACACTAAATTAAAAAAAATCTTAAAAGATTAAACAATTTAAAATCTTTTATTTATTTGTTCCGACATAATATCGTACCAGCTCAAGTTTTATAAATTTTAATATCATTTGTTAGTGCAAACATAGGGTTAGAATTGTTAAGTTTTGATATAATTGTAAAGTTCGAATTTAAGAGCGGTTGGTTCGTATGAGAGAATGATAATAAGAATGGGAATGAATATAGTGAAGAATGATAATGGATATCATTATTATAATTGTGATGGTTGGTTATGAAGAATAAATGGTTAACATTATTATTGATAATAGTTGGTTTGTAAAAATATTAAGAAATAAAAATATATATTTTTTAATTAATTAAATAAAATATTTTAAATAATTATACTGTAATTAATGAATTACAATATATTAATTAATTAGAATATTATAATTAAGTAATTACAAAATTTTAATTAAATAATAATAATATTTTAATTAATTATATTGCAATTTATTATATTTTAATTAATTATTAATTACAATATTTTAAGTAATGAATAATTATATTTTAATTATTTATATTTTAATTAATAAATGAATTATATTTAATTAATTACATTGTAATTAATTAAAATATAATTCATTTATTAATTAAAAATTATAATTAATTAACTTAGATATAATTAATTATATTTTAATTAATTAATTATATTTAATTAATTAGTATTAAAAATATTTTAAAAAATAGTCATTATTGAAAAATAAGTTTCATTTATCTACTAAATGCAAGGTATACAGAATTCCTCAAAAGTAAGATATCAAACTATTGCTCTTATAATAATATTCAGTAACTAACTTCTCACTTTTTATTCCTTACCTAATAACCCCCTTTAAAAACTCGTCAACCAAGCATCTCTTTAATAATTATTTTTCATTTTTCATTCAAAATTAAGAGAATAATGTGTATAAAAACAATTAGATAGAAATTTGATAATAAGCCCAAGTCCAAACCCAATATCTGAATTTTTATAAGCCAAACCCAATCTAAAAGGTCCAAATCCAATTGAAATATTAAACTTTGGACCCAAACTTCACAAGTGAAAAACCCACTCTTTTTACTAAATTTGAATTCAATTCGAACCTTATTTGTAATGACTCGAACCTTATTTATTGACTTAGACTGACCTAAACTTGATTCCAGGTGCTAAATAGCTCAACATTGCATATATTTAATAATTAAATTAATCGGTTCAATCGTAAAAGCTTAAATTATCAAATATTAATCAAATAACTCTTTTTGTTAGAAATTAATTAATTAATTCAATTTACTTTAATAACTTGTTATTAAATTTTGATTAATTTATTTATTAATTGATTAATTTTTATAAATTAATAAATTTTTATAAATAAATTATATCATTACATCAAGGTCAAGAAGTTAGTGTAGAACAACTTCTTGTCTAAGGAATTATGGAGGTTAGCGAGTTTAGTTCTACGATCCTCTTTGTCATCTTTTCAGGATTTTTTTACTTATATCTTGG
>JAOSBM010000205.1:35295201-35307926 GCA_027568955.1 Erythroxylum tenue | reverse complement strand
TTTTAGTCTTACGGAGACTTCAATTAAGTGTAGACCATGAATCTTATATCTTCTCCGTCTAAAACGAATATCACTATTGCAAAGCCCTTTGAACTTTAAGGGCGTCATTGTTTATAGACCAAAGAGAAAAAGGTTCCATTTCTCATTTTCTTGGACCTACAAAGTACTGTTCTCGACCTTGTTTTGTTAAACTATAGAAGATTGGCCCAACAAAAGATCCTGTACTGAGATTGAGAGTAGAGACACCACATGGGCTGTACTTTTACTGGACTGATTTGCATAAAATCTGAGATGCGTTAAGGGCAAAGGCCTTAATCGTCCATTAATTTAACATTTTAAAAATAAATTAAGTAAATTTATATGGTTACTTATCATATTGTATTTAGAAATATTGGTATAAATAATAATTTTAAAAATAATTTCTTTAAAATTAATTAAATATAAGATTATTTCAATTCAATGTTAAACTTTTAAGAGTTTTTAATTTAAGACTAACTTTTCAAAATTTGTATAATTATGATCAAAATGTACCATTTTGACCTGGTGTATACAAGTTTTTAAAAATTAGTCACTTAATTGAAATTTTTTGAAGATTCGACAATAAATTGAAAAAATCTCAAATAGTTTGGCAAATTTGAATCTGTTGTCTCCTGTATTGAATATCACTTTTGCGCAATATTCAAGATATATTCAATAATTACAAAATTAGACCAGTTCCTTTGATTCAATCGTAAAAGCTTTGAACTATTCAACTTTTTTATTCAACTTTTGACTTTTTAGTTCAATTTATTTTAATAATTTTTTTATTAAAAATCAATCATTTTATTAATTAATCGGCCAATTTTCTTAAACTAATTTGTTTTTATAAATCAAATTAATTATCATTTAATAGTTGTAAAGATTTTTTAATCAAACATGTAGGTTTATATGTGTATAATTGTATATAAAGACTATCATATAAAGTTGAGCCCAATTAATTAAAGTGGTCTAATATGTTTATGGTATTTTGGGCTTCATGCATCTATTTTAAGTATATGCTTTATATGTGTAGAAACCGAGTTTATAATTTCAAGTTTTATGATGGGCCAAACTAAAAATTAGAGAAATTAGATTAGGGTTTTATCCTAATATAAGTGGTTATGATCTCTGAATTAAACGTACACATAATTCTTTTTCTGACATTCCATCATCAGATAGAAAACAAAGAGTTAGGGAAAACTCTGAAAAAAGATTACGTTTTAATTTAGAAGACAAACCGCAAGGCTCTAGTGCAAATCTCACAATAAATTCAGGTATGCTTCCGCTTTTATTTGATTCTTGATTATTTGATATGAACGGATCTTGTTTTTTTTAAGAGATTAAAACTCAACAATAGTATCATTTTTCAATTAAATTTCAATTTCCTCAATAGATAAGAACAATTTATTTAATTTTATTCGATCTTTAATATATATTAGTTTTTATGACGTTAAACTTTTAAATTTTAAAATTCTTATCGTATTAATTTAACTTAGTTTTCTTTTATTTAACTTCTAATTTAGTTTTTAAAACATTAAATATAATGAGTACTGAGCTAGTAAAGTTATGAAACACCTTCCGGTGTATAGTTAAATAACAGAACAGAACATACCATTTGATCCAATGTCTATGAAGCTGATGGTTGCAGATTTACCTGATTTGTAAAGGCAAAAGGAAGCTTAAGGAATTGAATGAAACAACATTGCCTGTTCCTTACGAATCACTAGTCCTCTTCTGTTTTTCATTTATATTATCTGATTGATGTAGATGGCTCCAAAAGAGCACTTGATGGATGGTATTGAGAAGTCTAAATCCTTACATTCACTTGCATGTTCTTCATACCGACATGTCCTATTGGAAATGATGCATTCTACGGAACTTGTTCCTTTCAAACCGGCTTCTTACGTGCTTAACCAGAGACATATGGGTGAGTTTCACTGTTACGACATTTATGTATCATCTCGTACAATGCTCTTGGATCTATTATGGAACGGGAGTCGTAATCTTCTGGTTTTGACATCTAAAAAGATCTCTCAAGAAAGAGAAGATAGGTTTAACAAATCTGATTCATTGCACTATTCAGGAGGATTGGAGCACCCTGTCCCATTAGGGTGTTCCAAACCTGTACTACCTAATTTGATTCACACATTTATATGCATTTATTAAAGTGTTCCAATCCTGTACTAACTAATTTGATTCACACATTCATACGGACCACCATATAAATGTGTGAATCTAGTGCAGGTTTAGAACACCCTATAAATGTGTAAATCAAATTAGGTAGTATAGAGTTAGAACACCCTGTCCCATTAAGTGTATATGAGATTTAATAGAATAGGGTTGAAACTGATTAATTGAAAGAAAATATTTGATTCCGATTCTAGATGGTCTTAGGTGTATTTTCAAATACCAATCATGGATTGTTCAGTTCACACTTTTCAAGCATTTATATTGGATGTGATAGTGGAACATGTAAAATAAAAAGTTAAAAGATTCGATTGATATTAAACTGTCGTAAAATTGACCATATATTGAATAAAATTAAATAATTTAAATTATGATTGAAAGATAACGTTTTTACGGATTGAAAATTTTGAAGTTTAATTAAAAAATTGTGAAAAAAATTAATTGATTTATTTTTGTTTATAAAATTGATTAATTTATAAAAACTGACATATTGATTAATAAACTAATCGCTTATTAATAACAACGGTTATTAAAGTAAATCAAATTAAAAAATTAAAAATCAAACGAAAAAATTAGTCAATTGAAAGTTTTCACGATTTAACTAGTTGGATTAGTTCGATTTTTGAATCATTAGGTTTTACGGTTTTGTTAGATATAGCACAATGTTTAACTATAAATTTGTATAATTAGAGGTAATTCAAAATCATATATGTTTTATTGCTCATTTCCATTCGATTAAGCGTTTGAAGATATTGAAAAAGCTCATCAAGTTGTTGAGACTGTTCTTCGTTCTTTACAAAAATTTCTTAAAACACTACATTTGTAGGATTTTTTTTTTGTATCTTTGTTAATGTACAATTCTCTTGGAAGACAAAAATTTTACTAACAATTTTTTATAATAATTTTATACAATAATAACAACTCAGTAAAAATCTTGTTGAACGCAAAATTTTGAAAAATCCAATAATACGCAGACTTGCTCTTAACTAGTAAAAAGATTACTTCCAAATTTATAATAATTTTATGAGATAATCAATTTAAAAGTGTCTAATCTTTTGATTTTTTTTAATTCAATACTCAATTTTTAAAAATTTTTAATTTAGTAACCAATTTTTTGAACATTTATAATTCATGTCAAAATGTTGTTTTTATGAATAGATTCAAAAGATATATCACATAAGCAAAAGCTACCTCTTGACAAGATTTGTATGAATTTTAAAACATTAGTCACCGAATTGAAAATTTTAGAAAGTTTAGTACTGAATTGAAAATTTTCTAAAAAGTTAAAAGTTATTTAATTTATTATCTCTAATTTTATTAGATTTTCTATAATAAGTCTAATAAGTACTCAAGTTAGATAAGGTGTCATTTTCTCTATGAAACTTTAAACCACTTAATTAGATTACTTCTTTACATCCAATGTTAATTTTTATAATCTCAATTTAATAATAAGTTAAAACAACAACATCATCATCAACCCATTAAAAATTTTGCTGATACGCAGAGTTTGAGGAGGAACTAAAATTTTGCTGATACGCGGAGTTTGAAAAAGTCTAGTAGTACGCTACCTTACTTCTAATTAATAGAGATAATAACAAGTGATAAACATCTTATAGGAATAAAATTTCAACATATTTAAAATTTGCCACATAGGAAATAGATATTTGATTTAACCATACTCCTAATGGATCAGTTGAATATAATTTGTACATCATCAAACATTGCAATAACTTTGGAGATTATTACTAACTAGAGAAGAGAAGAAAGTGCAGAGCAGATTAGTAGATATTAGCTGATGATATGAACAACACAAGTTTCTAAGGCAAAGGATTTGAAGGGTGATTGGGAGCTCTCCTAAGCAATTAGTTATCATAACATTTATGTACAGAATCCAGAACTGTTGTATTGGTCATTGACTTAATAAAACCCTCTTGAACCTCTTGACTGGTATAGCTCCAATTTACTCTTTGCTTCTGGTAAAAGAGATTGAATCACAGGATATTCAATCAAATGTGCTTGTTTAAAAGACCATTCCAGCACAATAAGCACCTCTTCATTGGCAAGAACTTCACTGTCAGGACAGTTTATAGAAATGTGACACAGCAGAATCAGGGAAGGAATCTGAACCGCTTGCTCTCCAAAGTATGCTAGTTGAATAAGATGTTTGGTGCCTCCTGAATTGATGATTGCCTTGGAGTGATTAACACGAAGGAAATTTCCTTCGCAGGCAAACTTGTTTAGTGCAATTGCTGCTTGCATTGTAACCTCTGGTTCCCTTTCATCAAGCAGCTTCACCAATGGAGGGATGATTCGGGTTTCGGTAGCTCGGAAAGTCCGAGCGAGATGACCAAGAGACTTGATACAAGGTACTAGGAGCTCTGAATCTGCTTGTTCAACTACTCGCAGCAATTGATCAACAACTGCTTTAGCTGCATGTGATGTGGGCTTGAAAGCAGAGCGTCTCAGTTCAGAATTTTCCTCTGCTACTTCTGTGATTTCCATTAATGCCATGGCTGAATAGGTTTGAACATCTTCAGGTCCTTTCTCTAAAAGCACTGCAAAGCACAGAAGGGCTCTTGACTGTGTTATGTTATTGCATACTGTAAGATTTCCGCTGGAAAGCTTCCAAAGTGCTCTTGCTGCCATAGCTTTCATTTCTGCTTTAGTTGCTGGATCTTCATATTCCCTTCCCTTGATGCTAGTCCCCATTAAAGAAACATGAGGATTGTGACGAGAATGATGTGGTCTGGTGTTGTTTTGGTTAGGATTCGGGTTCGGGTTATCTTTCGCTTTCGTTGCAGCATTAATAGGAGGGTGATTTGTTCCTTGTGGTGGTCTTGTCTGTGATTGCTTGCTCTTAGGTTGAGCACCCATTGCCAGGGTGTTTGATACTACATTTTGCATTTGGCTAGGAGTTCTATTGTTCGAGGGATGAGCAATTTTTGGGAGAGTTTCATCTTCTTGCTCTTTCTTTTCATTAGGATCTGGACTGTTACTAGCCATCACAACCGAATGAATCGACATAGTTTGCTTGCTTGCAATTGCATACTTGCTATGTTCTTGGACAGTTTCAAATGCAAGATGACTAACCAGAAACCTGATGATATTGTTCTGCAGAAAATGATCCTGACATTTGGGATGATTCGCAGCCATTTCAGAGACAGCCCAAGCCACCACAGCCTGAACTTTCATGTGACCTTCTTTCAGGATTTTCGCAAACACTGTGCAAACACCTGCATTTACAATATGTTCGACATTTTCACCGTCACGTGCTAACAATCCAATAGCCCTGGAAGCATTTTCCTGACCCTCCATTTTACCTTCTTTAGCCAACTTCAACAATGGTGGAACACCACCTTCTTCTACAATCAATTTCCCATACCGATCATTGTCTCTAGCTAGCGAAACCAACGAAGCCGCAGAATCAGACCTCTCCTCCAACGACCCAGTATAGAGAATAGCAATCTGTTCCCATATCAGACACAAGATTGGTTCATTGGCAGCAATAGGAGGCAGCCCCAAGTACTCATCGTCACGATCATCGGCCGATGCCGATACACGCAAGAGCCAAGACACGTCGCCTATTGAATTCTCGAGCTGTATCGATATTTTCCGAAAAGCCGCTGCTGGTATGATGGTGAAGATACGTTTCATGATGCCGCTGACACGACATTTCACGACTAGTATCAGCGCTTTATCCAGGACTTGTTCTGTGTCATCGATGATCCGCCGTGTGGGGCGTTCGTAAAGGTCGTTGCTGGCACGAGCAGCCTGACGTAAAAGTCCGGCCAGCTTCTCCGTTTTGCTCTTCAGCTCCGCACAATCTTGTTTAAAGGACTGTGCATGGTCAGCTTCTTTTGTCACAAGGTCTGCTAGTTGTATTGGCCTTGCCAGGATAGCTTTAACAATGTCCCCCATGGCCAGAGCAGACCAGAACCTGTCGAATTCAGATGATCACAAAAAGATAGCTCTTTTCAGAGACAAAAAACCAAGAAACGAAAAGGGCTGTTTCCAAAATCACAATCCCTGACGTGTATGATATAACTTTTTCTCTAGTTGTTGAACTCCTCCATTATTTCCGAACCAAAACATCAGGTTTCTGTCGTCTGTTTATCAACCTCTACCTCCTTCATCTCGTCAGCTTGGAATGGAAGGTGTTGGAGATTATGTCACCGTCGTGGTGGCGGTGGCGCCGGCGGTGGTTTTTGTGTCTTGGCTTATGTGATTACAGAGAGAAGAGGGTGTAACAAGGAGGGGTTTGTAATGGTCAAACGTGAATTTCTCCAAGTTTTAAGCTCAGAAACTCTGAAAACTTACCAAATTTCTTTCGGTTGTGTGTCAGGAATTACAACCTATTTATTGGTTGGCTCCAACTTTTGTTAATTTAATGCATGATTATTAACAGATTTTTGTCTAACCTAATTCTGTGCATGAGCTTGACAGCTTACCATAAACAAAAAGGACAAAACCCAAATCAGCGATTTCAAACCTGTTCCAAAGCGGGAGGTATATCAAGTACAGTGAAAAAACCAATAATTAAATATCGATATCGCCGGTTCAATCAACTTTTCAGTTCAAATTTTTACTTTTTTGTTTAATTTATTTTTAATAAATATAGTTATTAAAATTTATTAATTAATCGAGCCAATTTTATAAATTAATTAATAAAATTTTAAACATTATAATTAATTAATTAATTTTTATTTAACATTCATTTTTTCTTTTTAGCTTCGAAATTTTCATATTTTAAAATTTTTAATTTTATATAATCTTTTATTCAGTTTTATAACGATATAATTTTAGTCGAATCTCTTAAATCTTAAATTGATTTAACTTTTAAGTCTAGTTTTTAAAACATCAGAATTTTTTTAATATATCCAAAATAAGTATTAAAAAAACCTAGGACTCCTAATATAATCAAATTATTTATTAGTAATACAATGGTTAATTATACTTTAATCTTATAATTTAATTTTTTATTCAATTCTTATATTTTAAAATTTTTTATTTCTCTCTTTATAATATTATTTAGTCATCATGCAATTAATATTGTTATATTTCGTTATTTTTCTGTTCATTATTTCAAAATTTTCTTCATATTGAAACTTGAAAATTATAATGTTATATAAGTGAAGAATTAATAAATCAATAATTAATAATATCTAAGTGATAATATTCAAAATATGAGAAATAAAAAAATGTTAAATCATAGGAGCTCTTAGTATATTTAACTCATAATATAAATACTAAACTCCTTGATAATTAAATATAGAAGGGCAAGGGTTTACTTAGATGCAAAACATGCGGTGAAGAAGAGGAAGCAGAAGAGAGGGATCGTTTTATTGTCATTAGAGGAGTCCTTAATTGTAATTAATGATCGTTATTGTTACGTTTCATTCATAACTTATTGAGGATTTGTAACCTCGAGACGTGAAAAGGCAATAGAAATTAAGAATGAGCTGAGGATGGCTAAAAGGCAAGCGTTTATAAAAAAATTCAATGGTTAAAAAATTTAACACGTTTAACCAGTTTTATTATAGAAATTTCGAACCGTTTAACTTTTCAGTTTTTAACTTTTAAGTTCGGTTTACTTTAATAACTTTTTGTATTAAAAACTGATCAGTTTATTAATTAATCGATCAAATTTTGTAAATTAATAAGTTCTAATAAACAAAAATTAATTAATTAATTTTCATTTAATAATCTTTTTCAATCGTATTTTAAATTCTTTAATTTCATTCAATCTTTAGCCAATTTTATATCGGTCTAATACCGATTAAACCTTTTAAATTTTAAATATCTTATCTTACTGGTTTAACTTACAACTTGTTTTTTAAACATCGAGTAAATTTGACTTTGAAATATTTTAATAGACTAATTTAGACTGATTCAAGTTAAAATCCAACTAAATAAGTCTAAAGAAGATTATAAATAGGTTTAAGATTTTTAATTATGTTTGAAACTCAAAAGAATTTAAGAACAAACTCACTTATCTAAATTCAACTCAAGTTTAAATTTGTCAAAAAAATTTAACCCTAATAATCAAATTATATTATTATTCTTAAAACGAGTCTTTAAATTTTAGGATGGTCGAGTTGGTGGAGAGGAGAGCATAGGGTAAAAGATTCTATGTTCGAATCCTCTTATTTAAACTCTCTCGATCGAGTCTGTTATACAAAGTATGCCTTCGTGTTTTAGGGATGGTCGAGTTGATAGAGTAGAGAGCATAGGGATGATGTGATTTGCATGGATTCCTCCTTTTTCAAAAAAAAAAGTCTTAGAAATAAAGTTTGACGTAATTTTAATTTAATCAATCGTTAAATTTAAAAGATCTTTTAAATCTTTTTTATGGCAAGAAAATCCTAAATAATCTCATTTAATAAAGTGAATTTATTTCCGTACATAACACACACACTTGAAACCCATAAAATGTATCGATTACGTTGATTAAATTAATAAAATAATATCATTCCCTTTAATCTAAATTTTAATGAGATTTGATACTTCTTGAATGGACTAATTCAATCAACTTTTAGACTATTTATAAATAAAATAATAGTTCGTAATCGAACTATAAGAATTTAAATTTGACCAGATTTATTATGATAATTAAACTTATCAATTACTCCCTCCGTTTCATAATAAGAGTCGTTTTAGATACATTTTAATTATTCAAAATAAGTGTTATTTTTGACTTTGTATGTATGTTTATAATTTTTCTTCCAAAATTAACCTTTCATTTTTTTCTCATCTTAATTATACAGATCACAATTTCAAAGCAATTTAAATTGTCTCACATGCTAATTTCTCTCACATGATAAGGGTATATATATAATTTCATTAACTTTCTTAATAAACGTGTATTTTTTTAAAACGACTCTTATTATGAAACAGAGGGAGTATATATTATTGGACCTCTTTAAATTCTGTATTAATGATATTTTTATTATCGTTGATTTACCTTCTTCTTTTCTTTAATTAAAATTATCATTGTTACATTAGTTGCAACTAGCAAACCTATCTACTAGGATCAGATTTTTTTATTTTACTATAATGTTTTTATCATATTATATTAAATTTTATTCACAAATTTATATATGACCTACTAATAAATTTAATGTACTACCTAAGGCAAGTTTCTGAAGCCGGGATGAATTAGAATTACGTACCAAACAGTTAGTACTTGAAAGAAACCAAATATAATAACTACTAAAGAAAGGCTACGTGCCTCTTACAGAGAGCAGTTGGTACTGCGTCACAATCAATGTTTAGCAAATCCACGGTTTAATCGTAAAAATTGTAAAAAATTTAATTTATGTTTAATTTTTTATTTAATTTATTTTAATAATTTTATTGTTAAAAAATAATTACTTTATTAATTAATAAATTAATTTTTGTAAATTAATAAATTCTTTTAAATTAAAATAATTTTATTAATTTTATTTAACAATTTTTTAAATTAAACTTCAAATTTTGTTATAGAAAAGGACAACAATTTTCAATTATATTCTAAATTATTTAATTTTATTAAATATTTAAATAATTTTACGATAGTCTGATAGTAATTAACTTCTCAAACTTATAAATTTTTTATAGTGTCGTTTAGTTTTCAATTCGATTTTTTTAAAATGTTGCTAATAATTGAAGCCTACTCTATAGTGTACTGCATAGCCACTGAATGTAGAAGACTTTATTCTACCGAAAGGTTCGTACTTAAATTTGTACGGTTGCTTTATTGGAAGAAAACAAAATCCAATCAACAAATAAAATTAGGAGTAATAAAGAATCAAAGTTAAGTTTGTCACAAGTTTTTAATTAAAGTTTAACTCGAAACTCTTAAACTCTAATTAGGTTGCAATTAAAATAATATTATTTAAATAATTAAGTAAAATAATAGTATTTGAAAAAAACATTCTTTAATTTATTAATATTAATTTTTCTAAATAGATTTAGTCAAAATTCTAATCAATTCTCTTAAATTTAAATCCAATTAACTTAAATTAACTTATTTAATTTTGTGTCAATTATTTGGTTAACATAAATAAAATGTACAATTACTTTATATCTTCGAAATAACTTGATAAATAAATACAATTTATAATTATTCAAACATGTCCCAATAAAATCGAGAAAAAAATCCTTTGTTCCGATTAAGCTAATTCACTTTTTTGTGAGGCTCGTATATATTTATAGAAAAGATTTAATATGACCAAATTGAAAGAGATGATTTAATGTGGATAAGATCAGTAAAAGATAAAACATTTAATATTTTTTTAACATAAAAACTTGCAATAATTACCCTTTAAATGTATAAACTTTCGAATTAACGCAATAATCTACAAATCACATCAACTGAGTACTTCATACTAAACAAGTTCTATACCTCAAGTTCGATCGAAATAATGTAGATAGGAGGAATCAAACACAAAATTTTTTGATCTTATGCCCTCCACTCTAGTACCTTGACCACCCTAAGCCTTTGTTTGGATGAAAGGAAAGCAAGAGAAAAGAAAGTGAGAGAATTGTATTTCTCTTGATTTTTCTTGTTTGGACAAAAATAAGTAAAGGAAAAGTGAGAGAATGAAGAGGAATAAGAGAAAAATTTGGATCAAATGTATTTCCCACCAAATTAGTAGGAAAGGAGGAGAAATTCAAGATAAAGTAAGGCAAGATAAGTAAATTACCGTTGAATCTTTATTTAACAAAAGATAAACAAGTTCTATAATCAATGACATAAAGGTCTATAAGTTTCAATTCCCTCTTTTAATAAATTAAGAAAACAATCAAGGGAAAGAAAATCTCATTTCTCATCCATTCATTTTTCCTCTTTTATTCTCAATATTTTTTTTCTTTTCTCTTATATAAATAAGGATCCAAATAAAGATTAAGTGACTGTAACACCTAATCCATATAACCATAGATTTGAAAAGTTGAGCTAGGAATTCTTGTAGCTGGGCACTCAAGCACCTAACGATAACTGTTTCAATAAAAGCAAATCATATCGTAGCCAAAAAGAAAAAAGCAAATCACATCGTAGCCAAAAAGAAAAAAGCAAATCACATGTTCCACATGATTATTACCATAGAATACGCTACTGAACTTATATACAGGAAGAAGGTGAAATCTGTCCAAAGGACAGATACTTTTGTGATAAGGAACCAAAATCTGACACATCAAGTACTTGTCACGAAAGATTTTAATTTTTTAAATTAAGTATCTAAATTCTTAAAAATTAAAAAATAATGTAAAACGTATTTTATTAACACTTTATTTAATATAATTGACTAAACATATGAACATTGATATTTGAAAGGATTGTGTAGTTTTTACCTTTTTAACATAAATTTTGATTTTATAACAAATATATTAACGACTAAAGTACAAAATTTAGCACAAAATTATCTGCTTTTCGTGAATTTGGAGAGGGTGCAAATATATTGGCGACTATATATTGAAAATATCACATAAATCTTTTTTAAATGATATTTTTACATATTTTATTAGTCATATTAATAAAATATTAGTAGAGACAACTTTTTAATTGAATTATTCGACTTTTAAAAATTTTAATGCTTAATTAAATACTTAAAAGTTTGATACTTTAAATTTTTAATTTAATATCTAAACATTTAAAAATTGGAAAATAATTTAAAATGTTATTTTTATTAACCTTTTATTAATATATCTCATTAAACCGGTGAATATTAATATTTGAAAGGATTAAACTTTTTTTTTGTATTTATTTATATATTCAAAAACTGAATACTTTTTTAATGATAAAAAATTATATATATATATATATATATAAAAGTCATGTAACATATTCAAATATTAGTCTTCAGCTATATTAATAAAAAATTTAATATAGACAAGTTTTTAAATTGAATTACTCAAAATTTACTCGAAAACAATATTTCTAGTAGGTAAAGATAAGATAGCATATTATTGGATCTCCTCAGATCCCGCAACTCAGCAAAGCTTCAATTGAGTATTTCATCATTACCCTCAATAACGGGACAAGATTTTTTGTGTATGTAACTTTATGCTAACTTTGTTTCAGACGATTCCATCCATACATTTATCTGGATTTTACATATTTGTATGAATAAGATCGTCTGGAACAGGATTGGCACATGATTATGAACACAGAAAATTTGATCCCATCAATAACACCAAAGTCTTGCTAGATCTAATAATATGATACCTTATTTTTATCTAAGAGAAAGATTATTTTCAATAGACTCAATTCTAACGTGTGGCTCTTTATAATTTGTTGTAATTTATTTATATAATAATGTTAATGTTCATCACAATCGAACAAATATCTACTTTGAGCCTCTCTTTTTTAATATCTTATACATTTGTAAGCTTTTTACATTTGCACAAAATAGAAATATTCCCTGGAAACTAAGCCACTGAACTCAGGAATCTCAAAACAGGAATCTCAATCATTACACAGCAGAACGTTAACTAGCAATCAGTAACTTTTGTTTTTTTACCTCATGAAGCATCAAAATCAG
>JAOSBM010000205.1:35218302-35230241 GCA_027568955.1 Erythroxylum tenue | reverse complement strand
GAGTGCTGACAAGAATTGGAAATCAATTTTGAGTCACCTATAAAGCATTATTGTGATAACAAGGCGGCCCTAAGCATGGCACACAATCTAGTCCACCATGAGAGAACAAAACATGTTGAAGTTGATCGACATTTCATCAAGGAAAAGATAAAAGATGGAACAATATGCCTAACTTATGTACCAACAAAGAAGCAGACAACAGATGTATTTACCAAAGGACTTCAAAGACAAGTATTTGAAGAATGTATTAGCAAGTTAGACATGATTGATATCTATGATCCAACTTGAGGGGGAGTGCAGTCAAGATAAGGTATTATCACATAATATTGTGATAATCTGATTATAATCAGATTATATTGATTAGATAGCATTATCTTAGGATTATTTCCTTTATTTGTATAGATTCTCTATCCCATTCGGTATCCCCTATTCGTGTATATATGTACTACATTCTCTAAGAAATATGATATAGAGCAAAACCGCTATTAGTCACAAGAACTGAGGGAAAAAGTCTGCCAAGGGATGTCAAACTTTGACTCCGGCATCATAAAACAAACCTGATAACGTGCAGCAGAAATAAGCAGATTCATTGTTGCAACAAATAGGTCTTCTTTCCATTCCAGCTGCTCTAATAGTGCATATTTCAATGATTGCCTCAACTCTGTAGTCTAAAAGCAAGCAAGTAATCAAGATTTACACATAATGTTATACCAAAAGAGTAGAGAACTACAGTAAAACTACAAAATTAGAGCAGAGAACCTGTTTGTCGTCCAGACCCAAGCACAGTTTGTCAGACAAATATGGTTGCAAGTAATCTGCTGTAATCAACAACATTGATAATACCTTAACAGCAGCAACCTGTATTTCCTGCATACAAACTCAAGGACTTGCAATAAAAATACTGAGCCAACAATTTACAAAATAAGACTTATAATTCAAGTTGTAAGATTATGAGCCTACAGAGGTCAGACATGGTGTATTCAACTAAATGTAGGAGACATAATCCATATTACTGAACAATCATACATTTGAGAATATGATAAATTTACTGAGCACATTATGCAAACATACTAAAATCAAGCCTTCAGGATGCCAGGTCAATAGATTGTGCATGCAATCTTAAAAGTTGACAAAGCTAGACTTAATTAAAACATGACAAACATATCAAGCTTTTCACATTTAATAGTTATGATTGATACATGATTTAAAACAATTCCCTCAGGTGTATGAAGCCAGTTAGCAATACTCAAGACTATAGAAGTTCATGGGCCAGGTAAAGTAAATAGATATTAGGAAGCCCACTGTGCATAAAGACCTACTGTATTAACCTAAGGGCCTTCTGATAATCTACAGCACTCAAACTTGAGGAAAAAGTTAAGAAATCAAAAGTAAACTTATGCATTAAGGATCAGTAAACATATAAGTCAACTAACAACTCAAGCAGAAAGCTATAATAGATTTTCTGAAATAGAACGGCAACCAGCCAACCTTGAAAAAGGAAGTATTGAATTCAATTTCAAAGCAATTTAGCATGTTCAACAATCCCAAGACAAAATGTGGAGCAAATATCACCAAGATCTCATCACCCACTCCCCATGCTCAAATTAATTAAATAGCTTGAACATGCAAGATAACCAGCTTGAAAGTGTGAAATACAGAAGATGAATGTAAAGGGGGAGGGAGGCGAGTGTGGAGATAAATTAGTACTAGTGGATAAAGTTCATACAGAAATTTGGGAATAAGATATCAAGGACAAAGCAGCTGCAACAATTGGAATTGGTTTAGTTGTAGATGACAACATCACTTGATGGAAAACTGGAATACTGGGATATATATCCTGAAAAATTAGAGTCATGCATCATGTCAGTTGGATAAACTTAGTCAAAGAATGGAGGGAAACTAAATCACCAGGAATATGGTGCGAACATAAATGCAACAATCCTTTCACAGTACAACATCCAACAATAAAAAAACATAGACAAATAGGATTTAAGAGCAAATAGTCCCAAGAGATATTGTTGAACAAACATATCTGGTGTTGCCCTACCAAATCCATTTGTTTTCTTTTACTTAAGGATGTGTTGAACTTGGGATAGTTCCAGACTTGATCGCTCCTATCGTATCCTATCTTTCATTTGTCAAAATTCTCTACTTTTGTAGTTGGATTTTGTTTCACGGACTCAGTGATATTGCAAGGAAAAGATGATTTTCCTTAAAGAAGTATACGACTGTGCAAAACGTTTTAACTTCTCTTTTAGAACTCATCTTAAATCACAATACATAACCTGTTCCTCTTTTCTTATCTTAAAATAACTACTCTTTTCAAAACTTCCCTGACCATTTGCAGGCTCAGCCTGAAAATATTTCAGCAAATTTATCTTTTACTCTTGGCCAGCGGAGGCAGTCCTAAAAATCCATAACTATTTTGTTTTTCACTCTTAATTGTGACCTAAAATAATGTTATCCCTTAGAAGAAATGCATTCAATCAAAAAGAAAACAAAACATAGTTTCCAAGAGGGCTACTGCTCATATACTGTAATGCTAAATGATACCTTCAAAAATTTTGAGAGCATGAGATGCAGAATTTCCAAAGCAGAACCAATGGCCTGTTGATATCCTTCAATATCCAATGGTTCAAAAAGCCGGCTCACACAAACACTCTGTTCAAAATGCAGTCACCATTATAAGCTAAGAAAAAGAGTTGGGTAAACTAATAAATAAAAGGTGAAAGTAAAGAAGGCATAGAGAATCACTTACCTGTAGGCTTTGCTTAGTTGTGCAAACAAGACGACAGAGAGTGTTGTGAATGGATGAATCATAAAGTAACAGATCACGGATTACAGCACCCAATTTTTCAGAGCACAATGCTGACATGATACATGGTTTCAACAATTCTAAAACCTAGAAGAATAGCGCATCTGATTAGAATTGGTGACTGAAGAATTCTTTACATATTAAAGAAACGGTAGTGCATTTTGTATGGACTACCCTCCTATCTTCATATTTCTATTGCACATGC
Organism: Erythroxylum tenue; assembly: GCA_027568955.1. Lineage (NCBI taxonomy): Eukaryota > Viridiplantae > Streptophyta > Magnoliopsida > Malpighiales > Erythroxylaceae > Erythroxylum > Erythroxylum tenue. The sequence continues at coordinate 35,227,221 of JAOSBM010000205.1, read as the reverse complement.
TCATGCCTACAACCAAGGACACGTGATAGCTCAAGGCATTCAGTTTCACCGATAAGATGACTTAGAATAAAAGATATAGAGCTCACCATCTAATAAGCCCAGTCCAAGATAGAGCTAGAAAAAGTATAAAAACAAACTTGAAACAACTTAAAGAAACTACCAAGCTCACCTTCAATGTTACAGTCCAACGAACATGCTTCACCTTGTATTTCCAATATTCGTGATTAACAAGAATATACTGCAGACAGAAAACTACCAAAGCTAGAACAAGATCATTCTCCACTCTAGCCTCCACCAGTTCCATGGTTAAATCAAGCACTGCAAGATATTATAGCATGCATCTTGAATAAAACACACATGATATAATAAAGTAGTTAAATTTTAGGTGTAACAAAATTCCACGTGATTTATTTAAGAAGATTACCAAAAATGAAATAAATGCACAAATAAAAGCGAATAGAAGATTCAAGTACAGAACAGGATATAATTTGTCTCAAGCCGCAAGCAAACGTGTGTGTGTATTCCTATCCCAATATGCTCCAGAATGCACATAAAGCTTGCAATTTCAGATATGTGTGCCATTTAATCATCCCAGAACAATTGAAACATAAAGTATAATGTGATGAGGAAATAGTTAATATGATAAGGTTAAAAGTACAGATAAGATAAGCAAACAAAACAGTGGCAGATGATGTGTACAAAGCATTGATAACAAGACAGTAGCTATGAGGTGCAGGATATGATACCAGAAATAGCTAAAGGCTTGTCATAATCATTCTGCTCGCAGTCTATTAGAAGCATTTTTGCAAGTTTTCCAGACAGCAACCATGATCCACTGGAAAAAATGAAGTTTTGGTAGATTACAGGACACAAACAAAACTAACTAATAAAGAGGCATTTTATAGAAAACATCTGCATACAAAACAAGATACTGATACTCCAGAACAGCCAAGGACAAAAACTTGCCTAGTCCCACCTGTCAGGCCCAAAAAGAAAAAAAAAAGAGGGAACGTAACAGACCCAAAAGAAGGGAAGGGAAAGGAAGCAACATATCTAATTTTTGGAACACACACAAGTTTATAAAAAACCTACAAAGCAATAGATTGTAGCTACAAGATGCAACCCAACTCATGCATTTTGCCAATATCAAAATGATGACAAAAAAGGAAAGAGTGAAAAAAACAAAAGCTCATTAAAGTTCATACTTTTAAATTACCTTAATGAACCGCCGTAGTCAATACCAGAGGTCCTTTCCTTCGAAGACATCTCAAATATGTTGACTTTCAAAGCCACAGCAGCAATGCGAGATGGATCACTACCAAAAAGTCAAAGAATGGTAGATAAATATCTAAATTTCAGTGGAGTGAGTTTACAGCATAATTAATTTTCATGCAATACCAAGAATGTGAATACCTATAACACCAACCATGGCAACATAGAATGAACATCTATGCAAATTATTTGAAGAAGAGGAGATAACCTAAAATCGGCAGTGGACATAGATAAACTTACCATTTCAACATCTTGGCTAAAATGCTGACACCCATAGACATCACTGCAGTGCTAGAGGAATTTGGAGACAAGTTCTTTATTACAGAGCAAATGATCTCAACCACCCTGAATTAAAGAAAAAGGAGAATGAGTACTAAAAGGTGATCAACATGAGACAGACTAGAGTTGATTAACAAAATCATGGTATAAAATCAGAAAACTGAAATTTGCAATATTAATGCCAGCATCTACCACAAACTTTTTTCAATCTGCCCATTCATTCCAGCAGTTTGGAAATAAAATGAGTTGCCAATGCCCATCAAAGAGAAAGCTACAGCCTGCATATGAAAACATCCAAAAAGAAGATAATCATACAAGACAGAAAGAATGGGACTCCAACTGTAGTTCTCCAACAAGACACTATTATTGTTCCCAACAGTTCCATTAAACAACTTTATCATCTAATTAGTGTACCTTGTTAAAGGACACCATTCGACATAGGAGATCAAGAGTGAGAAGAGCTTCCTCATTACTATCCAAATACAACACTTGGGCCAACCGCAGAAGCAAGACACACAACCCAGATTGTGAATACTACAGACAAGATGCATGTTGTCAGGGATGAGATAGATATGCATTGCAATGCACTGCCAAATAGACATCAAACATTTTTCCAGAACACTACTTAATCAATTTGATTCACACCCTTCAGTTAAATCTTTTGAGATACACCAACATAAATTGTAGACTATAGTAAAAAGCTAAGGATAAAATGGACATTATCAAAAGGAAAGAAGAACATAAGAAAGCAAAACAATCAAGTCATGCAACCATCCATAAATGAAATCAGCAAGAGTAAGGAAAACAAGATTAATATGTAAAGGTATTAATTATCAAAAGCTAGATAAGACATCCATCCTTCAAGGTCCAATGCCAAAAGGCCATGTGTTGATGACGTGTCAGAAAAGGCTATCTCCAGAGTTTTATCTGCCCTGGAGAGGTTCCAGAGTCCATAATTCGTGTACAGTCAACTAAAAAATTATTTTAACAAAATCAAATTAAGAGAATAAATCATCAGTACTAGACAAATGCAGCACCAATATGCTCCCCTTTTTTTAACAATGAAGAGATTTGAACCCAAGTTATGAATGTTGAAGGTTAAATAAAAATTTGGTTGCAAGGGAATGCACCAATACAAGTGCCACATAAATTTGTCACAAAATGCCAATTTACACTTTAAAGAGATATTGACTAACATATGTTGGCCAAAAATTTGGAAAAATATTCACTAAACCTATTAAGCGATAACTTCTTTACCATTCTCTTCCCTCCAAGAATAGCCAAAGATCTAAATGAAACATCTTGGCAAGAAAGAGACCAGATGGAAATAAGGAGCAAAATTAGCAAGCATCTGGTTAGTATTAAGAAAATTTGTGGTCTTTACCTCCCAACGTACAAGAGCAGTATTTCCACTGACAACTTTCAGAATATGTCCACGAGTTTTCCTTGGAATAATCAAACTTTCAACCCCAGGAACACAAAGAGGCTGGCTAGTTTCCACAATCTCTGGGTCAGTATCTACAAAGGTCTCATTAGTTACTTCAAACAAGGATGAGACACCAACAGATGTATGGAGAAAATTATACCTGTTGAGAAAATAAAGACTCAAATTATGAGTAAAAAATAACCGAATCAGCTACTTTTCATTTAAATTGTTGATTATGAGGCTTAAACAGCTCATCATGTGTGATTTCTGGAATAATTAAGGCCAACACCTTCCTTAAACAAAATTAAGAGATAGAGGGTAAATAAAAATACAGAATCTGTTAGCAAGAGTATCAATGACTTTTATGTTTTACAAATAACCAAATTGCATCTGCCACTGCAGATCCGTACTACCATATAGGCTATCTAATTATCTCTTCAAACTACTGGATTTGCAGGCACTTGATCATGAACATAAACATAACGATCATTCCTTTTCATCAAGAGAAAAATAAATTCAACAGTTAAACACTCTCAAACTTGTTATCCAGACATTTGAATCAAATACAGTAATGACAATTCCACATTTAGTCCACGAATCTATCAATCCTTTTGGATTCACCAAGCCAGAACAAAGAATGTAATGTTTATATGTGCACACACACACACTTCATTTCAAAAAACACAGAGCAAGTGCAATGTTTAAGCCTCAGCAACACATTTCACAGGACAGGAGCCCTTCTAGAACTGATGCCTTGCGTACAATACCATTTCTTCTCCTAATTTGATCTAAGAGGAACATTAATAATTACATACATACAAGAGTAAAGTCTAAGGACATATAAGAAATCACCAAGTGGAATGTCTCAAAATATTACTTACACACATTCAGCAGGCCAGCTTCCTTCACAAAGGGATGATAGAAGGCGAACAAGTTCCAAAGTCCTAAATGGAAATTCACCCTCTAAGTTACAAAGTAGGCACCGGATTGGACCATCGATAAAACTTTGTTTGTCCCAAAACTGAATACAAAGTGACTCCTACAAAGTCAATAAGGAACTCTTAGCAATTAATAAATCATAGGCAACAAGAAAAACTCTAGTTGAAAGATCAATTATGACATGCACACCTCTCCCCGATAAATTTTGCAAAGAATACCAAGTATCTGGTTAAAGGTATTGTCCTCTAACTGCACAACAAGAACAGTAATAAGCATAATGAAAACATCTTGCTCATGCTTTCAGAAATATTTAAAATGTAACACATTGCAGTACCTGAAGATTGATCTCATATGATGCAATGAACGCAGAAATAAAAGTTCTCAAGACACTACGATAACCAGCAACAGGACCCTGTAAAGGAAAAAAGTATTAAGATGTAGCAATAAGATGAATATATCCACTTTTGTTTTCAAAATATCAGAACCTGTGGTTTAGTTTACCAGAAGCACAAGTTAGCCAAAGAGAATTGAACAAATTAAAAACACGTTGCTATTACAATCAAAAATCAATAAATTACTCACATCAGATTCCTTCAACATGGCACTTTCAAGAATCTGAACAAAACTATTCAGTGATGCACCTTCAAATGCTTGACGAACATAAGCAACATGATCAATGTCCTAAAAATCAAAATCAAACAAAAATAATGAAGGTTGCAAACTATCGTTAAGTGTCGGAAGAAGATAGAAACAATTTGTAAAACCCCTACCATTAATATATTGTTTTCTTCTTTTCCTCGAAGTGAAGAAATTAGACAGAGGCATACTGCCCAAGTAAGAATTAGGGGGCCTGCTTCTCTCATTTCAAGGGTATCAAAACTTGATATCAAAGCATCCATCTGCTGGATATCAGTCAAAGAAAAAACAGAAGCACCTTGCCTGAGTACAAAGAAAATAAATCAAGGAACATAGTACATTAGAACATCAATACATACATCGCCACCAAACGATGGGAAATTTATTTCCAAGACTTGCAGTGTGAGTTATTTTCAATCATGATAGAACCAAGACTGCAAATTATCAGACAAGTGATGTAAGCTCTTGTAGAAAAAATGAAACCCAAAGTGTTTGGAAAATCATTTGGATACTTAAAGAGCCTGAAAGACACAAATGTGGTTATATTTGTCAATAACAGATGATTCTGCTACAATTTTTCCCAAATTCTAAAATAGCCAGAGAACCTAACATGACATCTGAGTTGCACTCAAAAAGTAAATGAAATGAAACAGGCAGAAAGGAAGAAACCTGAAAGGAATGTCATCATGGACCAATTTGAGAAGATTCTCCAAGTCCAAGGCTAGCATGAGGATGAGTAGAAGATGGATTTTCGCATCAGAAATATACTTTAATGCGTCAGCTGATATTGCCAGCTTTCCAAAGTTATAGGACCCTGATAAGATTCCCTGTGGGATGATGTTAATAAGTCGAGTTAGAAGAAGAAAAGAGGGGAAAAAATCTTTTCACTAAAAATATTATATACCTTATATAATGAGCACAACTTTTTCCATGTTTCACAATTACAAGAACAAAGAGACTCGTAATAAACCAGGAAAAGAATATCCAAGACCAAATTGTCTTCAATGAGCACCTCCTCAGCCCACAATGTGAAAAGATCAACATCCTACATAGAAAATAGCATATTAATAAACGAAGAAAATAAAGGAAAAGGCAACATACAAAGGAATTTCAAGATCATGGAACTACAGTCATTAGCTTAATTCTGAACAATAAAATATACTTGAACACCTCATACTTAAAAGTTTCCACTCCCATATTTATAAAAATATAAATTAATTTGGAAGCTATGAGTTTGTGAAAGATCTACCATCTCCTCTGGATTGCTGCAGGATAAAAGGTCCTGCATGACAGAGATTAATTTGCATTCCAGTCCATCTGAAATCAACTTTACCACCTCCTCCCTAACAATGTTCTCTTCTTCTTTGGAATTCATTCCAATGTACACTACACCAAGAATTAACAATACAAACATTAGAGCAAGATGAAATAAAATCAGCTTATCACCATGAGGTAATGCTGATAATCCGATTACAAAAATACCTCCAGGATATGCAGTACACTTCTAACATTTAATTAAACAAAAACAAGATGAATAAAGAAGGTTTACTAGAGAAATCGAAAGTGACTTACTAGCATGAATGAGAATCCATCGGGTACAATTGAGCAAACATTGTCTCTCCATGTAGTAATTGAGTAATATCTAACGAAAATACAAAAAAGTTAGAGACACAGAAGCAAAATGCAACCATAATACGGACTCTACTTCATGCAATTTCATTGCTGAATATTCAGTACAAGAACATAACGCCACAAACAAAAAAAGATGCATGTATAAGTAAAATTTCACAGAAACCACATTTATGAGCAATAAAGTAACGAATGTGTACTAACCACATGAAGATATTCTTCCGCTATAGAATCAAGACCCAAACCATTAAGCTCTATCGACCTCTCTACAAGAATATACGACTGCACCTCATCTAAGCACTGAACAAAGCAATAAGTCAAAATTAACAATCCGAAAGAACTCCAATTATATGTAAAATAAACATTTGAAAACTCCAAAAAAAAAAACATACCAAATACGAACTGACGTGCAACGCCTTATCTCTCAGCTCAGGCTTCACTTTCAACTCGTGAGCGCCAATTTGAAGTTTCGATGAGTTCAGCGCCTCTTTGGAAATAACATTTGGCGGCTTGAAGCTAGACACAGTGTCTAGAAACCACGCGTGGTTGTCCTTCAACTTCTTCGCCTACAAAACCGAAAACGACATGCACGAACTCACAAAAACGACGCAAAACAAAGAGAGAGAGAAGCAGAGAGAGAGAGAGAGAGAGAGACTAACCAAGTTTGGAGGGAGAGAGGCGGAGGAGGGAGAGGCGTCTTCGAGTTCAGTGAGAAGTGCAGTGAAGGAGTCCCACCAGAGAGATGGATCAATAGACTTAGCACTCGACGACATTGAAGAAGAAGAAGAGAGTTTCTTGTGCTCTCTCGAGATCGAAATTTGAAGGATTTTTGGCTCTTTATTGAATTTTTCGTTGAAGCTTCGTTCATGCTTCAATGGACCTAAAGTTGCACGGTTAAAGAGCAATCAGATTCTCACCCAAACGAGGAGCCGTATCAGTTAAACGGCATGTCGTAGCAGCAGAATGGGCGGGAATAAGACAAGAAGGCACAAGAACGTAAGTGATTTTGGATAAAATATTATATTGTGAAACTAAACCTATCAATTTTTAATTTGTTTATGATTATTTAACTCACTATTTTTTTCTTTTGTGAATATTAATCAAATCAATAAGGTTTGGCTTGATTAATGTAATACCCTTAGCATAAATTGTAAAAATAATAATAGAGACAAAAAAAAAATGAAGTTAAAAAATAATTTTGTTTAATTATTTAATATGATTATAAATTAATTAATGAGAGTTAATAACATCCCTTATCTTAAATGTTTTTTTTAACAATAACTATTATTAAAATCCAATGTTAAAACGTCATACAAAAAAGAAGGAGGGCATACCCCCCACTCGAAATTAGACATAGAATTAGCCACCCTAGCAATGGTATGAGCAATTTGATTCACTGATTTTCTAACAAACGCAAAAAAGACCGACGATAGCTTATGAAGGAGAGCTTTACAATCCTGAATAATCACGGAGAAGTAAGAGAAAAAAATATGTGTAGATTCTAAAAATTGTGAAACAATCTGACAGTCCGTTTCCACACATATGGGGAAAAACGATAAAGATTTTATCTAACTCAAAGCTTCCCGAAAGCAAAGTGCTTCGCCAATTTGTGGATCTCGCCAACCTGGAAGCTTCAGTAATTTACCAGCACAATTTCACCCTTGAGAGTTGCGGATAACCATACCAAGACCATAATTCCTATCCTCCAACAAAGCAACGTCAACATTACATTTAAATTGGTTTGGAGCTGGAGCTACCCAATGCATTGGAGGGCATGGCGTTCGTGTGGCATGGACAGCAGTTAACGTCTTTGCTGCTTTCCATTCAGAGAGAGTTGTTCGTGCGCGGGACGACCACACTACGTCATTTCGATATAGCCACAGACTCCATATGATCATAAAAATCTCCTCTTAATGTGTTTGTGAGAAGGATGTAACCACACTATTAAGCCATTCTTGCAGAGAAGAAATAGCATGCCATCCCACATTTGAAAGTAACCAAACCGATTGCGCAAAATCGCAGTTGTAAAAAACATGTAACGTCGTTTCTGGCTCCTTAAGGCAAATAGGACATGTATCATCCAAGAGCATATGTCGTCCTTTCAAGGTGGTTCTGCATGGAAGGATATTGCATAGAAGATGCCAAATAAGAATCTGTACTTTACCTGAGACTTGAACTTTCCAGATCTTTTCTCATGGGAATCCAGCAACTAGAAAATTTTCATTAGTCATCTCAGTGCTGAGTCTATATCCATCTTTGACTTGGTATTCGCCTTTCCTGTTTTTTATCCATACCCAATCATCCGCAGTAAGCAAGAGACCCAGTGGAATTTGTAGAATGAGCGCTGCATCTCGTGAGCTAAAAGAGTTGCGGATCAACGGTTCATTCCATCGTCGTCCTATCATGAGATCCGCAACCATATTCAAGTTTCGATCTTCCAAATATTCCATCTGAATAGTAAGTTCTCTATCATCCATCAACCAGGAATCTCGCCAGATATTGATGGTAGCACCATCACCAACGCGTCGTCGGCATCCCTACGTTAAGATAGGCCATGCTTGACATATACTTTTCCAAATCTGACTTGGGTTGTTGTCAAGGGGTGCTATGAAAAACTCAGAGTTTGGGAAGTATCTGACCTTCAGAATTTTTGCGGCAAAGGAATTGGGATATTTAATCAATCTCCATCCTTGTTTTGCTAATAAAGCAAGGTTAAATTGTCGCAAGTCGCGATAACC
>JAOSBM010000205.1:35100943-35128571 GCA_027568955.1 Erythroxylum tenue | reverse complement strand
TTGGTCGCATTAAATTTGGTAGTTGTTAAGAAATTTATTTAAGTTAATTTTGTTTTTAAAGAAAAAGAAGAAAAAAATTTGCTTTACAGTAATTTTAATTTTCTAAAATTTCATCCAACCGGATTTCAAATATCATTAGCTAGCGTAGAATTAAATTTTCACATAATCCTTGTAGACACGACTCGGTTCTTACCGATTTATTACTCACTTCGACAACCGTGCACTTGCGGTTCACGAACAATATCGCAGAATTATTTCTCAACAATGTATTTAAACAACATGGAATTCCAGAATCCATCATCTGTGACTGAGACCATCTATTTTTGAGCAAATTCTAGCAAGAGTTACTTCGGCTGCAAGATGTTCATCTGAAGTATTCCATTGCCTATCATCCGCAGACGGACGGACTTATAGAGCCCGCGAACAAAATATTGGAGACCTATCTTCGATGTTTTTGTGGCGAAGAGCCCCAATGATGGAGTAAATTCAACACCATTTAAAGTTCTCTATGGCTACCCACCACCGGTTTATACACCATATGTAGCGGGAGATTCAAAAGTGGTAAAAGTGGATCGGGTTCTGCTTAATAGGGAGGGAATGAATAAGGTGACGAAATTTCATTACGAAGGACTCAAAACAAGATGAAACAATACACAAATTCAAGACGATCTGAAAGGGAGTTTCAGGTGGGCAATATGGTGTTATTAAAGCTACAACCGTACAGACAACACTCTTTACAAAGAAGAAATAACCAGAAGTTGTCACTGCTTTACTACGGTCCATATAGGGTAACACAACGCATTGGTAAAGTAGCGTACAAACTAGAGCTACCTACATAATCAATCATTCATCCTATGTTTCACGTATCGCAGTTGAAGAAGGCCGATCATAAAGCACGATAGCACGTCTTCGACGTTACCTTTTGCGTTACCTGAAATTATCGGGTTCATCAAACGAACGCCAATAGTAGTAATAGGAAGACACATGACGAAAAGAAACAACTGTGCAGTAACACAGTGGCTCATTCAATGGTCAGACGGGACGACACCAACACGACATGGGAATCTCTCTTTGATCTTCAAAAACGCTTCCCATAAGTGAATTTGATGGACAAAGATGTTAAGGGGAAGGGAATTATTACAGAGGCAAACAAAGAAGAAGACAATGATAGAGGAAACTTCACTAGCCGTTAGAGTTAGATACGAAACACTGCATTTTAAATGTCCACCATTGTTAACATACGTCCTGAACTACAATACCATATACTACTTGTATTTAAGCTTCCTTGTGACAGATATATGAATATGATATAACTTAATGAAGTTTTATTCCTCTTCTCTCTCTTCCTCGTGATTCTGTGTATCTCCTCTTCTCTTCTGTATTCTTCTCAAATCAATTCTACATTCTACATCCGATTCGTGGTTTCTTCTGTATTTAGTTAATTCTTACAACATTTCAACACCCAATGCTGGACTGAAACTGGCATCACCAAAATCCTGAGCATCCTCTCCAACAATCCTCAGATCAGTTGTTTCATCGGCACTCTTTGAAACATCGACATCTGAATCCAACTGGCACTTGGCAATTATAATCACCGCAACAAAAACCCAATAACCTTGTTAGATCAAACTCAAATGACCAATACACAATCCAACGCAGAGATCAAATTAAACAATCACAACCCATTAATAGAAAACAAATCTTTTATACAAAAGATGAATCGGGAGTGATCATTGCATGCGTGAAATTACGGAGAAATTAGATACATACGTATATAAATATATAAACAGCCTTTCTGATGAATACATGGTTTTAAGTACTTTTAATTAAAAAAATATCAATAAGATTTAATTTAAAAAATAAAATAAAACAAATATTGTTTTATATTATATTAAATAATAATAATTTTAAGTTAAATTGAAATTGAAATTAAAAATAACAAATATCTATATATTTATGATTAATAAGTTCTATCATACAAATAAAATAAATAAATTTAATTATTATATTATTAATTAAAATTAAATTAAAATTAGAAAAATAAAAAGATACTACTAATTTGAATGTTTATATGGTATTATATACATATATATTAATTTATATTAAAAATAAATTAATTCTCATCAAATAATTTTAATATAATGACTGAGTAATTCAAAATGAAATATTAGGCACAAAAAACTAATAATTGAAAAATCCGACCGATTTTGTGAATTTAACTATAAAAATCTTGAACAGTCTATTTTTCAGCTTCGATTTTCTTTAATAACTGTTATTGTTAAAATTGATTAATTTATTAATTAATCGGTCAATTTTTATAAATTAATAATTTTTATAAACTAAAATAAATTAATTAATTTTTATTTAACAATATTTTTTAATAAAGCTTTAAATTATTTTATGGACAAAGATAACATCTTTCAATCATTTTTTAAAAAATTTTGTTCAATTTTTAACCGGTTTTATAAGATCTAATACTGATTGAATCTTTTAAACCTTAAACATCTTGTCTTACCGACTTAACTTTAAAATATTGTTAAAAAATTAATTTATTTTAGGATAATAAAAAATAATTTTTTGAAATTCATTAGAAACTGTTTATATTACATGAAAAATATTAATTTAATAATTATTACTAAAACTAAAAAGAAAATATTGATTGAAAATGGGTTGATAATAACTTCCTATCTTAGGCGCGTGTATTGACTCCTAACCCAAAGCGCGTGACCCACGCACCTCACTTACTTCGTCAAACCTCAGCAACCACTTGTTGAAACGCACTCAACCAACTCAACCTAACAAAATCCGAAGCTTGAGCTCCGGCGAATCTACACTTCACAATGGCTATGCTCTCCACCTCAATCACCGGTCCCAAACCCGCCACCTCTTACTCGGGTCTTCGCCGATCGTGCTTGAAACTCGATACCAACCACTCATTTCTTAATAATCTCCGCTTCTCCTCTCCCAAAAAGCATTGCAGAGCCGTCGTCGCTATGGCCGGAACTGGAACGGTGCGTCTGCAGGAATTTTTGTTTACTTTCTTATGTGGGGTGTTAGAATGTTCAATGCAAGAAGCTCTAGATGTTCTTTTGTTGGTGTATTTGGTTCTTTAGTCTTGGATAAAATTGACTCCTTTATGTAAAAATTGGAGGATTTGTTATATAGACAACATGTGTTCGATGTATCTGTCTCGAGAAGTTTTGGTCTTTTAGCTAATGGGAGTGTATTTAAATGTGTTACTGTTCAGTTTTGGTCATTCACTAACGGTTCTCTACGTTACTTGTGCTTGCAGTTCTTTGTTGGGGGCAATTGGAAGTGTGTAAGTACCACCTCTGTCACTGATTTGCAGTTCTTTGTTGCAGTTTTCTCTAACTTTGTTCTTGGGGATTTGTGTTAGAGCAGAAGTTCTTGTTAACTATGACATGCTTTTAGCAGTTGCTAATGGAGGTTGGAAACCTTTCAGCAGAAATGCTAGTTGGGATAATTTGTAATTGAACTAAAGAAACAAAAAGAAAGGCCTAAATATCTTTATTTTTTTTTAATCATCGGATTGTGTTCTTAGGTTTAGTTTCTTATAACTCACATTTCTATCTTGGTTGTTTATGTCGTAGAATGGGACGAAAGAATCCATCAGTAAGCTTGTTTCTGACTTGAACAATGCGAAGCTGGAGGATGATGTTGGTAAGATATTTGCTCTTTTGTACTTCATGATTTTATCCACCGATTTTTGGAACATCAGCGCCCCAGTTTTGAGGTTATGTTCGCTACTTTCTAAGTAAAAAGTGAGAGTTTTGTGGTGTGATACATGGTTGTTATATGGTCTTAATTTTTCTATTTGACTTTTGAATTGGCCAGATGTTGTTGTAGCTCCTCCTTTTATTTACATTGATCAGGTGAAGGCCTCGTTAACAAGTAGAATTGAGATCTCTGCTCAAAACTCATGGGTTGGCAAGGGTGGAGCTTTCACCGGAGAAATCAGGTCAGAAAAATTTCCTTCTTCAGTCATATTATGTTACTCTCTTTGTGACTACTTAATCATTGTTCTTCATTTTGTTCAGCAGCATATTGCATAGCATACTGTCTGCTCAAATTGTGTATCACAGTGAAACTCCATCTTTATTCCATAGATAACCCATGATTCCTGTAAAAGACTATAGAAACTGGACTGGTTTTTAGAACAAATGACAAATGGTACTTTCCATGATAAGTTACCATTTAGTCTTTAACCTTTTCAGTTGAAACTTTCGATTTCAAGGTACCAATTAACCTCTGCTAATATGATTATCTTCATTTGGGAAAGTAGATAGATGATGGTTACTTAAGTTACAATTGCTCTAGTTTAATTTGTTTCACATGAGCAATGTATGTTGGTTTCGAGTTCAGGATCTGAAATGTCATGCCTTAGCTCTAGGACGCCATCATTTTATCTCATGTGAAATATTCCTTGTGAATGCTTGTCAAACTTTTTGCTCTTATATTCTGAAAAGTTGTCGGGTGTTAATCCTTGCTGCTTCTTTTGTTCATACATAATGGAAAATGAAGTGTTAACAGTGTCACTTCAAAGAATCCTATTTTCAGGTAATTACAATATGAGAAGTAAATGCTGGTTATTTACAAGTATGTTCGTATGTCTATAACACATAAATCTATCTGATGTGGACTAACTAGGACTGTTCCTATGGATTTTAAGCTGTGCTTGTTGTATGCTAACTTAAAAGTAAACAGATTATGTCTCCATCCCTTTTCTTGTCCTTGTATCAACAACACGACTTCTTCAATATTTTCTTGCAGTGCGGAACAATTAAAAGATATTGGCTGTAAGTGGGCTATTCTTGGACATTCTGAGCGCAGACACATAATTCGGGAAGATGATCAGGTAAAAAAACTGATTTAAGAATTGAGCTCTTTGGTTCTTTTTAATGGTTAGACAGTTAATTATGCTAGTTTATGCATCATAAATTGAAGTTAACTGAATTTTGTCAATTATAGTTTATCGGAAAGAAGGCTGCTTATGCCTTGAGCCAGGGTCTGGGTGTTATAGCTTGTATTGGTGAACTGTTGGAAGAGCGAGAAGCGGGGAAGACTTTTGACGTATGCTATCAGCAACTGAGGGCATTCGCAGGTAACCCGCGATATTCATATTCCTTTCTTTCCCATATTGACAACAGTTTGTGTTAAACAACGTTGTAAAATATACTGCCCCCTTACAATGTTCTTATCTATTATATTCAGATGCTGTACCCAGTTGGGATAACATAGTTATTGCTTATGAGCCTGTATGGGCTATTGGCACTGGTAAAGTAGCCACTCCACAGCAGGCTCAGGAAGTACATGTCGCCGTCCGTAATTGGCTTAAAAAGAACATCTCAGAAGAAGTTGCTTCAAAAACACGCATTATCTATGGAGGTATCTCATCTACTAGTTGCCAACAGAATGATACCTCTTTAAGTTTCAATTGGTTTAACTGTGGAAACATGTGCTCATTTTCTCTTGAGAAGATGAAATTGATTATTTTGATCTCCTATCTTTCTCTGCAATGGGTTGTTTCTCCCAGATCCTAATTGTGGACTGGTTGAGTAGCAGAATTTTCCGTGCTAATTGGAATCTAATTCATATAGTAAATAACAGTAGCATCGGCAGTTATCCTTGGTACTTTTTGTGAAGTTTGACGAAGTATTCCTTTGCTTTCACTGGATCTTATATCAAGTGATGGTTGAATCTTCTTTCAGGATCCGTAAATGGAGGCAATTGTTCTGAACTTGCAAAGCAGGAAGACATTGATGGTTTTCTTGTTGGTGGTGCATCCTTGAAGGTATTTTCCGGTCATTAGCCTGATGGTGTGAAAGATCTTAAATTTGCAGTACAAAGTTTATGTTTGTTCCCTAAAAATCTCGGCTTGGCTGATAACGTTTTCCTGTGGTTCTTTTGTTAAACAGGGCCCGGAGTTTGCCACCATTGTCAACTCTGTAACATCCAAGAAAGTTGCTGCCTGATTTAGTTTTTACATCAAGAAACCAAATAAGGGTAATAAAAAACGTGTTTCAGTATAAAGCCTGTTGTACCATCTTCGAGCTTGCCCTATTCCAATCAAGTTGTGGTTATTAGTCCACTTTTTCCTGTCTCGTTAGAAAGAAAATGTCCTTTAGGATGTTGCTGTAATCTCACTGAATTCTGACCACCTACGGCTTCTGTTATTTTATACAACTGAATAAGAGTAATGAGTGAAGATCAAGTCAATCCTATATGCTCACGCTATAGGTCAGTTTTTGTTCTGTACCCCGTATGTCCATTTTCTGCACACTCTTGTTCTTTTCCTATTGAATGACTGAAGTTAGAGATTTGATGATTTCGACTAACGCATGAACACCAAGTCCTGCCATGAAAAGATGATGAAAGGATCTGTACCATCAAAAGAGTTAAGCAAACAAGGTGCAACTTGCAATATAAATGTCAAAGTGAACTAGGAATGGCATCAAATTGGTTCAGTTCATAAGTCTGGTGTGAAGTTTGTTTAAAACGTTGTTTTGGTTCATTGATTTTTCAGTCATTAAACAGAAATTCGATGTGAACCAAGTCCAGATTGTCATTCCAATAACATACTAACGTAAAACGGAAATCAATTAGGTGCTTTAGAATCATAGATGTGTGGTGCCATATAATTATTTTCTAAAAATAAATCTCGTTTAAACCAAGTTAATATTTAGCAAAAATATTAAAATTTAATGGTCACATATTAGCTTGTGGAGTATTTAGACAAAGTAATCAATACAATATTTGGAATGCCATAGTTGGTAAAAATGTCAACTTGCAGAAACCAATTTTCTTGCATAATATAAGAAGAGAGACAGTGAACCTTCCATTAGTGATTAACTCGGTACTGAGGTTTTCAGGAGCTAGTAATAAATTAATAATGGCAGCTCTCACCAGGCTTTCTGTGGCGATTCTCATTCTGAGTTTAGCTTGCAAAGGTACTTAAAACCAGTCCTTAACCTGTCACTCCACACTCTTTCTTTCTTATCCTTAAAAAGAGGGAGAGTGACAAGAATTCATGATTTCTCATGGTCACAGGAAAACTTTCCTTTTTAACCTGTTCTGTCATAACTGCAAAGCTTAATGGTACTTCACTTTGATTTCTGTCAACTTGTCTGTTGCAGAAGCATAATAATATGCAGCAATGTGATTATGAATAGAAGGACATAAGAAGTTTATTGGAACATAGGTATTAGAGTTAAGATCTGTGACATGAAATCTAATTAGGAATAGTAATGGAACAGGTTGTGTCCGAACCTTAGGTATTAGGCAGGCTTGAGACTGGGCAGGTTCGATATTTTGTGATGAATAAAAAAATTTTTTGGGTTCACTTTATGGAAATTAAGAATACTGATGAACAAACAAACAAACATTCAGGTTACTGCATATGTGATCTGAACAACATCACCATTGGAACAGTTAGAAGTGGAAAACTGGCTTCAGGCAAAGCGGAGTGGAATGTGGAAGTGACGAACAAGTGCACATGTTCTGTAAGCCAAATAAAGTTGTCCTGCCATGGATTTCAGACCACAGAACCAGTTGATCCACAACCCTTTTGAAGCAAGGAGATACTTGTCTCCTTAACAGTGGGAACTCAGTTCAGGGTTTAGGTTCTGTCAGATTCTCATATGCTTGGGATCTTCCTTTTGTTCTGTGGCCTGTCAGTGCCATTTTCAGCTGTTGAGTGTACCAAAAACATTACTGTCATTATGGGATGATTTTTCTAGTAGTAAAATAAAATAAAGGAAATACTTTGTAGTATTTATCAACTTATCATTATTATTGTTAAGATATATTATATTGTATTATATTATATATATTTGGCATCTTAATTGGACATATAAAATACAAATTATAGTGAGATTAAAAAAGATGTGGGCGTTACACTTGTAGTGGTAAAAGAATTCTACACTATATTGAAGTCTATTATCATCCTACAACTTGAATTGTTTTACTGCCGGATGTTGGTAAATTGAAGCTGTTACTGCTAGATTTTGTGAACTTTGTGGATTGAAGAAAATCGAGCGATGAGGTTGTTGCGTGTTTAAATTCAGCGTGGTGGTTGTATGATTGTTGTGGGACTCTATTTGGTTGCATGTAATGACAGAGCCAGGAATTTAAAATAGGAAGACCCAAATATATATATATATATATATATATAAGGACGGAATTATTTAGGGGTCAGTAGTGCACTGAGTCCTTCAAATTTTAAAAAATTAAATATTTAGACCCTTCTATATATATATATATTATTTAATTTTTTAAATTTTGGTGATCTAGTGCACCACTAGTCTCCATGTACCTCCGTTTGTATGGACTGTGTACGTCTCTATCAGTAACCAAAGTCAATACTAGTTTAGTAAGGAACAAAGTGGCGTTGCGAGTATTGAATCAACACTGCGGTAGTGGTGCATGTCTTGTGAGAGAGCTGAATAACATGTGTTGAGTGAGACATGCTACGGTAAAGAGTGTGTTGGCTACGATGCAGTGGGTCATCCAGACATCTTCATCTGGGGCTGTGAGATGTTTTAGTAAGAAAACACGTGGTCTTCATCTATTTTCTATACTTGATATTCTAGGTTTGTGCATGATAAATATACATGATGTATAGAGTATCCCGTATGGTTTAATTGAAGTTGTTGAAGTTGGGATAGATCGTTTCAATTGAAGGATTATTTCGAGAAGTTAAAATTATAGGGAAGTCTTTCTCTTTTCTCAAGTATATTGTTGTTCAATTCTTAGTTGATTAAATACTTTAATTATTTTTTATTAATTATTATTTGAGTGACAGTAGTTAGAAAAATCTTTTGACGAGGTTAACGCAAGTCGGTTGTATTATTGGTGTGAAAATCTTCACGAAAAGTGAGGTTGAGAGATAGTTACAAGGATTGAGCGGTGTTGCCTAAGTGTGACCTTGTATAAATCTATTGCATTTTCTTGAAAGTATTAATCTGGGTGAGGACCCCGCAGACGTATGTAAAGTGTATCAAACTGTGTTACTAAATTTCTGGTGTTCTTATTATTTCGTTTTGATTGTTCTTATTTTTCGTTTGTGTTAGAGAAGTCTACAAAAGATTGGAAAGTTTGCAAAACAATTTTCACCTTCAATTTTAACAATTATAAATAATAAAAACAGTATTTTTATTTATTAAATTGCACGTAAGTTTATTAGAATTAGTCTTTCTATTAAGTAGGGACAAGACTCTGAACTATCTGACCTCCTCAGATCCCGCATCTCAGCGGGAGTACTCCTATTGGACATTGTTGTTGTTGTTAATAATCACCATTAATAATCATTAAAGAGTTACCATATAATTGGGTTTATGTAAAATTGTTCTTAATTAAGTGATTATTTGATAGTTTATAATAATTTTCATTATTAAATACAATTTTTATTTTATAAAAATATTGTTTTTTACTATTTATAGGTTTACGATTACCAATACTCATTGCAAAACTTTTTTCTTTTTGAAATATACTCAACACTATATAATTTTCTTGAAATAAATATGATTTTATAAACGCCTAACTAAATCTAAGGTGCAGCTTATAGAAGTTTTACACCTGGTATTTTACAATGATTAAAAAAACCTAATTGTATCAATCGGTTCAACTGTTAAAACCTTAAACTGACTAAATTTTGGATTCGATTTTTAAAATTTTAGTTCGATTTACTTTAATAACTCTTGTTAAGTTGTTAACAACCGATTAATTTATTAATTAGTCGGTCGATTTTAGTAAATTGATAAGTTCGTATAAAAAATCAATTAATTTTCATTTAATAATCTCTTGTCTCAATTAAACTTCTAATTCTTTAATGAGTAAGAATAGTCTCTTTCATTCATATTTTAACTTATGTCTATTTTTTTATGTCTGTTTTTTTCTTGTTGAACCTTTTATAACTTAAATCTCTTATCTTACTAATTTAACTTTTAATCCTTTTTTTAAAAACATTAGTATTTTGAGACTATACTAAAACTTATTTCATCTTATGAATTATAAAATAAAATGTTAAGTGTATATATGATTGGACTCGTAATTAATCATAATAAATTAAAAAAATATGATCAATAAACAATACCTTAGATGAGACACAAAAGCAGTTAAGAGCTAATAAAAACTTTAATTAAATCTAATTACATTTAATACTAATATTATAGATTACATATGAATAATATATAGTAAAAAGTTAAAGTGCATTTAATACATACAATGAATTGTGATTCATTTAATAAAATCAGTTAATAGAAAAGTTTCCACCAATCATAAACAATTAAAAATAAAAATAAATGTGATAAATAAGCAATACCATTAATCAAAAAAACAGTTGAGAATCAATAAAAACCAATGATTAAAATACCCAACTGGTTCGACCGATTCAATTATAAAAATCTTGAATAATCTAACTTTTTAGTTCGATTTTCAAATTTTCAGTTTCGATTTGCTTTAATAACTCTCATTGTTAAAAACTAATCATTTTATTAATTAATCGGTCAATTTTTGTAAATTAATAAGTTCTTATAAACTAATATAAATAAATTAATTTTCATTTAACAATCTCTTTTTTCAATTAAATATCAAATTCTTTAAGTAAGGACAATCATATTTCAAATTCTTTAATTTTAATCAATCTTTAGCCGATTTTCTGAAAGTCTAATACCATTTAAACATTTGTCTTACTGGTTTAACTTTTGGTCCGGTTTTGAAAACATTGATAAAAATGTTAATAAAATCTAATTACATATATTACTAATATTATAGATTACACATAGACAATATTTAGTAAAAAGTTTAAAACACACATTTAATATACCAAATGAATTTATGATTAGTTTAGTGAAAGCAATTAATTAAAAAAAAACCCCAATTGCTCATGTATAAAAGGAACAAAAAGAAGAAAAACTCCAATTCTCAACTAAATATTCCATATGATAAAAGCAATTTTCAGGAGAACTTCAAGAGCTCTCTTGCCATGGCTGATCTAACCAAGCTTTATGTGACAATTCTCATCTTCAGTCTAACTAGCAAAGGTACAAATACTATTCATCCTTACTCTCAAATCTATATATTATATAAATTTTAGAAATTCAAATTCATGATTTCAATTTTAGGTTTATTAAATTTTTTCAAGTTTTAGGTTGGGTTCAAATTGAATCTTTAGAAGCTGAAACTTATTTTTTTTAGTTTAAGCTTGATTCCCATTCAAACTCAATCAACTTAGATTTTACCGAACTTTGAAATTTATTTATTTATTTAATTTAAGTTTAAATCCAACCTAAAATTCAATTAAATTAGGGTTTGCCAATTTGCCAAAACTCAATCAATTCAGATTTTACTGTTTGCCAAAATGTCAATTGTGAATCCTACTTAAATCTTAAAATTTAATTTTTAATTTAAATTTAATTCCGACCCGCTTTTCAACCAATTAATTTCATAATCATCTTGTTTGTCAAAAAAAAAATAGATTTTATTATGTTTAGCTTGGTTGAACCAAAAAAAAACAAATTTTAGACCTTTTTTGAGTTTATGAATTTTCTCAAATTTCGGGTTATATTTATTTGGAATCTTTGAATTTTAAAGTCTATTTATTTTAAATTTAGTTTGAGTTCGATTTAAAACTTAATTAACTTAGATTTTACCATTTGTCAAAATGTTAATTATAAACCCGACTTAAAATTTAAATTTAAATTTTTTTAATTTATATTCGAATCCAACCTAAAATTCAATCAACTCGGGCCACCAATTTGCCAAAATGACATGCTCTGTAGTCGCCAACTTGAAACAAGTGAAGGGAACATTTCAGGTTATTGTGCATGGTATCTGAACAACATCACCATTGGTACTGTAAGAAGTGGAAAACAGGTTTCAGGTAAGCCAGAATGGAATGTGAAAGTGACCAACAACTGCCCATGTCCTTTAAGCCAAATAAAACTGACCTGCGAAGGGTTTCAGAGCACTGAACATGTTAATTCAACAATCCTTGTGGAACAAGGAGATACTTGTCTCCTTAACAATGGGAAGCCCCTCAAGGCTTCAAGTTCTGTCAAGTTCTCATATGCTTGGGATCCTCCTTTTGTGTTCTGGCCTGCCAGTGCAATTTTCCATAGCTGTTGAGAGTTCAGAAAATAAAATTTGAGATCAACATATATGATAGCAAGAGAATGAAAAGTTACTTTTGTCAATGCAAAGATAGTCTTTAATCTCAATATGTTTGCTCAAAAATTTTCACTTCCTTGTTATTATCTAGTAATTACTATCTTATTACTATCTTCTAAGTTCGTATTAGGAAATGATCAGAGTTAACGATTCAAAATAAGTGATGAACTCGATTCAGGTGATCGGTACAATGCCATCTTCCCCAATTGTGCTAAACTCTATTTGTTCCAAGTGGTGTGAACCTGTTGTATTGTGAGTCAGGATGCAAAAAAGCTAGAAACTGGAAATAAAAAGTTTAGGTTCTTTCAGAGAGTTTTTATTATAATTTCTTGATCTTAAGGTCTCATTCACAGGAATAATAAAAACTGAGCATCAACACTTGAGTATGCATTAGCCAAAGGAAAAGTTAGATAAGTAGATAGATTCTACACTCAAGGCATAAATTCCACATCTAAACTCTGATATTTAAGGCAAATCAAAGCCTTCCACTCTTTGTATGAAACATTACAGAGAGGCAAAAAGTCAGATATGGAATGGTTTTATGCCAGAAGGAGAGGTCCTGAGTGGAAACAAGGCTTGAAAGGTCAGAATTTGGCTTCCATTTCCACACCTCCTTTCCATTTACTTACCATCTTTGGGATTGTTGTTGTTCTGCTTTGGCTCTCCCGTTCTACAGAAGGTCATAAGGCTCAGGAGCAACACAGATTAGCCAATTTGCAGATATTCCTTGTCTTGTTGCCAATTTTATTGGTGTTGTGGATGGCTATCTACTCTACCAATTGGCTGCTCAGTTATAGGCTTCATCGTTCGTATCCATATCGTCACTAGCATCCGTATTGCCAATAATTCTCGTGTATAATCAAGAATGAAGTTTTCATTCTGTATATGTCAGATCATGAATTAGTAACTACATCCAATAAAGTAATTAAAAAAAACTAAATGAAAGGATGGAATCTTAAGAATCCTTTCAGGTTCTTTGTGTATAAACAGTTCTGAAACAAGAGTGAAAGTTTGTGTACCTTTTCTTTACTATCTGTTTGATTAAAAGGTCCATTCTCAAAGAATTCGAAGTGTTAAATCCCAACTTAGCCATACAATCTTCAAGGTTTTTACCAGCAATTTGCAAGGAATTTCTAAATGGATAATTAGCTTTAAAAGGCTAACATGCTCCTGTCAGGAAACTAACATAAGCCCATAACTTCCTGCAGTGTGATGAGACCATAGGTTTTCAGCTTGAGACCCTTCTTTCTCTTCTGCCAGACCATACCTTCACTGCCACTGTCATATCTGCAAAGATTTTCTGCTTCCACCATGAACAGATCCAAAGAACTTCAATGAAAAGTGAATTCCCAGATGGGTTTCAGGTCGCCAATTTAGTATTTTCTGGTTTAAATCCCCTCAGTTCTTTCCAGGTGATTATCACAACAGTATAGTTTTGTCATCTATGAAAATCTGAAACTTAAGAACCTGTGTCTAGTGTTACATGTCACTGGTAACTATCAATTGTTCTTCTTTCTGAAGTTTCAGCAACATGAGTAGTGACTTATGCAGGTACAAGTCTAGGCTTGTTTCAGAACAGAAAACTTATTTTTCAGGTTCTCACATTGAAAAGTTGAACACAGAGTCCTGATAACTTTTTCTGGGAAAATACAGAAATGGGAACTAAAGCGCTTGGAAACTCAAGATTGTGTTTAGTTCTTAAAAGTTTCAAATCTTTGATTTCTCAGAAATACTATAAATAAAGTACAGTAAAGTTCTACAATTTCAGATGTATCCTTTCCATTTCTCTCAGTTTCTTGGCATCTAAACATCATCAATCCCTCTTATCTCCTATTTTCTTGGTGACTTTCAGGTGGGACTGAGCTTTAGATCGACAATTCAACTTAGACAAGTACAATAGTTAAGTTTCAACTTTAAAGATCTGACTCAAACAATCTTGTACATGATCTAAACAACTAGTCCAACCCTCTATCAGAAGCATCTTCTTCAAGTGTCTGCCATGCTAATCAGACATGCCAGCTATCAAGAAAAGAAGACTGGAACTGCACCAAAACAAGGAGCAACACAATAAAAGCAGCCACCACCCACGGCGAGGTTCCCTCCGACGGAAGGTGGTGAGTCCGGCGGCGTCTTTCCCAGGGTGACAAAGCGTAGAACATGTCAGGAGATTCAATACAAGACAACCAACGAACTAGAAGTAGCAACACTACTGGCGTGACAAAAAGTACCCAGTTCGCTTGAACTTCAACTGTCTCCTCCATTTCTTCATAGTTGAAGAACCATGACATGCCAAGAAAGACGAACAAGACTGCCAAGATCAACAGAACTGGATACGGCAGAGGATTAAGTGTGAAAACATCGAAAATGGAGTCTCTTCTCCTGTAATGCATTGTAGCCTTTCTTTTTCTTCTTTTTTCAAGAGGTTGTCGTGAAACTTAGGCCCATTATATTTATAGCGTGTACTTGTGACATCAGCGATTGCAATGGATCAACTTGGATCTAAGCCACCCTTTTTTTTTAAACTTTAAAATTGACTTAAATCTCGATCAAACTTTATTATTCAACTTAAAATTAGATTTAAATAGAAAATGACATTCTCTCAGGTTTGATTGAATCATCTTTAGATTGGGCCGGGTCGGTCCTCTTGATAGATTCGACCGAGTCGAACCGCATTAAATTATCATATTATCATCATGTCATTAATATTTTTTTTTGGTTCACATGCAACATCTAGATATATGTATTTTGTTATTATTTTTTTACAGAAATATGAATTAAGGAATTTTTAAAAAAATTAAAAATTAAATAATTTTTTAATAAAAAAAACTACTAAAAGGACATAAGAGTCTCGTATCTTTTACTTCAAAAATTCTAACTTTTATATCTTAATATTTGCTTTTATATCCAGAAATTAAATATCAAGAGGTATGAAATTAAAGATGTCAAGGCCTACCCATCTCATCCTTACTTTTTTAATAAAAAATTTACAAAAACGGTCATTTTTTATTAAAAAATTATAAAACGATGTCGTTTTTATTGTTTCGGTCAGACCACAGGCTGATTGGACCCGATCTCGGCCCATGGCCTAATCAGGCCAAACTGTTTGTCAAAATTGCCAAGCCTATCTGAAGTATCAAACTTATCATTTATCCCAAAACAAAAATTAGGTCTCTACAAGATGATGATGGTGATGGCTGTCCCTATAAAAGAAATCTAATAAGCCAATAGGGGTGAATTTAGCAAACCACTATCCCTGAAACTTAGATACATGTTTTCGGGCTAAGTGGTGGTCCCATCTCATACCGCCATTTGAATCTTATGGCCAATGATAATCTGGGAAGATCTTATCTATCATCACAGTTCCTGATATTAAGCATAATGCGGCGCATCTAGGAGTCTTTACAAAGTTCGATTGACCAGTAAGCATTCAACTAGAACTAGCATGGAAATAGCCTGAAACACTGTGATTAGTGAGTCCATTGAGCTGCATTTCAGGGTTGGTAACATGTAAATGCCGAGTTCGGGCCTTGATATTTTTTAGCCTGAAGACAGTTCTGAAGCCTTATCAGACTTCAGACACACGACATTGTTTTGATCACATAGTTCTTCAACTAGTGAACAAAACAATAGTGGTTTTGATTCCCCAGTCTGAAGTATAGTCAACTTTGACTTCGGGCTACCCAGATTCCAACCTAGTTTTTTATGGATCATGGGAGTCCTTATTGATATCTGCTACACAAATGCCATCCAAATTTCTTATCATGAATAACTTTATAAAAGCTTTTACCATTACAGAATTGATTGCTTTACACTCATGAAAGTTTGATATACAGAAGATAAGCAAAGATAACATACATTACAAGTTTAGTATCTATCTAGCCTATTACATTCCAATTTCCACTGGCTCTTTCAAGAGAACAAAAGCATCCTGTACGAGGGTCTAACTTTGGGTTGCAATATTACTAGACTTCAAATAATTTATGCAACCCAACTATGGCCATCGCTGGATCACTTGGGAACAAGAAGTAGCAATCCTGAGGCCTCTTGGAAAGTTTGCACAACAGACAGATGCTAATTTAGTTAGATGAGACAAAGGTTTTCTTAGGATTGAGGATTTTGTCAAGCAAGATATGTGGTTTAACAATGCACATCAATGGAAAAGGAAATATGATAATCAGACTTTTCCTCCATACTGGAAATTCATTTTGTAATCATGTCGCAAAGTTGCCAGTGTGTTTCTGCAAGGACCCTCTGCAAAATCAGAAATTCCAGAACAAGAGTTTAGACCGTAGCTATATTTCCTTCGAAGTCGTGAGGAAGTAACAAGTCTGTTTACCTCCAAAGATCAAATGAAGATGTTGTAGATCATCAGCTGAACAAACATCTATTAAAGCATAAATGCCTGGTCTCAAAGCTTCATCAATCTCCCTAGACATTAGCCAAGAAAGAAAGTTAGTACCTCACAGGATCTCCATTTTTGTTTGAAAAGTAAAGCCATTTACGAGTATCACGGTATGCAATAGATGATCATAAGCAAGTTGAAAGCATCGTGCTAGAGACAACCTTTTGACGCCTGCTTTGAGGCCACTGCATCCTGAATGAACCCGTATATAATCAGACAAAAATTTAGAACAGTGTTGACCAAAGGCATCTTTTTGCTGCCTCAACTGTGACAGGGAGAACTCATGTTAGGCATGATAAATCACAATTAGCACCGGTCCAAACTTAAAACAAAAGCCAGCAAATGGTGATGCTAACATGCATAAAAACCGATGGAAGCATCCATTTTCAAGCTAGGTTTAACAAAATTAGACACAGCAGCATGCTCAGTGTATTTGTCTAGCAAGATAAAGAGAAAAGTCCAGTCCGAGCCCAATAGCTTGAAACGTTAAGTTTTACAGGGAACAAAATGTTCCCAAGAACCTGTAAGCTTAATTGTGGGAGGCGCATATACCCTTTTTTGGCTTAAAGTAGTACTTAATACAAGAGACTCCAGTCTAACACAGAAGGCTCTTCCTAAACTTACCAAGAATCAAAACTGAAATAAACATTTTAAGCTAACATGTCAAACATCCAATCTAGTGCCATTTTGTCAATGGACTCTGCCATCCATAAGTCAAAATCCCATTTCCTCACTCAAAAGATGAAATATTAACCATAAACTTGAAAGATGGGAGTTGCAATGTCACAGTTTAGTTCCTTGGTAATGTAACAATCTCTCGCCTGGTCATAGAAGCGGAAACAGGGGATGGGCATTGTTTAGGTGTCATGACTTCACTGTGGTTCATTCCATTGGTAGCCATCTTATAGTTACCATTCGTGAGACTGCCCTATTGGTCATAAAATCTCCAACCTATATAAACTTGAGGATATGGACAATTCTCCCATGAATCAGAATATACAATCTCAGCCACCATCCCCAAATCGTGTGTATTGTAGCAGGCACTTAAGCAATTTTAATGAGGAACAAGCTCATAACATTTAAGACATGGACCATTTTGTATTAATTTTGTCCTATATACTGAAAGTTCGAGCAATATGTCAAACTTGTAAGTGAAATTCAATACGAGTATACAAACCTCTTCATAAATCCTTCTCAAAGAACAAGCACCTCTTACACCAGCTTCAGTATCCCATGAAGAGTAATCTTTCCCGGTAACTAAATAACTATCTGCCATCTCCAAACAATTGAGAAGGATGCGAACAGATTCTTGAAGTACAGCAATGCACCTTTCTGACTCACTACAATCACCGTATAATCACACAATAGCAGCTAAGCCTATCTAGGAGAAATATTAAGATGGAGGAGAAGAAGAGCAGGATACCATAAGCTAAATGAGAACTGAAAACTAAAAATATAATCACACTGCACAGTACTAAAAGAAACAACAATACAGCATTTGTGCCCTTACTAACACAACTACAAAAGTCACCAAACAAAACCTTGAACAGTATCTTAAGTATGCTTAATAACAATATGCTGTTGCATTCCACTCAAACAAGAAAACAGCGAAAGATGGACAAAAAACAGGACCATCAACATAAAAAAAAGGTGTGAAACAATATAGAGAAGGATGGAGCTCAAAGAATTAGATAGAACAATACTATGTAGCATGGGGGAGCAAAACCTCTTCATACCCCAAATCACAATGAAACAAGCAAACATTATATAACTTTTACTTCATTATGCACATCAACTGTTTGTGGCTTAATATTGGATAACTAATTCACCAAACCCTACACCCCTGAAGCCTAAATGCTATTTTAGTTAAGGAGGATAATATTACCAGTAATGATGTTTCAGAGTGGTGGACAATAATCGACAGCTTGCAGTGAATAGTCCGACAGTGAATTGCTGATCTAGAGCACAGGAAGGCATGCCTTCTACTTGATCATGGTTTTTGTTATCCAAAGAAGGGAATGAATCGGACAGAACTGAAACTCTAGAAGCTATGACTTGGCCAAAATCTCGAAACAGCGCTGCAGGTATGCCCAATGATTGCGCTACATGCCAGGTATCCATTTGGAACAAAGCATGTTTTGCAGAAATTCTTGTTACAATCTCAACACACATCAGAATGACTGCTCCTGCATCTGGATCATTATCACCCTTAGTTCCAGTTGACATGCGACAGAAAATCGATGGATTTTGCAAGTGAAGTGTAATGTTGAACAAAGGAGCAATTAGACTCTGAATATGTCTTTTAACAACACTTAAACGTTTGCGACCTGGAAAGCAAATCCGATAACAACAGTTAAAAGATCAGTGTATACACTTGCTATTTGTTACTGAATAATGTAAAGAGATGCATGCTTTCACATGTTCATTAAGTTACCTGAAACATTTTCCAGAAGAAGATCTAAACAATCAACTCCAGCTGCAACTGTTGAGGAGACTTTTCCACCATCTGCATTTCCGGTAGTTATTTCATAGATGGAAGTATGACCTTCATTAACTCCGACTAGTGCTCTTTCTAAGGCCTGAACAGCTGACAACATATGCAACTCCGATGGCCCTTTTATCAATGCTTTAAAAGATAAGCGTGACCTAGCCTTAATTTCATTCAAGTGAAAAAGAGACTCTTTAGTGGCTCCTGTATGCCCATGCAGTATCTTAGTACTTGACTCTGTTTCATGAGATTCTAGAGTAGCTTCTTTTCCCTGTAAAGATATGCATTTCCCTATGGTCTTTATGTGTAATACAATCAGTTTTACATACACATCACGGGTCAGTGCAGGATTAGTTAAAGGGAAATGACTCCCTAATTCTTGCAGAAATTTCATAACACCATCTAACCAAATGAAAGGAAAAGGCTGAGGCACCACATCCATGTCCACAAACTTCAATAGCATGATTTGAGATAAATCGATAATATTTGGTATCAAGATGGACGAGAAGGAAGTGAATCCAAACTTCAAATTTAACTTTGCAATTGCTGCATAAGAAACCAAAAGCTGCCTAATTAAAATTGCTGTTTTAGGGTGATGACCTCTTAGCAAGCTTTGCAACAAATACCCATTTACTGATTGGCACTCAAAAGAGTCAATCTTATTGAGAACACTAGCAATAGAATTTGAATCTTCCAATCCCAACCCCTGTCTGTGCAAATCAATAGTCTGAGAGTCATTGCCAGGATTAGATGACGTTGAGCAGATTGTTGCAGCTTCTGATTCTTGCTGTTTAACAAGGCACAAAATATCATGCTGCGATGCTAGAAAATTTTGAGCATCACATAAATTTTCAAACGGGTAAAAACCTGTTCTAAGTATCAGGTGTAAGGAAAAACTAATTAAATCTGCAAAGACATTAATGCAAAGGTTAATTCTGGCTGCAGGCTCATGCTGTGATTTCATCAACTTGGCATTACAATCTCTACCCCTTGCAGTTGCAAGGTCCAAGGCAGATGCTAGGCCCCAAAGGAACCCACTAAAGCAAGAAACTAGGGAGGATATTTTGGTCAAATTTAGAACACTGGTACCATTTTCTATTCCATTATTGTATGGGTCATCCTTCAAAGATGTAAGTATGTCTTGTGTCTGTTCCTTCAAACTCTCAGCAAGAACAAGAATGTTTTTCCAGGATTCTACGTCTTTGAAGGAACCCAAACATCGATCAGATTGACTTGAACTGTTTGGTCCCTTATCATCATCAGAATTCAGTTGCTTACTGTAATATTTCTCAGCAAAGAGAGATTGAAAGGCACAAATGCTTTCATACTTGCTTATTGTCAGGATTGCATATGATGTCTGATCCATAAATGAATATATCATGCGTCTAATTTCATCACAGGAACCATCTGACAGTGTATCTTGAAGCCCGGAAACCACAGACATGGATTTGAAAAACCATAAAATAGGTAAAGAACCCCCTGACAGTACTGGCATGAACAACTGTGCCTTTTCCTCATAGTATGCCACTATTAAAAATTTCAAGGCCCTTCGACAGGACAGTAGCAGCCTTACAAGCTCATACTTATTTGTGGAAGACGCTCTTTGACAATCTAATATATTGCCGATGACAATTCTGCAAATTAGTCGCATCATATCAACTCAAATTCAATAAATAATTGCACCAAACAAGGTATAAACATGTAAGAAAAGCATCAAACCACATAAGCCTAAAAAATCTCAGCATAAACTACATAGTCTAATTTCTGTCCTACAAATAGCTAATGCTCCATGGTTCATAGTTATGAGCTGTGAAATTGAGAAGACCTGCATTGACTCTTGAGTATGTAGTAGATAGCTTGAAATTACAATTCAAAAACACATAATATTTTATTAGCATGAGGAACTACAAGTGAAGTCAACCTTTCTAGATTGAGTATGTAAGTCACACAACGTGAAAATGATCTTTTGCTCATATATCCCTTGGGCATCCAACACAAGAGACTCAGCAAACTCTGGCAAGCTGTAAATTGTGTATTGGTTGATTCCTGAGAAATATCAGCAGACTTTTCAAATGTTGAATGGGAAGTTACATTTTCCTCGGCAACGTTTTCATGTATACGGTCGCTCCCTGAACCAATAATAGATGGCTGCTCAAATGTTCTTAAAACCTCTTCCCAATTAGGTGATGACTTCAAGTCAACAGCACCAATTGAATTATTCCCAAACAATGGTACAACTGATTTCTCCAATAAGTCACAGAACCTTGATGCCAAGTGTCTGCTAACAAACTAGTAAAAGAGGCACCTTCAGCATCATGTTAGACAACAATATAGGGAGAATTTGAAATTTAAAATTGCATCTTACATTGTGTTCATAAAAATCAGAATTACTGAGAAGTTGTGCTGAGATATGATTGACAGTGAGTTTGTTAAGAAGAGCATTTTCTTTGACATGGTGTTCTTCAGCCTTTGAAAAGCTTCTAGCTATAAGAGGAAGGGAAGTACTGATCAGATGCGATAGGAACAGCTTCAAATTCTTCTTACTAGCATAATTGGACCAACTGTCAACATTTTGGCAAACAATCCACCAAACTGCTGTTGGCAATGATTTCTTGTTCAAAGAACAAACATCTAAATCCCATATACCACTTTCAAGCAAAGTATGGTCACAACAGTCAATCCAATGTGTAGCATCAGAATTCACTGAAAGTTGATCCGTACCCAGTAATGAAAGGTTATTGATCATGAATTCAGTAAGACCAGTTACCTCCTGCTTCAAAACAGAGATGTGTCTCTTGCACTTTCTTATCCTGCTATGGTATTGGAACAAGCCATTGTCATCAAGCAATTCCATTTGAACAACATTTTCAACCTTTTTCTGGATATACTCAAAAGAATTTATCTGCCTGTTTAAGTCAACAAGCCTCTGAATGGCCATAACATGCAGTAGATAAACCAGAGGAGAGCAATCTTCATTGCTATCCTGAAGATAAATGTCAGAAATAGATTGTATAGTCACAGAAAGAGTGGCTGAAGATTGAATAATCCAGGAAAAGTAGCCTTCATATTTGCAATCTGTCCTCTCCAGATAATCCCTTCCACTGTGTCCTGAAAATGAATCTCCCATCAGAGCTGACATCTTTTTTGATAATTTTGGAGGCATAAGGCTGATTGCTTGCCTGTATAGGCTTCGGCAGGACATATATAGACGAAAAAAGAACACAATGATCCAGTGGGTGGACAATCTATTTTTCAGAATACAATGCTTGATTCCAGCAAGGCTGTCATTAGGATTTGTTCCTGTGACAGAAGTCTCAAATTCATTGAAGCTATCTGGCTGCAGTCCAATCAGAATATTCACGTAGGGACGAATGGCAGTTATCAGGTCCTGTACAGATTGCCCAACAAGGCTACAGTTCCCAACTGTGATGCTCAGTGAATCTAGCACGACTGCATACATTTCAGACAATCCTATTCCAAGCAGTTCTGATTGCGGATCAGACTTTTTGCTGTCACCAGCTGAACAATTATCATTCATCCATTCCATGGTTTCTGATACATCTATGTTTAACTGTCGAATACTTTCACTCACCTGCCCTTCTGGTATGGACTTGATAACATTATGGAAGGCCAGCTTAAATTCTTTAGTGCTTAAAAGAACCCCTACTGGTTTTACATAGGCTTCAAGAGGTAATGTTGTGGTAATCAGAAAAGAACCATCATTTGGGCCACCATTGCAAACAATCTTGTGTATAATTACATGTCTTATTGCTTTAGAAAATGCATAAATAGTATTGTTAACCTGCAGTAATAAGAAAAGAGTAGATTTTAAAATGGAAATACTCGAGCAATAGTAGTAGAAGAAGATGAAAGTAGAACTAAAACAGAAGAAACAGAAAGAGACAGGATATTAGAAGTAAATGAAGTACTAGATATCAAGATATTTGATCACACATCACACATGAACATCTTCATAACTCTTCAAACCTCAGCGCATGACCAGAACAAAATGGGGAAATGCACAGAACAAACAACAGAATAGTAAATTGCAAAATTTTAAATAACAGAATCACATTAGGCTACAATTTTGAATGTCACAGCTGACCAAAAGTAAATATATTATGCCAATGTGGAGACAGTTTGACAAACCTGTCGAAGTTCACCATAGAGCTTAAGCAGCTGACACCCAAGTCCAACTGTCTGGGAAATTAACAAGCTATGATCGGGCAAGTCTTTAAAGGACTGGACAAAGGCCAAAAAAGATATCAACATTACCCATAACTTGGTTGAATCATCACCAATAACTTGATATTCAATATCCAAAAGGTACCCTATGGCAATAAGTAGCTCCCTTGCTACTAAAGTCAAAACCTTCTGCGTTTGATTGTCCATATTAAATGTTGGCAGACCAAGTATATTGGTGGCAAACAAGAAAACAATATCATAGATCTTCTTCAAGAAATTCAGGTAAGCTCCTTCAGAGACATCCTCTGTTTTTAAGTATAACTGTTCATGCAAAAAGGTAGCAAGCAAACTATTGATAGCCTTCAGAACATAGTGAACATCCAAAAAAGGGCAGTCACCTTCCAGTTGAGTATGAAGCAACTCATTCATCTTAAGCAAAAGTGGATCCATAATCTGTACAAAAAATTCAAGAAGTGATTTTCTTTTTTCTGCATTCAAATTAGCAGGGCCAAAGCTAATATCTGAAACTGCATCACTACTCTGATGTAGCTTATCAAATGAATGAACCAATAACTCAGCTGAGCCACGGGAATTACCAATTTTGGTATTTTCAGAGAGCAACGATACTCCATTTGGCCTTCTGACTCTATTAACTAGTAAGTGAAATAGTTGACCCAAGCCATCGAGTATATGTCCCTTCTTTGTAGCCATTATTCTATGTAGTTTATCAAACAAATGCCTGTGGTAACTTTTAATGAGACACGATGAATCTGTCATTTTTCCTTCATTTGATGCCAGGTACTTCCCTGAACTGCGTAAGCTAAGAAATCCATCAATGTGGAATGGATGAAATAAACCTTGCAATATAACCTCCTCTACCATAATCATTACATTTCCCACCGGCAAAGCATGATCTCTTCCATTAAAATGGACCAATAAATGCAACAATGGCTCCAAAAGCTCATCCAAAAAACAATGAAAATTATTTTTGTGAAGGGGGTGGACCCTCAAAAATTTGGCGAATGGTTCGAGAACCAAGATACAGAAGCGGAAAGCAAAAGTACCAGCATTTCCATTTTCAAGATTCTCATCGCAAACTTTCCGTACAAGATCAAGAACTGAACGGGCAGTCGAGATCCACAAGTCCAAGTTTTCATTTGACAAGTTACCATGAGATAAGAATAACAGAGAAATGCAATCAAGTGCAACAGTATATAATTCAAACCCTTCACCAAAGAAAAGAGATTCTCTTGATAGCAAAGACACTTTCTCTAGTAAAGACAATGCTCTTGTTGCAATACACCAGATAGCTCGTAAAATATTTCGTGAGAGACTTAAAGAAAGTTGCAATCTTAAAGCCTCCTCCAGGGAAAATTTAAAGATCACCCAGCACCTGTAATCCAGACACGCCTCAGAAACTCCAGAAGAAGTCTTCACACCATCACGTTTCCCTTTCTTATCACCAGAAATCAACAATGACTGAACCCAATCATTGAGAAAAACCACCAGGCGAGATAAGTTCACTGTTTGGTGACCTTCATCAACATCAGCTTCTCCTTCCTTCTCTTTCGATTTCACATAATCAAAAGCCAGTTCAAGCTTCCTGCATTAAGAGGGGAAAAAAAGGGGGTCAATCCTCTGTCCACTACATTAAAGACATATAAAAGAAACACAAATGGCAGACTTCACAAATTCATCCAAAATTCTGCAAACACTAAATAGCATCCTACAGAACATTCGGTAACTTCCTTTAATAGCTCAAAGTTCTCTCCTTTTTGTCAACTTCCTCAGGAACCAAACAGAAAGTTCAAAAAGACTAACTTTTGTAGCTCAATTTCTGTATTTTGAAGCGAAAGAATAAGCTGAAGGTTCCTCCACGCACGCCCAACTCTAATTTGTTCTTCCAACCCCTTCTCTCCTGAACCAAAACCTTCCTCTGGTTCAGTCTCTTTATTTGATTCATCAAAACGGAGCGCTTTATCCGGTCTCTGTTTCTCGACGGAGTTTTTCAGCTTCCTCTTCCTCTTCTTCGCCGGTAAATCAGCCATTGAAGGTCGCCGGAAAGTTTCGAAGTCCACAGTAGGGTTTTAGACCGTTAATCATAAACCCTCTTTGTTTGGTTTCTTAGAAAATAATATAAGAAAATAAAAATATTTATGATTCAAACGCTGCGTTTAAGTTAATAGTACCTATCGATATTTATTAATATTATCTCGTCATAAAATTATTAAAACTATTTTTATGTATATTTTTATATATTCAATAAGAAAATTTTGTTATATTTATGTAATAATTTTACTCTAAATATCTTAAAAAAATTTAATCAATATTTCATATTATCTCAATTGAATTTAATTATTTGATAAATATAAAGCTAATTTTTGTGCATAGAAATTTAAAAGTAATTAAATTTAAATGATATATTATATATAAAAACTGATAATATAATTAAATTAAATTTTTTAACAAATTATTTAAGATAACATTGGTTTAATTATTCATTTAATTAATATAAAAATATATTTTAATACTATAGGAATCAAATTATATTATATATCAAAATTTTTAAAGGCATATACTTCCTTTAATACTCCTTGCTTACTAAATGATTTCGGGATCAATGAAACTTTTATTGGATTGTTGTTGTTATTGTTATTATACTGTAAGACTCAAATTGAAATTATTAAAAAGATTTTATTCAAATTTTATAAAATTAAATATTTATATTAATTTAATTTAAAGTAACTAATTAAATTCTTATAAAATAAAAATTTACAAAAGTTTAAAACTCATTGGACCTCAAGCTTAACTCAACTCATTACCTAAAATCAAGAATTAAACTTATTTTAAGAATTTTAATTCAAACATTGTAATATCCTACTCCATGTTTTTAAAAAAAACGGATCGAACCGGCCGGTTCGATCGGTTTGACCTGTGATCGGTCAGCTATTCGGTCCGTTTCATTCTTAAAAATCGGTTCTTAATTGAATCAATAAGAACCGGTCAAAACCGGGCAATTGACTGGTCGACCGGTTCGACCGTTCCAACCACTGGTTCAATAAATTTTTTATTTTTTTATTTTTTATATTATTTGGTATATTTTGTATTTTTTAATATTTTTAATATTATATATAATTAAATATAATTATTACATAATTATGACGTCACACTGGTCAAACCGGTGATCAGTAAGACCTCCGATTTAATGTCCGATCCGAATTTCAAAACGGTGATCGTGCCTACAAAAATAGACTTAACTTATTTTAACAAATTTTGATTTGACTTTTATATGGTCTAATCTTGATAGGAATCATTGTTCAATCCTCCACTCATACAAAGATTTTTTGGATTTTCGTGTCTCCGTCGGGTTAGAAGATGTTCCTAGCCGTGGGGACTTTTACACCTGGAACAAGAAGTTGATGTGGGCCAAACTTGACCGCGTTCTCTTCAACCAAACCTGGACTTCTACTGATTTACACTGTTCAGCCCACTTTCTCCCAATGCTCCCCGATTCCGACCATTGTCCTTTTGTGGCCTCCGTCAGCGGGCTGGAGTTTGGTGGACGGAAATGTTTTAAATTCTTCAATATGTGGATGCTCCACACAATGTTTCCTTCGGTCTTGGCCACTGCTTGGAGTCGACAGTTTTTGGGGTATGCTCAGTTTATCTTATGCAAGAAGTTGCAAGAGTTGAAAGCTTCTTTAAGGTTGCTGAACTCGCAAGCCTTTGCGAACATCACTCACCAAGCTCAGACTGCCCAAGAGACCTTCCGACATGCTTATGAGGCAACTCTTGCTCAACCAGATAATGTTGACTTAAATCAGGCCATGCTACGGCAGAGGAAGGTTGCGGGTTTCCTCATGGAAGCTGAGCGTCTGTTCTTCCAGCAGAAAGCAAAATGTACTCATCTAATGGAGGCGGACAAAAATACTAAATACTTCCATGTCATTTCCAAGAAGCGAAACAAAAAGAATACTATCACCTATCTGGTAAAGGATGATGGTTCCACTACCACCTCCTTAGCCGAAGTTGGACAGTGCTTTGTCGAGTATTACAAGAACCTTCTTGGTTCAGCTGGCCCTCTCGGGCGACTTGATGAAAATATTGCCAAGGGGGCCCCCTTTTGGATGATTTTGCACGGCTTCTTCTTACTTCGCCTGCTAGTGCGGCGGAGATTAAGCGTGCATTGTTTGACATTGGCGATAATAAAGCCCCGAGGCCGGATGGGTTTTCTTCGGCGTTTTTTAAGCAACAATGGGATACTGTAGGAGGCGATGTTTTAGCAGCAGTTCAGGAGTTCTTTACTTCGGGGCGTCTGCTTAAACAACTAAATCACGCTGTTCTCACTTTAATACCGAAGGCCCCCA
>JAOSBM010000205.1:34990526-35003675 GCA_027568955.1 Erythroxylum tenue | reverse complement strand
TCTGTTTTTCCAGATATTGAAGCTTGGAACTTGGAGCTGACTTGAAGCTCATATTCTGCTGAAGTCCTTCCCTGTTTTAGACCAACCATCAACAGATCGAACCCGAACTCCTCCTCAGCAAGATTTAGCAGAAGTTGAAACAGTGGATGGTTCAAGTAAGATATTGGAATGATGAACCTTTTCTTGTAACCTTCTCCTACATAGACTGCAATGTGACCTTTTGGGACGTTTGGCGTAGCCAGGACACTCGAAACTCTGAAAGAAAGTGTTCTTTGTAGCTTCTGCTTTGCATTGGCTATGCCCATCAATGGAATACCCATTTCTTGTTGATGAAAATGGAGGGTTTTGTTTCAGTTGATTTGCAATGACAAGTCTAGTACTTTGGTTTATATAGTAAATAGATGAATAGATATTGAAAGGCCATTGAGAGAATATTATGGAACATATCAGGTGAGGAGCTTTGTGAAGTTTCACATGGCTTGCTTTGTTTCTTATCAGACACTAAGGTCCTACCTCTCTATTTTTACAATAAAAAAAGAGAGGAAACTAATGACCAAGCAAAAATAATCTTACCAAAGACATGCTTTTGGTCTCTTAGACTAGTCTTTATCAGAACAGAGATGAGAAATCTAAGTTTGGTTATTTTAAATGAAACATTGAACTTAGACCTGAGTTTATATTCAGGAGGGTTTTCTTTTTTTTTTTTTTTCTCCTTTCAAGCCAACTAGGTCAAGTAGTCCTTGTGGGATCATCAAGACTTGTGGTCTCATTCCCACCGTTGTTTTGTTCCAATTGAGGTCTCAATGTTAGTGATTAGCAAACACTTTGTACATTCTGTGACTAAAGTTGGTAGAATTTTTTCTTTTTTTGGTTTTTGGGAAGACTTTGAAAGAGTTTAATTCGGGACAATCCAATAAATTTTGATCCTATCCAAAATTTACAAACATAGTTACAAGGATTAAACATGGAGCAAAAAAGGGTAAGCAAGATTTTAATGCATGTCTCAGGAAAAAACAGTTTAGACCAAGTCCATCAGGATAGGAAACACAAGAAGGACGTTGGCATTAAACATGGTTCTCAATTTAGTCAAACAAATGCAGAGAAAATGACTTCTTCTCATGCATATAATTGCTTAACAAAGACGATACATACAAGGAATCTTTCACATGTCTTTATCTTGGTTATCTTTATACACGTTTTAGGTTCAATTCTTGCTACCAAGTTATTCATTAATCTTATCTTCCAGGCTGCTCAATGATCATCAGAACAGTATTCAGGACCAGAGTTACTGTAGTTTTATCCATGGAGGTTTGCCTCATTTTCAGCTTTCCAGCAGAATTTTCCAGCTCTTCTGTTAAGGAACCATTATGGGCTGAAATGTTGATTGATTTCTAAAGCTGTGACGTGAGGTCAAATATGAGAGGGACTCTGAGATGGCAGGAGTGGTCCGACTTAATCCAAAAGGTTCGATAGCCCTAACTCTCCTCCATTAAAACGACGATATTTTGATCCAGGCCTAGGCCGACCCTTTTCATCCCCTAGAGAGGCTAGTTCCATTGTCTACTCCACGATCAAAATTTAGACGCAGATCATATTCTGTTATGCTTGTACTTAAAAATAAAAACTTTACAGGGTCCAATGTATTACTTTCGAAGAACATCTATTTCTAAGTTAGTTTGAAGATTTTGTTCAACAAATCAGTATCCTTCGCAAACATTATACTACCAAATTCAATAGATCATGAACAACTCGCATTTTGATCTGTTTGGTTTTGTATTTCACCATTCAGTATGCCTTTGTACGCTACAAGTTGATGGCCAGGGATTGTGAGCAACATATAAAGTTGCCGCATATTGTAGTCTGTCTTCAATCCAAGCTAGCAGTGTAAGTGTCTGTTTGGATGAGCTTATATTAGTAGAGCTTTTGTTAGTAGAGCTTTTCTGAGAAGAACATTTCTAAAAAGTCAGTTGACTGTTTGGCTGT
This sequence comes from Erythroxylum tenue, assembly GCA_027568955.1. Taxonomy (NCBI): domain Eukaryota; kingdom Viridiplantae; phylum Streptophyta; class Magnoliopsida; order Malpighiales; family Erythroxylaceae; genus Erythroxylum; species Erythroxylum tenue. The sequence continues at coordinate 35,001,692 of JAOSBM010000205.1, read as the reverse complement.
CAATTAAAAAAATAGCTTTTTTAAAAGAGCTTCATACAGTAGACTGTTTGGCACCATAAAAAAAAGCTCTTTTTAAAATTTTAACTATATTTTATTTTATAATAAAATTATTTATGATAAATAATATTTAAAGTATACTAAACAATATGCTAAGTACAATATATTATATTTATGGTTATCTATTTCTTAGATAACCATTTTGTAGGAAATTTTGGATAACCATCTTGTAGGAAATAATTCAGTCTAATTCTTAATCTCAAACTGAATTAACTAAAATTAATTAATCCGTGGGTGAGTTTTGCGTTCGACGTCACGTTCTGAGAAGGTGAGTTTTGCGTTCTTGTAAACAGAAGAAACATAATAGGGATTTGGGGCTTTTTTTCTTTACGTAAGTGACGGAATTCGTTACTTAAGTGGAGGAAAATTAACTTCCCGAAAAAGCTGAAATTTGGATTTTTGTGAAAAGCTCCAAATTTTAGCTTCTCAAAACGCTATATTTGAGCTTTTAAAAAAACTATTTCTACTTCAAAAGTGCTTTTGAAATTTTCAGCCAAACACTTATTTTTTCTTAAAATGACTTCTGCGATGAGAAAAAGTGTTTTTGGAGCATCTAAAAGCCGAACCAAACAGGCTCTAATAGTAGTATAATAGCATAGAAACACTCCATGAATGACTCGATAAGAATTCAGCTAGGCCACTGTAGTTTGATTTATGTATGTTGAGAAATATCTAACAAGAATAATAAGTAAAGAAAAGAACAAGAATATAAGAATTTACAAGGTTTGGCAATTTCTGTCCATGTCATTGAGAGTTAGTATAAATTTACAAAATTATTCTTGTACCATATTGCGTGAGGTTGCTCAACCAATTTTTTTATATACCCAATAAAACTTAGATAGGATTTGAGATACAATCATGTGAGATACCATCGTGTTTAATATTATTGAAAAATTAAAAGGGATAAGATTTAAGTAGTTTAGATCGATATATTAAAAGGAGACACCTTATTATGCACTAAGAAGATGCAATAAATTGTATTTAGAGATTGTAAGAGAAAAACAAGAAAGGTTTACGAAAAAATGGAGAAAGTGATCAAGAATAATATAATTTTACAGTAATTATCGAGAACACAATTATCAATAGAAAACTTTGACGTATTAAGATATGGTAAAAAATCTCACATAAAATGTCATTCTCTTTCTCGTAACTCTTATGAATCTTTTTTCTTCGAGTTTTATGTATGTTATATTCAGCCTAAACTTTTAATATGCAGTATTTCTCTCTTAACTATTTAACCTAAATATTTTCTTACTTAGTGAATTCTTACTTAGTTGAAATATTTCTAGTAATAACTTGTTTGGTTTATTTATTTACTTGTCTTTTTTTGTTTGTGTATTTATTTGCTTATTATTATTATTATTATTATTATTATATTCTTTACTTTGTTCTATATTTATATCGTATTATTTATTTTTATGTCATATTCGATCTTTAATTTTTTTTTAAAAATCTAAAAAGATTTTGTATTTTGTAATTCATTCTCTATAAAGTGGCATGAATCTATGGGGTAAAGTGTCTTAATCTAGTTGTTTGTTAATTGCATATCATCACTTGATCCATTCAAAGTACCTGTAGAACATTTTGACCTCTACACATAAGCCCACTGTTCCAAAGTATACCCATCACAGTACAGGTCCCTTAATATTTCTCATGGGTCGGGCTAGTCCTCCCGAACCCGAGTCTGGATTGAAATGTCATCTCTAATATTTGCTAGTGCCATTATTATTAAGCTTTATCAATAATTGAGCTTTATCAATAATTATTACCTTCACCACTAGAGCACTTCCTCATAAGGGTCCTATTATCTTCTTCCTATCATCTTTAACTCCATAAGAGCTCACAAGCAGGATAGTACTAAAGGGGCAAGTGTTGATATAGACTAATGGTAGGACAGAGTTCATGTGAAACCAAGAATGTAGAGTGAAAAGCATTCAACAGATATGACATAAACATAAGCTTTTATTTATTTTTAGTTTTTCACGAGGTGTTCTAGGAGGGTCCCAATTATGAGAAGACATCTTCAAGCAATCTACACCCAGACTAATCCCCGCTTAAGTTAGATAAATCCCTTGCGGGAGGCAAAGCTTTGGCCCCAAGTTTTAAATGGTTGCATACATGAGGGTGGTTTGAACCCGCGACCTTACTTAAGTCGGGAGAGCCTCTTACCAACTCACATGCGCTATGAGGTATGAAATATTAAAATGTCACATAAGCTTTTGACAAATGGTATGAAATATTGAAATGTCCTCTTCCAACTCCTCTAGTACGGCAGTATTTATCCATTAGAATGATCAACTACAAACATCATTTACACTTCATCTCCATAGAAAGATGTGGTTGGGTGTTACGGTCAAGATACATTTTCTTATTTATGAGGGCCGTTTAATTCCCCTATTGTTGGTATTTGAAATTTTTCTTTCTCTTTCTGACTGATTTCTTTTTTGCAATTTTTAACTACACACAAAAATCTCCTGAAATGTCAAGGATTTGGTCTGCAGCTGATGGAGAATCACAATCCTCTGCTGTCAAATCTAGACTGCTTTCTCGAGGAGAAACTATTTTCTATTCTGCATTTTGAGAAATGATATTCCTAATCCCCCGACTAGCAACACCGTCATTGAAGTTTATCTTTATTGTCTATTCTTCATACTCTGGTCTAACCTTAGAATTCTCATTTTGCCAACAGTTGCTAACGGAGTCTAACATGTTGGTATAATTTATCTAGGATTTCAATTGCTAAGTTATCCAGAATCTCATTTGCAAAAATTTGTGCTCCCACAACCTCATCATTATCCACCGGAGAAAAATCAACCTTCACTAACTGAAATGAATTGCAACTACCCTTAATCCGAAAAACCTCACCACTTAGATCACCTCCTTCGACCCCATGAATTGACTGGTTAAGAATACAAGGAATACTATGGATTATATCTTCCCTGCGACTGGAATATCTTCCCTACCACAAACCTTTGTTCGTTTATCAATGGTATATAGTACTTTCCTAAGGATCCCTCCTTTCGACAAAAACAATCTAGTACGAATACCATGAAAATATCGGGCCACATAAACATTTTCCTTCTTCATCAATCAGAGTCAGTCAGTACTTCTCGTGGATCCCTCCTTGAAACAAAAGTATCTGGTCAGGATGAGATGGTGATTAGTTCTTAGATAGGGTACAATAATAGAGTTTTTGATTATTTAAGTTTGAAGAATCACGTATTCTTATCTTTCTTCATTTGAATACATCGGTCTTGTTCTGCTACTCTTTCAAATAACTTCAAAGATGAGTTTCTCATTACTTATCTTCATTTTCCTAACCGCAACAAGCCATGCTCTGAACATTAGAGAAGCAAGCATCAATGATCTCCAGCTTGCTTTTAACCAAAAACACCTCACTTCAAGGAAGCTTGTTGAGTTCTACATAGGAGAAATCCAGAAACTCAATCCAGTTCTTAATGGGGTCATTGAAATAAACCCTGACGCCCTCAATCAAGCCAATAAAGCCGATCACGAGCGCAAGGAATCCGAATCAGGTTCGCTTAGCAGGTTACATGGAATTCCTTTCCTGCTCAAGGATAATATAGCAACTAAGGATAGGCTGAACACAACTGCTGGCTCTTTTGCACTGCTCAGATCAATCGTACCTAGAGATGCAGGTGTAGTAACGAAGTTGAGAAAGGCTGGAGCCATCATTTTGGGGAAGGCGAGCATGACTGAGTGGGCAGCATTTAGATCGCTTACAATGCCTGATGGATTTAGTCCCAGAGGAGGTCAAGGAAAGGTGAATTGAACAAAATAAAGTCTAGTTCAAATGATAAAGCTGACGTCAACGTTTCTGATGATTTGTTTTTGCAGAATCCTTATGTGCTGTCTGCAGATCCTTGTGGATCAAGCAGTGGTTCAGCAATATCTGTGGCAGCAAACATGGTTGCAGTATCTCTAGGAACTGAGACCGATGGCTCCATTTTATGTCCTTCAAATGCAAACTCAGTGGTGGGTATAAAACCAACAGTAGGTCTCACCAGCCGCGCTGGAGTTATTCCTATTTCTCTACGACAGGACACTGTCGGGTAGGTTGATGCACATATTTTAGGGTAAAATTAGAAATTTTCTTTAATTTAACCACTAAGCCTGAAAGGAAATATCGAGGAAAAAAGAGGAGAAAAGAATAGAAGGAAAATGAAATTTTCTTTTCCTTGTTTGTTTTTTTAATTTATCAAAGGAGGGAATTGAAACTTATATTGAACAAAAAAAATTTTAAGACCTTTATACCCTTGATTTATAGAACTTGTTTATCTTTTGCTATGAAATTGTTTTTATGAAATTGTTTAGTAAATATACATATAGAAATTATTTTTATGTCAACTTCTCTGTGGTAATTAAAATAAAACAAGTTACATACAACTATATGTATATTTACATTTAGAATTTAATTGATCGCATAGACACATACCAACAAGAAACTCTTTTCAGGTACTAAAAATGTCAATAACCAAACTCAGATTCCAATTTCCTTTTACAAAAGCTATTGTCCCTTTAAATGTGACCTGCAACAGCTACAACGAGCTGTGTTATGCGTGGGAACTACTGCTGTGTCTTTTTTGTTAAATAAGGATATAATAGTAATTTACTTATATTAGGCTTACCTTGTCTTCAATTTCCCTCCTTTTTCACCAATTTGGTGGAAAATGTATTTGATCCCAATTTTTCTCCTATTCCTCTCCATTCCCTCACTTTCCCTTTCCTTATTTTTATCCAAACAATGGAAACCAAGAGAAATGCAATTCTCTTCTTTTCTTTTCTCTTAATTTCCTTCCGTCCAAACAAAGGCTAAGCTTTTTTTCTTTAATCAAATTAAGCTTGATTTCCATATCAGCTTTTCAATTAGATTATTTATTGTTGATTCTAATCAGTTCATGTCCCACTTTTTCCTTGGCTCTTCACGAGACAGGCCCATCTGCAGAACAGTAGCAGATGCTGTTATTGTTCTTGACGCCATTGTAGGTGTCGATGAACATGATCCTGCAACACTAAAAGCTTCAAAGTACATTCCATATGGTGGCTACAAGCAGTTTCTCAAGCCTCATGGGCTCAAGTTGAAAAGGCTTGGAATTGTAAGGAATCCATTCTTGACTTCCGCCAGTAAATCAGAAGTTCAAGCGTTTGAATATCATATCCAGACATTAAGGTACTGATGCAAATGAGTCTTAATTCAATAACAAGCTACTCAGTTCAGGCAGATATGTGTATTTACCAGAAATTTTATAAATGTGAAACAATTTTTCTGTGCAAATGGAGGCAACAAGGTGCAGTTCTAGTAGACAACTTGGAAATAGCAGACATTAATGTCACCTTGAACACCGATGCTAGTGGTGAATATACAGCAATGTTTGCCGAGTTTAAAATCTCGTTGAATGCTTATCTAGACGAGTTGATCCATTCCCCGGTCCGAACCTTGGCAGACACTATAGCTTTCAATAAAAAATTTGCAGATTTGGTGAGTTCTAAAAGTAGATTTCTATCTAGTACATGGGACTGGAAGCGAAGCTTATTCTGCAGAATTAGCATCCACTGATAATTCAATGATTCGTGCAGGAGAAGATAAATGAATTTGACCAAGAAATTTTCCTGGAAGCTCAATCGACAAATGGAATTGGCAACATAGAGAGATCAGCACTTTCAAATTTAGCAAGATTGACAAGCCATGGAATTCAGAAGTTGATGCGGGACTATAAGTTGGATGCATTGGTCACTTCGGGTCCAAGCATTTCTCCTGTTCTGGCAATCGGAGGATTTCCAGGGATTAATGTTCCTGCAGGTTATGATTCTGATGGTGTGCCTTTTGGCATAAACTTTGGTGGACTAAAGGGTACAGAATCAAAGCTTATTCAGATTGCATATGGATTTGAGCAAGCTACTATGATCAGAAAGCCTCCTACATTCAGAGCTTGAATAGGAAAAAATCAGAATTATTTCTGCAACTAGTGATCTTTAAAATCTATCATAGAAATTCTCATATACCAGTTTATGATCTTCTCATCTTCTAATCTATCATAATCTGTCATAACTGAGCTGAAATTAATTATCATTCTCATCATCCAAATTCTGAATTATTCCAAAAACCAGAAGCAAATTAATGTAATACTTTCCCTTGAAAAGTTCAGAAAGAAAGATCAGATTTTTTGCAAATTAATTAAACATTTGGATCCCCATAGTGTTCTTCAAGAGTTGAAGGCATGTTTTTTTTCATCAACTTCTTTGACCTATTACCATCCCTAATTTTACTCCATCAAAATGGGGGATGCAACTTGCAGGGCACTTTCTTGCAACATACGATAAAGTTCTGTTACAGCTTGAACAGAAAAGTTACTGGCATCTTACAGATTGGGAATGGCAGACAAATATTAGTGATTACACCTTTAGCTCTTCCATTCACCGTAACTGCTCACCAAAGAAACCACATCAAACACTTATTTTCTGCAAAACATGGACAGCACCCAGTGAGTCACGCAGGATCGAGACCAACAACACAGAACTGCACCCAGTGAGCCACGCAAGAGGACCAATAACACAGAAATTCACGCCAACATCCACCTAGAGAAAAAATCCCCCAATAACTCACGTGTAGCCTTCAATCAACAGTGTAACACAACATATTCAAATTGCCTAGCAGATTCACGCAAGGACAGAAACAAGAGAAAAAAACGGCTGCAACCACAAACCCATTAACCACGCACAACCAAGAAAAGTGCAGCACACATATGCAGGCATAAAAATCCCAATTGCACACCAAATACGTTAACAGTCACACGCACAGATTATGCAGCCAAAATACACAAGACAACTACTGAAAATTACAGCTACAAAAAGACTTCCACTAGACAACAAAGACTGCTCACTGGACTCCCCATCAACGGCAACGACTGAAGGAAAAAGACAGCTGCAAAGACTTTCACGCAATCACAATATTGCCTAGCCACCTTAGTCACGTCATGCTTTAGAAAACTTAGCAACCGATGGATTCATGTGTTGACCCAATCTGCTGCCAAAACATCAACAAAATCGACAACACAATGCAGCCCTTAAGCACACTCACGGCTGAACTCTTTTTAGCAACACATCCAACCAAGAAAAAAGGATCATCAAAATTAAATAATAAAATATATACCGTATATATTAACAGTTTATGTGGTTAAGAATACAAGTACTACTATGAATTATATCTTCCCTGTATATGCAATATCTTCCCACCATGAAAACTGTGGACCACATAAACCTTTAATTGCTCATCAATGGTATAAAATACTCGTTAGAGTGACCTATATTTTCTAGACATAAAAATATTAAAGGTTTATAAATAATAAGAGTAAACTATCCAAACAACTAGTTACAAATCCCTCCTTTAAAAAATTCAATCTAGTAAGTAGTACCATGAAAATTTCAGACCACATAAACCTTTACTTCTTCATCAATCAGAGTCAGTCAGTACTTCTTGTGGATCCCTCCTTGAAACAAAAGTATCTAGTCAGGTTGAGATGGTGATTAGTTCTTACGTAGGGTTATACAATAATAGAGTTTTTTATGTTTGAAGAATCACGTATTCGTATCTTTCTTCGTTTGAATATATTCATCGGTCTTGTTTTGCTTCTCTTTTACATAACTTCAAAGATGAGTTTGGCGTCGGTCTTGGAATGTATCTCAGCTTCTGAACCTTGGTAAAAGAGAAGTGCGTCTGGCATATTCTTAACGGCGTATTTAGTACACTGGAATAGAATAAACAAAAAATAAAATAATTATTTTTAAAAATAAAAAAATGAGAAATAGAAAAAAATTAGTATGAATTTGTTTGATTGAGTATATACTCGGCCTTAAACTCAAAATTTGGTTATGTCAAGTCCTACTCTCAATCTTGCAAAATCTTCGGCCTTTATTGCGTCAGTGAATATGTCTGCAATTTGATCGTAATTATCATCTACCAAACTTGTTCATTTATTGATCTATGTGACGTTTATTGTTTTTTTTTTTAAAAAATGGGTGAAATTATATAGATAAACCAGCGTCACAGTCTAGAGTATCTAATAAAAAAGCTGACGGCCGATCTCAACTGAATCGATTGGGGTATTGAGTAACTGCCTGAGCTAACATGTGTACAACCCTATTAACATGCCTAGGAATCTAGGTAAAAGTAAAAGATTGAAAACCCGCAATGGTGACTTGGCACTCGGTCATGATCACGCCCAACTCATTGATGCCGATGCTGGAGCCATGGAACCATTGTTATTTTTTGTTCTTATTTTCAGTCATTTTTCATTTTTTCTTCATATTTCGTCTGGCATTGTATTTGGGGATTCCAAATTTTCTTTGTTTCTGACCTGATTTTATTGAAAATAATATTTTAAAAATTGGATCGAACATTGAATCGGTTAAAAAGAAGAGTTAAGATTTAAAAGTTCAACTGATAGTAAACCGCTATAAAATTAATATATAATAAAAAAGAAGTAAAACTTATAAAAGTAAGTAAAAATAAAATATTTTATTGAAATAAAAAATACACCATTGTCTATTGTTATATAATGAACTGATAATAAATAAATATGAGTCTAATATAAAAATTTAAAATAACAATAAAAATCAAAATTGTGTTTAAGATTGTGTCTCATCACTATTAAAAGCTCCAAATTTTTCAACACTATCTAAAAGTTCGTAAACTACGCTTTCATCTAAAATATATGTATCAACTTCTTCTACTGTATTCAAATAAATTACAAATTAATAATGCATGAAACAATATTACCATTGATACCAATAAAATGTTCTTTCATTTTATAATTTTTTTCCCTTTTAAAAATTCTACCACAAAATATATAATTATATTGAATATTTTCAAGACGAAAAATAATTCTTTGTTAGATTGGAGTTACTTCAAGTAGATGATGTGATATTCATTGAAAGCTGTGTTGTGTGGAGAATCATACCATGCTTTCTGAGCTTGTGAGAGCTTCTCCTTAAGGGACGACAGGGGCTGGTGACGCCTAGCCAAGAATCCTTTAACTGCAAACTTCACCAACTTGGGTTTTTGCATAAACTGGAATGATTTGTATCCAACACTTTCAGTACTCCAACAACTTTCAATCAGTTCTGTAAACCCCGCCATTTGAGTTAAGCCATTGAAGAATCGAAAAAGAGCGCTTGCCAATCTGTTGTCAGTCATCCTTTTTAACAACATATAAGAGTGATCCGAAGATAAGTTTTCACTAAAATGTACAAAGGAGTTAGCATAGTGTTGCATCCATAATGAGTTGACTAGAGAACGATCCAAATTTTTTCGAATGAGCAAGTTTCTCTTCTGGTTGTTTGGCCAAGTAAGGAGCCGTTCGGTATAAGTAAGATCCTCCAAGTCCATCCGAGCTAGAAAATTAGAAAGCTTCTTTGTTAGACCAAGATTAAACCGCCGGCCTCCCTCAGTTTCATCCGAAGACAACGAACAATTGAAATCTCCCAGAACAAGCCAAGGATTAGAAACCGTAACTGAAGAGTTGTTAAATCCTGCCATCAATTAGCCCTTTGGAAGCCAAAATTGGAAGCATATAAAAGAGAAATCTCAAATACTACCTTGAAACTGGCAATGGAAATGAATAAACTGATCAGATTCTTGCATGGCTTGAACCCCAATCATTTCCGTGTTATAAAGGCAAATACTGGATTCATGTTTACTACAATATGCATAGAGAAGTCGTGCTCATCTTTGAGAAATATGACTTTCTGTCAGGGGATCAGTTTGATTTACCCACTTGGTTTAGGTTATGTTGGCTGAATTTGTTGGAATCTGCAACATATCTGTCAATTTTGTGAAGATTGATACGGGTTTATTGGACTAAATTAGTAATTAACATGATGGAATTCTGCAACAATCAAAATGCCTGAGGCTTCAGAATGCAGTTGATTGAAGGAGATTCATATATATGAAAAACTTTTTGCTTCATCAGAAGTTTCTATTTACATTTAGCATATATCAGCCATGCAAAATTGTTCAACTCATTAGGTGGCAAGTTGTAGTGCCTTCTTTATGATCTGCTTAAGCTAGAAGTGATACAAATGAAAGTTTCTTCTGAGCAAGGAATTGTTAAGCCGCCCATTGGATGATTGAATTCAAACTCTTCTTCAGCCATATTCAACAAGCCTTGAAATGGAGGCTGATTCAAGTATGACACTGGAACAACAAACCTCTTCTTTTCTGTTTTCCCAACATAAACTGCTAAGAACCCTTTTGGCACATTCAAAGATGTTGAATCTGTTTTATTTGCAGCCAGTGAAGATCGTCTAAGAATTTGCTTAGAAAGGCCACCGGGCAAACGAACACCCATTATTCCTTCTTACTGAAAGCTGAAGAAGAGGAAGGTTGGATGACGGAACAAGTTCTCGATAGTGTTTCTTTGAGGAAAGGTTCTAGTGCAGAAAATGTCAAATGGCTGCAGCCTGCAGGTGTGGTGAGTTGTGATTGCACTTGCGGGTATATATAAACCAATTGGCTTGATAATAATCCTCAAGAGCATAGAGCAAGTGGCTGATAATGGTCTGTAGTCAGACATAACTGATAAAGTATCACATGATGATGTCTTTCAACCAATCTACACATTTAGGTGAATGAAAGAGTAACCTTCATTTTTTGTGCTTGATAGTACAAACACAATATGGCCTACAAACAAAGTAGATAGGCCAACTGAAGAGAAATCTATGACTCTTGAGAATTGCTTGTCCATCTACATATCCACTATCAACAACTAATTAGGTGACGTTTGCATAACCACAACTGGATGATGCTTCCAAGTAACATTTCAACAACCGAACATGCTAAAGACAACTAATAGAAATTGTGAACTGAAATGAAAGCAGATCGAAGAACAGACAAGTGGGATATTGGATTCAAGCTACAAATCCTGAGGGTAGAAGGGAAAGAACTTGTGAACCAAACATTTACGTGCCTTTGTCTTAAGGAATGGTATCCTTCCTTCACTTGTTTATTAAGGTCCCACTTGCCAAATTGACATGCATCACTGATCACTGTAATAATAGTTCTGGTGTGCTCTTTATTATGTCTTGAAAAAT
>JAOSBM010000205.1:34963136-34978979 GCA_027568955.1 Erythroxylum tenue | reverse complement strand
AAGTATCAGCTATTAGCAGAGCATCCTCAATTTCTTCAGATGCACCAAAAGGCTTTTTAGCAGTTTATGTTGGTGAGTCCAAAAAGAAACGTTTTTTGGTACCAATATCCTACCTGAATCAGCCTGCTTTTCAAGATTTGTTAGTCATGGCAGAAGAGGAGTTTGGATTTGCTCATCCAATGGGTGGTTTAACAATACCTTGCAAAGAAGATACATTCTTTGATGTGATCTCCAACTTCAGTAGATCATGAGAAAAGGCAATCAAATTAGCTACAGTCAATTTTGTGCCACAGAAACTGGGCAGTTAATGTATATATTGTATCATTGTAGGATCAAAGAACTTAAGGAAATGACAAGCTACTTTAGAGACATCTCTTGAGCTTTACATTTTTCTTCCATCTTCATTTATTTATTAGACTGTTTTCATATTTCATTACTTTTTCTTTATTTGAATAGAAGATGAACTGAGTACTAAATCTGCTGCTCAGAAGATATGCACCACTTTTGTTTGCTAACCTAGCTACTGCTGCTTCAATATCCTTTACAACTTCTGTTTCTTTTTAACCATCTTAAGGATATTGTTACCTCTATCTCAACTTAAACTGTGTATATCTCCACCAATTTCGTTACAGTATGTTTGTCTGGGAACAGATGGGTTCTATGGGAAGTGGCATTGCCCTTGCTTCATGTGCTCTTCACAAGGCTTTGTCTAGCAGTTTCATAATTTTTATGATACGTTCATGAGGTTGCCTTTCACCTAATTCATTAAATGGCTCTCCTTGGTTCATACGCAGAAATGCCAAGTCATTCTGTTGTCCACAACTCAGAACACTTGAACTCACCCATACTATTGTTTAGTATACTGACTCTGTTACTACTTATTTTGAGAAGAAGATTTCATGAGGTATTACTGCTCAATGTTCAAATTCTGTCACAACATGCATCCAAGTGAAAAGGAGCCTACTTTAGACATCTTTAAAACTTCTCTAGGCTTTTATGATATGAATGAAATTGTATATCTTATTGGAAGTCTCACTGAAACAAATTCATCAAGATTACGTCAAGATATTATTGCACTTCCCAGTTATGTATACTGCCTCAGCATAAATATGAGCAGTTCTCACATGAATTATTGATCACAGCTACAACATGTCTTTTTTGTCCCTGTCCTTGTTTCCTAGAAGTTAACAGATTTAGAATGACTGTAAGAGACTGGAGCAAACCGTGACCAAAAAATCTTGACAGATCTTCAACAGAATGCGAAAACTTTCTGTGATCTTATGGAAGAAGATTAAATGTAAAAGTTACTGGACTCAAGGAACAGGACATTTTAGTATAGTAAATGAAATTCAGCACCTGATCACTTGCCTGGTGAATATTGAAACACAAAACTATTGGCACCGTATAGAAGAAAGTGAAAAACCAGTTTGATTCAATTTCTGACCTCTCCACTCAGACTTCCCAGTTTTCCTGACAACTGGTAACGCTACGGTTCAGTTAATGAGACAGTTGAGTTTCTGCGTAGTGGAGCATGCAAACATTTTTGCAGACCAGTATAGGTATATAACATTATTTTATTTGTGTGAGAAATTTTTGCTTCTGTACAAGTTATGTTTACAATTGTCATTTCGACCATACAGAATTCAAAATTGCCCGAAGAAGGTAAATATTTTTGTCCTATGATATACTCAAGCTAGAGGTGACATGGATGAAAGTTTCTTCTCTGCAAGGAATTGTCAATCCACCCATTGGATGATTGAATTCGAACTCCTCTTCAGCTATACTCAGCAAACTTTGGAAACTAGGCTGGTTCAGGTACGAAACTGGAACTACAAATCTCTTCATTTCAGTCTTCCCAACATAAACTGCTAAGAAACCTTTTGGAACTTCCATAGATGATAAGGTTGTTCTTTTTGCAGGCAGTACAGATCGTCTGAGAACTTGCTTAGCAAGACCACTCAACAAACGGGTACCCATGATTTCTTCTCCGTGTTTCAAAAGCTTTATAAAGCTTGTTACTCGAGGGAAGAAAAGCTTAGGAGGACTTGTTTATCAAGGAAAGCTACTAGATAGAATGTGTTGGTGAGATGGTATGTTAAGTTGTGGTTACACTTGCTGGTATATATAGCCAAACTGCTCTGTAAGCAATCCTCAAAAATGTAGTCGTTGGCTAACAATTATTTTCTGTCCTATAGTCCAGACATGGCTGTTAGATTATCACATGTGCTTCTCTTTCAATCGAAGGTACAAACAAAGTATGTCCTACAAGCTGGATTAAGAAGGCCAACAGTGGAAAAGACTAAGCAACCTTGATGACTTACTTGTCCATCTGTATAATCGACATCTACATATGAACTTGGATGGCCTCTCCATTAGCATATGGTTGAAACAATTGCAAGGTATTTCCAGGTAACATTCCAACCACCGGACATGCTTGTAACAAGTAGAATATAGTAGGAAGCTGGATTCAACTACATATCATGACTGTTGAAGGGAAAGAGTTAGTGGACCAAACCATAAACCATAGTAATGGTCAAAATGGAATCACGTTTTGTTTTGCTATTCTATCCAAGACTCTCTCAGTCATAAGTCTAATTTAAGTGGAATTTATCAATTCCTTTTCAGTTGTATCTGCTGCAAATTCGAATTTGAGTAACAAATTCTCTTTATTCTGCCGTTCATACAGCCCCTTCCACAAGCCATTAGTGAATTAGTGGAACAAATCATAAACATTCCATTTCTCAGTTTTTCACTTCATTTCAACATGCAAATATGCATCTAACTGATTTGATGCCTTTGTCTAAGGTTTATTATCCTTCCCTTGCAGTTCTTTTGGAGATATCCTCAATTATCAAATTGGAATACAGCACTATCCACAGGAACAAAAGCTCAGGTATACCAAAAGCCTGCAATAGATTTGTAGGATGGAAGAAACTGCAAGTCAATACAAGGATACATAATGAAAGTAGCAACAATTGTTATTTGATGGTTGAATTGAATTGCATATTCCCAAGATCTTGATGTGTTTGACAACACCAGAAGAGGACCTCCTTATATTAAATTCACATAGCAGTGAATTTACTGAAAGTTAGTGGTTTCTAAAGCTCGCATATAGCTTGACATAGAACCAAAATAAGAATATAATGGAACAAAATTTAATATTCCCTATTCTTGATTTCTCTTTTTCTACTAAATAGCATCTATTCCTTCAATTTTATTAGAATTTCTAAAAAGCTTGTATCTGCAAACCATACACTTGTGTCTGACAAATTTTAGTCATTCAGGACTGTGTTTTAATTGACTTGTCTCAAGAATGTCCACATTCTAGGACCACTTGGTTATTCATCTATATCAACAATGACATCAAATATCTAATTTTGATTCGTAATCTTCAGCTGGACCTCTGTTGTCTTCTAAGAATAGTTGTGAGGTCAAAGTATATGACAGAAATAATATGTAAGTTTATTAAGTCCAAAGACAATATGATGTGATGCATCATGAGCTATGTCCCAAGCAGACTCCAGGAAATGATTCTCCCAGTAAACATCACATTGGTTTATCTACAGGATATATATACCCGCATACGGTTGCACACTCTAACTCACACAGCATCCTAGCAATAGCGAGTAGAAGAATCAATTCCTCTAACAAGTCATTATTTGCAATAACAGGAAAGGATGGGATTTGGTTTGCAGGGTGTTCTTGCACATCAAATTGTTCAGTCAGTATTGGCAATTAGCAGAACATCTTTAGATGTACCAAAAGGTTATTTAGCAGTGAAAAATATGTTGGTGAGTATAAAAAGAAGCGACTTTTCGTGCAAGTATCCTGCCTGAATCAGCTTGCATTTAAAGATTTGCTGAGCTTGGCTGGAGAGGAGTTTGGAATTGATCGTCGGATGGGTGGTTTGACAAAACACTGCAAAGAAGATATGTTCTTGATGTGATCTCCAGCTGCAGTGGAGTATGAGGAAAAGGCAATAAAATAGCCACAGACGCAATTTTGTATCACAGACGCTGGAACTGGATAGCCAATGTACTTTTTTTTTTTTAATAGGATCAGATGAAGTTTACCAAATGAGAGAAACGAATTGGATTGTTGCATTCTGCTTTCCATGGTTCCCCTATGTTTATCTATCCATTTGAAGCATTTCGTATCATAATACTGTTTCATTTTCTTTAAAATAGTAGAATAACTGTCCACCAAAAATATTGTTCAGAAGATCTCCGCCACTTCCAATAGAACACTCTTAGCAAGCCTAGATATAATGTGATAGACAATGTCTGTTTAAAATAGGTAGCTTCCAGCCTGAAATGATTCAAGTGCCCCTACTATTATAATTACTTTCTTTGTTCTTAACATGTCTGATATGCTTTAAGAAAACAAAAGTTTGGAGCTTTCTTGAGGCTAGCATTATCTCTCTTAACATGGACAAAATGAGTTGTGTGTTCCTGCTTGGATGTCTAGAGCCACATATTGGCTCCAACTGCACCCTATCTGCTTGCAACTTGCTTCTCTGAAAGCAGGTGGGTTCTATAGAGGGTGGCATTGACACAGGACTCATGTGCTCTTCACAAGGCTTTGTCTACCAGTTTCACAATGCTGCTGTTCTTGGCTCATATAAGGCATCGAAATTCTTTGTCGGGTAAGTTCTGACCCGCAAGAGAAGGCGCAACATCTGGGAAATTCCTGTTGTGCACAACCGAGAATACGCGACTTATCTTTACCCTTCGGCTACTGTTCACTCTCAGAAGACAAGAGTTCAGGAGTTACTGCTGCATATTTCTCCAGTTCTATCACAAATTACAAAGTCCAACTAATAAGAAGCCTACTTATACATCTATAACCATCTTTAGGTTTCTATGATAAGAACAAGAAATCTTTTGTCACTTAGATTAAGTTGAAGTTTCTGACTAGACTAAGAGTTCACTTATCTTTGAAATTTCAGAAGCTCATGATCCAAAATCCAACAGCTTTATGTAAATAAGATCTATTCTAGTCAAATTGAAAGCAACTTCCAAGCAGGTCTCATGGTCACCTTCTCAGTTGTTTAAGTATGTTTCTAATCAAGCTACTATGAAATATAAGAACAATCATGGATTGTCTGCACAATATAACCAATCCAACAGCCTTTTGGTTCTGCATCCATTCTCATCATTCCTTATCCGATCTAAAGCTTGTGTTGTCCTCTATAGGCCTAACATTTTATCTGTGGGACATGCAGAGTTTCAACATTAAAAGCCATATGTAGACTACGACTTCTCTGTCTCCTTTACTTCGTTCTTGTTCAAAGACAATAGCATGTGATGACTTCTCGTGGTTGTCTCAAGCCGACCCATAAGTACTATTTGTGGCCATTAATGACTTTTGGCTTGTGTTATCCTCAGTATATATTAACAGGCTTAGTTTCAGAACCATCACAACCCAAGTCTTGGCATTCTCAACTAGTACATTTCCTTAACCACCAAACCTGTTAACATTCTTTCCATTGATTCACTCACTTAAAGCAATTCAACCAAGTAATAATGGCTATTCGTTTGCCTGTTGTTCTTTCCAAACAAGGCCTCCGCCGATCTTTTTCGGGAAGGAAATCTGCTTCAAGATGTTTAGATGTACCTAAAGGTTTCTTGGCAGTTTATGTTGGGGAAACGGAGAAGCAAAGATTTGTGGTTCCAGTATCCTACTTGAAACAACCTGCATTTCAAGATTTACTCAGCAGAGCTGAAGAGGAGTTTGGTTTTGATCATCCAATGGATGGTTTGACAATTCCTTGCAGTGAAGAGATATTCATTAATGTCACTTCTAGCTTGAGTAGGTGATGAACATATGGAGAAAACTAACCCCACACCACAATTTTGTACAATACAAACTGAAAGTTCAATGTAATTTCATTTTCAATCTGCATAAATGTAAAATAGTGATTTTTCCTTATGTTGTTGCTTTTCTTCAAATGTTACTGCAATGTTTCAAAACATCCAATATTTTGACAGAACGGAATTCTTTCATTTTCAAACTCTGAAGATCTTTCGTTCATTGTCGGAAAGAGGGAATTCCTTCAAGTTTTGAGCAATTGCTCCCTCCATTCAATTGTGATTAAAATCATTCTTAATTCTCAACTCTGGGTAAACTTGATATTAGATAATACTAGTAATCAACTACTTAGAAAAGCCTCACAGTATGTTTTTTTCTCCTCCTTTACTTGAAATGATCTTCCATGTAAGTTGATAGCTTCATCCCTTCGCTTCATCTGTCCAAATGGCAATTTGGTTTTTTAATGGAACAGTTCACAAGGACAACTTTCCTACTTTCTTCTCATAATTTTATCATCTAGAAGATTAAAATGTCATTTGATTGTTCTGGAATCTGGATTTAGATCTTGGACTTCAACTTGTTCTTCAAATGATGAGTGTTCAAACATATAGTGGCATTCCTAAAAGCTACAAGCTTCAAATGCTGTTGAGAGGCCTGCTATGGTAAGAAAATGTTGCAAACAAAGCTGTCCAGAAAATTAGCTATCTAGAAATTTGTGAAATGTGCAAGCTGTCCATTTCGCTGGAAATGCAACACCTAGGTTGTTCGGTGACGTTCCAGCACCTTGAGACAGCATGGAACGACACATCGGCAGGGAAAATTGCTAATGAACATCGTCAGCAGATAGACTGCAAGCTGAGAAAAACACAACTCAAACACTTAGCACCTTGGTGTTTTTTGTTGTTATCTAGTAACCAGTTTTAGACAGATTTGCAGGATTCATGCTGTTGAGTATAAAGCAGTCTATTCTAAACTTTGTAAGTACTTGTTGTACATCAATGAAGTCTCATTATATTATACTCCATGGTAGTGTTTACTATCTCAAAATTTCCTTAACAGAATGTCCATAAGGTTTAGCTTGATGCAACTTAGTATAGACATAGGACTTACATTTTGCCCAACCTCAACTAGACCCTGTAACACAAGGGACATGCTCTAACCAAGATCCCACTTTGATGGAAGAAAGCAGCATGTCAGGTTTGTATGATGTAACAAATCCATACATCTTAATGGAGTTCTTAAGAAATTTGGTAATAAGGCTTCACATCCTTACCAACAATACCATACTTGATGTCTGGTGCATGTTCTGTTTTCTGCTAACATGATGATAACAATTTATTTCTATACTCTAGCCAGAGTTGGCATTTTGGCCTAGACCCACTCTAGCCTGACTCAAAGTCAATAGAAAAAGTTCGAGTTGAACGAGTCTCCGGCCAAGTCCAGGCTGAAAAGCTAGTATTTTTAGTCTCGGGTCAGGCTCTAACTAGGGCTTTACAGCTCGGTCAACCAAGAAAAAAACTATGCTGTTTCGTTTAGTCTGAAACCTAACTAAACTTCGGCCTTTGGGGCTTCTCCGACCCTGATCAAGCTTCAAGCTGACTGTGTCGGGCTCGACTTACCTTGTCGTCATCCATGAAGTTAGTCTCTAATGTGTGGTAACTAACTAGCAAACTCTATGTGTGGTAACTAACTAGCAAACTCATTCACTACCAAAACTGTCATGGTCAGTTGAGGAGACAGATCCATGTGATGATTCAGCTGTCTTTGTCTCCGAGTAAATCCTAGTAGGAGGTTGCTTTCCTCTGAATCACACGTAAGGTTTTCCACATAAATTCTATATATACAGATATAGATCACCACACAAGCCTGCAACTTCAATTCAAGTACACACATTCACTATCCACAAAACTAATCTCTCCTCTATTCAAGTTCACTGCAGTTTTCTTCATCTTCCTGACGTGTAAAATAATGGCTATTCGTTTTCCAAGAATTCTAAATGCCAAGCACATCCTTCGCAGGTCGAATCTGCTTGGAAACCAATCATCTTCAGTAATTCCCGATGTTCCGAAAGGCTGTTTTGCTGTCTATGTTGGTGAGAATCAAAAGAAGAGGTTCATAGTTCCAATATCACTCTTGAATCAACCTTCATTCCAAGAATTACTCAGAAGGGCTGAGGAAGAATTCGGTTTCGATCATCCCATGGGCGGTCTTACTCTTCCCTGCAGAGAAGACATCTTTGTTAGCATCATCTCAGGCTCAAGTTCAACATAGTCTTTAATCAGTAGAAACAGTTTTGTAAACACACAAGCAACTAACACAACTTATTGTAACTGCCTCACAATTTGTTCATCAATCAAATTGAAGAATAATTTGGTGCAATTTTTTGCTTCCTTTTCCCATTATCAGTTATTACCATAACCTCTTATTTGCATTTTAACTGGATACTCTGCAACTACAAGAGAAACTATTGAATGAATCAGTAACTTAAACCACAATAGATACATTATGTTGTATGTGTGGAAGGGTGTGAATCATGGCTGTCATATTGCAGAAAGTCTCAAGACTAGGTTTCAATGAAGTTAGATGTGAAATATCGCGTGGGTAGTGAGTATTAGACTTTCATATCAAAAAGAAGAGAAAAGGTGAAAGTTTCTACAAGTCCATGGAAAAGATTACTAATCAACTTTCTAACTAGCTATTTCCAGGCAAGTGATTATCTTAAACGCGAATTGGATTTGTTGTAGACCAGTATCCTGATTAGTATAGGCAAATGATGAAGTATTTATGCTATTCAATAGTGAAGGTAATCCTGACTAGTTCATGAAGCTTGCAAAGGGATCATCTTGTTCATGCAAAGCACTAATATCAATGGATTAATCTCTTTGACGTTGATGTGTTGTACTAAACAGGTAAAGATCTTTTCTGATACTCTTCACAGTTTCCATTCATGAACAGTTTCACTTCCACAGCTGGATTATGTTATGTTGCTTCTGAATTCTGCCTCCACTGGAGTCCACGAATAGGCTGTCCCAAAGTGTCCCTAATCAAGAAGGCACTTAATTTTACTTCACACGCTAAATGTCCCCACCATTTACATGAACATTGAGCCCACCTGTCAATTTCCAATCTTTAGCAGGTTCTGAATGGAAGCAAGAATCCTCTGAGTCCTTACATTTTCTGTTGTTGGAAGACAAGACCATGTGATACCCTCATGGAATGTTTCAAGCAGACCATAGCCAAATGATTCTTGGCCACTTACTCCAAACTCTAATCAACTCTCGTCACATAGTTTCATCTATATGTACAATGCTTGGCGCACAGAATACTCACTCCAAGTCATCACATTCTCAAGTATTTTGCTTTTCCTGCTGCAGAAAACCATCAGAATTTCCATTCTTGTAAACCTTCTTTTACTCTACTTGCACCAAGACAAGATGGTTATTCGCCTTCCTGGAGTTCTTACGAAACAAGGTCTCCGACGATCATTGTCTGGAAACAAATCTGCCTCAAAATGTTTACCTGTGCCTAAAGGTTTCTTAGCTGTTTATGTTGGGGAAGCTGAGAAGAAAAGATTCATAGTTCCAGTCTCTTACTTGAACCACTCTTCATTTCAAGATTTGCTCAATAGAGCTGAAGAGGAATTTGGTTTTGATCATCCAATGGGCGGTTTGACGATTCCCTGTGATGAAGATACTTTCCTTGACGTCACTTCTAGCTTGAGAAGATCATAAGAGATTGAAACTAGCCCCACAAGGCAATTTTTTAGAGCTAGAACTGCCAGTTCATTGTACATACTTTGACATCAATACTAAATGAAAGTTGTCCCTTTGCTTAAATTTTTGCTCCTCTTCTAACACACACACTGAAGTTGATCGTTAGAGCTTTACATTATCTTATATGTATCTGTTACTCACAATCAATCAGTCGACCATGTGAATATCATAAACAGAATCAGCTACCCCTTATCTGATGGTTGATTTCAGATAAGCAGGCAATTAACTGAATAATTTCCTCTTCAACTTCATCACTGAAACTAGCTATTTATTTATGGAGAAGAACAGTTGAGGCAGGTATTTTGAAGCCTTCTTTAAACCAAATTCCAGTGTTAGATCTTCCCATGAGATGAATTCTCACTGCAATTTAGAGAAAGATGGAGGATGTCTCATTTTGACAATTCAAGAGATATCTGCACAAATGTTGATTTCTATTGTCAGAAAATGAACTCTGAAATAAAAAAAGAGAGAGATCCTACCTTTAATGTACAAACTCTAACAGAAGCAATATATCTCAAATCTTGATAGAAGAACTGTAGAATGGAACTGTTTACATTCCCTACTTCTCCTATGAATAGGGTAATTCAATCTCAAGTTAGTCCTTTTTCATAGGTTTATCTTGCAGTTTCCTTGGAACAATGAATTCTATGATCCACCAATCATGTAATAACAGTTCTTCAAAACTTGCAAATCAGTAAATGCTTATTCAATCTTGCTTAGACAAAACACTGAAGTTTAGTTGTATAAGAACAATACTTGTCAGAAAAAGGACTTTTTTACCAGTAATGCACTGAAATAAGGTACAGAACTGGTAAGCAGTCCTTTTTTCTTACAAGTTCTGTTCTTAGACCACTAAACTTTACAGCTGGATTCTCGTATCTTGCTTGTACATTCTGCTTTTTTCTGATTCAATGAATAGGTTGTCCCAGCATGTCCCCCTAATCAAGCAATCAGTTTTGAATCTTTATCTGGTCCTCCATAGGTTTAATTTCTTCTGCTGTAGGACTTGTTATAGAACACATGGACACCATTGAAAAAAGTTGAGAATCCCCTCAATCTTTATACCTGTTGCAATATGAACACAATCTGACAATGCCATGTGATATCCTCATGAACTATGTCTCAAACAGGCCCCAGCCAGATGATTCTTGGCCACTAACCACAGACCCTACATGATCTACACTGCACAACTTCACCTATATATACATGTTTGGCTCACAAACAACTCACTCCAAGTCCTGAAGATCTCAAACAATTTGTTTTTCCTTGAGCAGTAAACTACTATCAAAGCACTTTTCTTCTGAACCTTCCAACACTTCTAAGATGGCTATTCGTTTGCCTGGTGTTCTTGCTAAACAAAGTCTCCGACGATCGTTATCAAGAAACAAATTTGCTTCAAGATGTTTAGATGTACCTAAAGGTTTCCTGGCTGTTTATGTTGGAGAAGCTGAGAAGAAGAGATTTGTGGTTCCAGTAGCATACTTGAACCAACCTGCATTCCAAGATTTGCTCAGCAGAGCTGAAGAGGAGTTCGGTTTTGATCATCCAACTAGCGGTTTGACAATTCCCTGCAGTGAAGATTGTTTCCTTGATGTCACTTCTAGCTTGAGTAGATCATAAGATATTGAAAACCATCCCCACGGGGAAAATTTTGTAGAGCTTGAAACTGTTAATTCAATTAATATACTTTGAAATGAATACAAATGAGAAGAGTTTTTTCACTTCAATTTTGTTTGATATTATAGTTTTATTCAAATAGAAGAAAAGAAAATAATTTTACCGCAGAAAATATGAGAGTTTCGAATAGGATTGGAGAACTTGCAGAAAAATGAATTTTTGACCAGAATGTTACAAGTATATATAGATCAATCACATAACAAACTCCTGAAAAATAGGAACTAATTTGTTGCCAACTACGCAGTCTCCTAAACACCTTCTCAACAGATATATTATCAGAATAGTTGCAGTTTTTAATGAGATAAAGAAATGGGCTGTGGAAAAAAAAAATCCTATCTTTAATGCATAAAATTACAGGCACTCGGTTTGATATAACAGAAAATTCGTTTCGCATTTAATGGATGTGTCTTTTACTACACTGATCCACAAGCCAAGCATACCTGACCTGATCACCAGAAGAAACCAAATTTATGCATTGTTTACCCTCCAAATTAACTCTCCTGTTCAACTTGATTGACGTATTCCTATAAAACAATGTCGGAGGTAGCTCCGATTTAAGCAATCCGATGCTTAAGTTAGTTTCTGTTTTTCTAGATAAAACAGTTGAGAGTGAAATGTTGTTTTGCTTGTTCACCTCCTTTTCCTTCTATCTTTCTTATAGTCACTCTCACTGTCTCACATGTGTTCAGGTCTCGGACAGCGCATGTCACTGAAGAGTGAAGACACAGGTTGTGAGCTTCTCAACTATCATCGACAAACTGTCAAAGGACTCTGGATACAAGCCTTCTGCATTTAGGAGATTGATTATGCTTACTGAGGTGTCCCTGTCAACATCTCTAAATCAAGCAAGTTGGTCGTCTGCATATATTTTCTCTTAAAACTGCCTTTGGGTAATGCCTGCCAACAAACTTACAAGTTCAATTCATAAGACATAACCATGTGACCTGTTCTGCTGCACATAAGTACCTACCTTAATCACTCGCCATATCAATTCAGAATTGCCTCGTATCATCTCATACCACATACTCTACTTGATTGTCTCGAGCATGTCCAGAATTCATATGCAACAAAATTTTCAGGCCATAGACTAGTTGTCTATAACATGTTTCAGGCCATAGACTAATTTCCAATCTATAGCAGGTTCTGTATGGAAGCAAGATTCTTATTTCTGTTGTTGGAAGACAAGATCATGTGATACCCTCATGGAATGTCCCAAGCAGACCACAGCTTGGACGCTTCTAATTACCTCTCATCACATAGTTTCATCTATATATACAATGCTTGGCTCACAGAATCCTAACTCCAAGTCACCGCATTCTCAAGCATTTTGCTTTTCCTGCAGCAGAAAACCATCAGAATGTCCATTCTTGTGAACGTTCTTTTATTCTATTTACTTGTACCAAGACAAGATGGCTATTCGCCTTCCTGGAGTTCTTGCGAAACAAGGTCTCCGACGATCATTGTCTAGAATCAAATCTGCCTCAAAATGTTCACCTGTGCCTAAAGGTTTCTTAGGTGTTTATGTTGGGGAAGCTGAGAAGAAACGGTTGGTAGTTCCAGTTTCATTCTTGAACCACGATTTGCTCAGTAGAGCTGAAGAGGAGTTTGGTTTTGATCATCTGACGGGCAGTTTGGCGATTCCCTGTGAAGAAGATACTTTCCTTGATGTCACTTCTAGCTTGAGTAGATCATAAGAGATTGAAACTAGCCCCACAAGGCAATTTTGAAGAGCTAGAACTGCCAATTCATTGTACATACTTGGACATCAATACTAAATGAAAATTGTTCCTTTGCTTAAATTTTTGCTCCTCTTTTACCACACACATTGAAGTTGATCGTTAGAGCTTTACGTTATCTTATATTTATCTGTTACTCTCAATCAATCAATTGACCATGTGAATTATATAAACAGAATCATGCTATCCCTTATCTGATGGTTGATTTCAGATAAGCAGGCAATTAACAGAATAATTTCCTCTTACTCTTCAACTTCGTTGCTGAAACTAGCTATTTATTTATGGAGAGAAACAGTTGAGGCAGGTATTTTGAAGCCTTATTTTAAGCCAAATACTAGTTTTAGATCTTCCCATGAGATGAATTCTCTCTGTAATTTAGAGAAAGATGGAGGATGTCTCATTTTAACAATTCAAGAGATATCTGCACAAATGTTGATTACTGCTTATCAGAAAATGGGCTCAGAAAAAAAAAGAGAGAGAGATCCTATCTTTAAACTACAATCTCTAACAGAAGAAATCAATCTCAAATCTTGATAGAAGAGCTGCAGAATGGAACTGCTTACATTTCCTACTTGTCCTATGAAGAGGTAATTCAATCTCAAGTTAGTCCTTTTTCATATTTTTATCTTGCAGTTTCCTTGGAACAATGACTTCCATGTTCCACCAACCATCTAATAACAGGTCTTCAAAACTTGCAAGTCAGTAAATGATTATTCAATCTTGTTTAGACAAAACACTGAAGTTTAGTTGTATAAGAGCAGAACTTATAAGAAAAAGGACCCTTTTACCAGTACTGTACTGAAATAAGGTACACAACTGGTAAACAGTCCCTTTTTCTTACAAGTTCTGTTCTTAGACAACTTAACTTTACAGCTGGATTCTCATATCTTGCTTGTGCATTATGCTTTTTTCTGATTCAATGAATAGGTTGTCCCAGCATGTCCACCAATCAAGCAATCACTTAGTTTTAAATCTTTATCTGGTCCTCCACAGGCTTAATTTCTTCTGCTAAAGGACATGTTATAGATATTGACACCATTGAAAGAAGTTAGAATCTTCTCAATCTTTATACCTGTTGTTGTATGAACACAATCTGACAATGCCATGTGATATCTTCATGAACAATGTCTCAAACAAGCACCAGCCAGATGATTCTTGGCCACTAACCACAGACCCTACATTATCTACATTACATAAGGTCACCTATGTATACATGTTTGGCTCACAAACAACTCACTCCAAGTCTTGAAGTTCTCAAACGTTTAGTTTTTCCTTGAGCAGTAAACTACTATCAAAGCACTTTTCTTCTAAACCTTCCAACACTTTAAGATGGCTATTCGTTTGCCTCGTGTTCTTGCTAAACAAGGTCTCAGACGATCTTTATCTAGGAACAAATCTGCTTCAAGATGCTTAGATGTACCTAAAGGTTTCTTGGCTGTTTATGTTGGAGAAGCTGAGAAGAAGAAGAAGAGATTTGTGGTTCCAGTTGCATACTTGAACCAACCTGCATTCCAAGATTTGCTCAGCAGAGCTGAAGAGGAGTTCGGTTTCAATCATCCAACCGGTGGTTTGACAATTCCCTGCAGTGAAGATTGTTTCCTTGATGTCACTTCTAGCTTCAGTAGATCATAAGAGATTGAAAACTAACCCCACAAGGAAAATTTTGTAGAGCTTGAAACTGTTAATTCAATGTATATACTTCAAAATGAATACAAATGAGAAGAGTTTCTTCACTTCAATTTTGTTTGATATGTTCTCAGAATAGTTGCAGTTTGATAAAGAAACAAAATCTGTTACAGTTTTTCAGGAAATGGGCTATGGAAAAAAAATCCTATCTTTAATGTACAAAATTGAAGACACCTGGTTTGATATAACAGAAAAGTTCATCTCACATTTAATGGATGTGTCTTTTACCACACTGATCCACAAGCCAAGCATACCTGACCTGATCACCAGAAGAAACCAAATTTATGCATTTTTTACCCTCCCAATGAACTCTCCTGCTTAACTTGATTGACGTATTCCTATAAACCAATGTCGGAGGTAGTTCCGATTTAAGCTGTTAGCACTCAGCATATTGGTGCTACCGATCAGCCCATCAAGCCCATCTAAACCTACATCCGTAGGGGTAAGATGGGTAAGGGGGCAAATGCCACATAGGCTAAGTTGTTAGTTAGTTATGGAGAGAGGTTGTAAGGAGAGGGGGTACGGGAGAAAGGATATAGAAAGGATTCTGCTCAGTAGGAGGGGCATTGTGAGTAATACACTGAGTATACATACATTGTATAGGCCTGGAGTTGATTTTCCAGGAGGGGTTCTGATTTAGAGCCTAAAGAATACGTAAATAATACAACCTTAGTTGATATCTCTATCAGTTGGTGCTTTCATTGAGAGAGTAGAGGTTGTATGCCAACTAGAATGGAGACTAGAGTATCGGCAGTAGAGGGACTGATTAAATCACACGACACCACCTTGAAGGAGCTTCAATTGCAGCTAAGTTCTCTGACGGCCAGCATGGAAACGCTGGCCAAATCGCAACAACTGCTACAGTCGGAAATGATGGACGGGTTTCAATCCCTGTTGGCTACAAATACGCAGAAGCAGAAGGTGGGTGACGAAGGAGAACCATCGATGCTTACCCATAATGCATCATCCTCGGCAGGTGGCGATAGACCCGCGCCACCTTCGTCAGCTGCTACCGGCAACGATAGAGTCCCAAGTGGACAGATGGGAGTTGGTCAACGCCGACAGGGTGAGAATAGTTTTTCTGTGACCACCGATCGTGCATGGGAAGAATACAAGAACGTGGCTCGTCGGGTCGAACTACCCACGTTCCACGGAGACGA
>JAOSBM010000205.1:34837943-34849424 GCA_027568955.1 Erythroxylum tenue | reverse complement strand
GTTTCTAAAAAATATTAAAGTGATAATTATAAATTTAATTTTTATATGTAACTCACTTTTTTCTTCTTTTTTTCAAAATCCAAATCCAATCTCCAATAAAAGCTAACATTTAAACGTATTAATTACTTGTGTTCATACAACTTTTAAGCTCTATTTTCTCCGACACTATTGTGTTTTCTTTTGACTTATGTATGAACTTTCACACTTCGATGGCTTTTTGTTTGGAACCTTATCTTTCTCACAAGATCAGTCAAATGATTCTTTCTAAGTGGTTTTAAGGATGTTTGCTCGTGAAATGTCATCAGTTTTTGGTGGCAGACGTTGAAAGATGCTTGTATGTAAAGTTTGTGATTCGTATTTGCACGAATGATAATGAGTCGGGTTAAATTTGAAAATTTTTATTCACAAACAACACGAAAGTTTCAAATCTTAATCAAATTTTAAATAAGTTTAAATTATTTAAACGAGTTTGGATTGGAGTTGATGTTTTTTTTATTAAACAAAACAATAATTAAAGAAAAAGGTATGCTTGTTTGTAATTGGCATGAATGATAATAACTCGGGTTAAATTTGGGAAGGATTTTTTAATTCACAAATAGCATGAAAATTTAAAAATTTAATCAGATTTCGAATAAGTTTGACATTATTTCAACGTTTTAAATAAAATTTGATTTCAATTTAATTTAAAATTTATTCATTAATTTCAGCTTAGATCAGACATTTAGATTACGACAAGTTCATGGGCTGCTTCGGAAGTAGTTTACAACTAAATTATATATAAAAACAACTAAATTATTTGTATAAATTATTAAAATTTAAGTATTTTATATTTCAATTTGAATTATTTTAAGATTAATAAATAAAATTTAAATTAATCAAATTTTAAATATTCTCAACATGGACTCTATCAAACTTTTGACTTATGTGAGCTTTAATTTACTTTAAAGCTTAGGATTTGTTGACTCAAGTTGGAAAGTTCTTTTGGCATTGATGCTTTAGAAAAGTATTAATTAAGGTTTAATAAATTAAAATAATTTCTTTTGGATATTAAAGAGAGATCAGATTAGAGAGCTAACAGACCAATAAGATTCATGGGTTGACATAATATATGTAACCACAATGTAACTCAAATCATTACACAGCTTGCAAATGGACCAAATCTCCTAAAACCTAGAGCCAGTTTCTTATAAAGACTTCTGAGTCTTCTCTTGACTGAAGCTCCATTGTGTTTAGCTTCTTCTCTAACCTCAAAAGCTTCAATCTATCTCTCATACTCACTTCAATGGCCGCCACAAGCCCCAATTTTTCTGCACTCTCTAAACCTTCGTTTTCTTTAAATTCAAGTGCAAAGAGGCCACAGAAAGCTCCAGTCTTTCTTCTCCCAAAAACCCTGCTTAAACCCTCTGGTTTCAGTCAAAGACACGATCTTTATCATACCCAGAAAGCTCAGGTCCCTTTCTCTTCAAAAAATCCTATAGCTGGTCATCTCTCTGCAAATGAGCAACCCCCAGATGATCAGTCTTTAAGTTCTTATTTTGATGATGACGATAAGCCCCGTGAAGAGTGTGGTGTTGTGGGTATATATGGTGACCCTGAAGCCTCTCGTCTTTGCTATTTAGCCCTTCATGCTTTACAGCATCGAGGTCAAGAAGGAGCTGGCATTGTTGCTGTCAACAACAAGGTTCATCAATCTTTTACTGGTGTTGGGTTAGTTTCTGAAGTGTTTAATGAGTCTAAGCTCGATAAATTACCAGGTGATTTAGCTATTGGTCATGTTAGATATTCCACAGCAGGGGCTTCAATGCTTAAGAATGTGCAACCTTTTGTTGCTGGCTACAGGTTTGGATTTGTTGGGGTTGCTCATAATGGAAATTTAGTAAATTATAGGAAGTTGAGGGTTATGCTTGAGGATAGTGGCTCAATTTTTAACACTAGTTCTGATACTGAGGTTGTTTTACATTTGATAGCTATATCAAAGGCTAGGCCTTTCTTTTTGAGAATTGTTGAGGCATTGGGGAAGCTTCAAGGTGCATATTCTATGGTGTTTGTGACAGAGGACAAGTTGGTTGCAGTAAGAGATCCTTTTGGGTTTAGGCCTTTGGTTATGGGTAGGAGGAGAAATAATGGAGCTATTGTGTTCGCATCTGAGACTTGTGCTCTGGATTTGATTGATGCTGAATATGAGAGAGAGGTTAATCCTGGAGAGGTTCTTGTGGTTGACAAAGACGGGGTTCAGTCACTTTGCTTGATCCCTCATCCTCAACCAAAACAATGCATATTCGAGCATATTTACTTTGCTCAACCCAATTCGGTTGTGTTTGGTCGTTCAGTTTACGAATCCAGGAGCATTTTTGGCGAAATACTTGCCACTGTGGCTCCTGTTGAATGTGATGTAGTAATTGCCGTACCAGATTCTGGGGTGGTGGCTGCACTTGGTTATGCTGCTAAAGCAGGAGTTCCATTTCAACAAGGGTTGATAAGGTCACACTATGTGGGGAGAACTTTTATCGAGCCTTCACAAAAGATCAGGGATTTCGGTGTGAAGCTTAAGCTCTCACCAGTAAAAGGTGTATTGAAAGGGAAGAGAATTGTGGTTGTGGATGATTCTATTGTAAGAGGAACTACCTCTTCCAAAATTGTTAGATTGCTTAAGGAGGCTGGTGCCAAAGAGGTTCACATGAGAATTGCTAGTCCTCCAATGATTGCTTCTTGTTATTATGGGGTAGACACTCCTAGTTCTGAGGAACTGATATCTAACAGAATGAGTGTTGAAGAGATTAGACACTTCATTGGTTGTGATTCTCTAGCCTTTCTACCTTTTGATAGCTTGAAAAACTTATTAGGGAAAGATTCTGATAGTTTCTGCTATGCCTGCTTCTCTGGAAATTATCCAGTTAAGCCTACTGAACAGAAGGTGAAAAGGGTTGGTGATTTTCTGGATGATGGTCTTTATGGAAGCATTGATTCAATTGATGGAGGATGGGTTCAAGGTCCTCAAACCGAGAACACGGAGAATAAAGTTCAAGAACCGCAAATTCAGAACGTATAGAAAGTTGCTCTATAGCCTGCAATGGATCAGTTTCTCCTCATCAACATATTCACTTATTCAGTAATCTAACAAACACATTATACACTCTTGTGTGTTTCCAGTGAGTGATCTTAATATAGGCCTCTTCTATGAGATTTAAGATAAGTTTCCAAAAATCTAGAACCGAGCTATCTTGTAACTTAAAGCACTCTTCTAGTCTTCTTTTTCTCATTTTCTTTCTCTAATTACTTGAAATAGATCACAATCTATGAACTTTCACTATGTATTTATTCTCTCAATCATGGACTTTTATATACTGAAGTGGACAACTAAGGCAAATATTTTAAATTAAACCAATAACATAAAAGATTTAAAAGTTAAAAAATTCAATTAGTATTAGACTGTTATGATTAAAAATTGTTAGTCCATAACGGTACCTATCGAAAGAATTGTTACAGACCAATACGAAAGTCTTACGAAATTTTCTTATTCGGTACCAATTTTTTTGCCGGTACGTAACGGTATTTTAAACAATGGTTTGTAAGAATATTAACGGGCCAACCAAACCGGTGGCAAATCGGACCGGTAGCCCATGGTCCGATTGTCTTGGACAATGTCGTTTTGATATAATTAATTCACATTAGAGGACAGACATTATATGTTTCTAGCTGCAACACAGAAAGAAACAGAATCAATTTGACCCATACAGGTCTTCAGGAAACATGATGTCGTAACAGATTGTTCTGATTATGTATTAAATTATCTACCAAAACAAATATAGTTTACTTATATATATATATGGTGAAGTCTGTATCGCTTTAAAGAAGTTCCAGGTTGTTGGACACTTGAAAACACATGAATGAATGCATTGTAGACACAAATATGAATCTTGAGAATAAAACAATAGCCATGGCATTTTTTTCCCAGGCTATTGATTCGACTCCGTTTTCGAGTTTCCAGTGCTATTCTGCGGCTGCTGCTGCTGTTGCAATTGATGCATGTTCTGCTGCTGTTGCTGCAATTGCTGCATGTTGAGTTGAGAATATTGTGGCGGCTGCTGTAGCTGGAACATCTGGGGAGGGTTGATGGAGAGTTGCTGAACCATACCCTTTGTTGGGTCAGAATCCCCACGGAGCTCTGCAGTAGCAAGCTTCAATCGTCTAACCTCCGTCGTTAATGCCTCGTTTAGGGCTGTAAAAATTCACACACAATCACAGGTGGAACGACCATGTAAGCTTGGTTTCGAAAGGAAGAAACGGCAATGCATGACGATACAAGTTTAATTCCCCATTCCACCATTTCCTACAACCTATTCTCCAGGAACACAGCAATAATATCAACTACAATAGAACTCTAATGAATCAGCAACATATGCCATCTTCCCACAAGGAATGGACGTACCATCAATTATGGGAAAAATAACGGAGGTAGTAATACAAAAAGGTATCAGATCAACTGACTCGAAAAGTGTGTTAAATATTAAACTCTCTTGATCAAGTAGGTAGGTATTTTTGAAGCAAGTGATAATCTGAAGCAATAACATTTTAGGATAATGACCTAATAACTGGAATTTAGCATGAGAAATTGTCTTTGTGAAGCAGACAAAGATAACTAAATTGAAGACTGATGGACACATATGGAAACAATGCCTAATTGTGCACAAAGAAGAATATATCTTGAAGTCATAATCAAGGGCAATGAATCCGGGACCTAGTCTTGACGTGATATCAAAGTAGGTAGAAATTTTGACACCAGGTGATGATGGGTTCAGCCATTGCAGATAAGAGATCCCAGCCAATTGTAATGAATGATCTATTAAAAGGATAATTAAATGGAAGGAATTGCAGATATACCATCTCGGAGCTGAGCCTGTTGCTCCATGGCTTGGAGGCGAAATTTCAATTCGTTATTCTGATTTGTAAGACCAACAGAATCTCTCTGCCCATAACATGATAGAAAGCACCTAAATAAGTTAGAAACAAACTAAACACAGCATGTTTACTGAAAAAAGTTCAGAAACCTAAGTTGGCACCTGCAGAAGAGTAAGCTGTGCAGATAATGTCGTAGCCTCAGTCTGCAGGGTCTGAACTTTGTGCTCCAACTCTGAAATGTATCTCATTTTCCTTTCTTTGGATCGTGCAGCTGATTGACGATTTGCCAGAATCCTAAATGAGAAATAAAATAAGGAAAAAAGAAATGTAGATGTAAGCTCATATAAGATTCATTGTAATAACTATACTGAATCAACAGGGACAGGAAATTTTACCTCTTTGCACGTTTTGGGTCAGTTAAAGCAATCTCGGCCAGTTTCTCATTTGCCATAATTTTCTTCAGTTCAGGACCAGTAAATTCTCCATTTCCAAACTCTAAGCTAAAGGTATTCCCATCAATGGATTTGCTGGGTGACAGTTGACCAGGACAAGTACCCGGAGAAGGTGGAAGCTTTGGTGACTCATCACCAAAATTGAGCTTGCCCATGAAACTATCCATGGAAACACTTCTTAAGTGTCTGGTGGTTGATGCGATATCTCCACCGGCAGTCCTTTTGATCCCTTCCCTCTTCTCCATGGAAGAACTTGATCCACCTCTTGGCATACTACTTCCACTTTCATTCACACTGCTTTCAGCTTCATTATCACTGCTACCACCTCCATTTGTCTTCGTTCCACTAGCTCTACTATCCAAATCCTCACGGTTCTCGTTACCATTCTTATCATCAGTTCCCGACGAATTCAATGCATCAATGTTGTCCAAATTCATATAAGTCGAAATAAAATCGTCCACAACTTCTCCTTCAGATCTCCTCTCACCCATCCCCTCCGCACTACTATCAACACCTCCATCTAATTCCCTCTTTACCAACTTAGCTGGCTGCTTAGCCACACCAGAAGTCTCTCTGCCAGATACCGATCGCTCCAAGCCACCACCTGGACTCCTCAAAGGAATAAAAGGTGGCGAAGACTGCGTCACATTAGTAAACCCAAAAGGAATATCACTACTAGACCTTCTATGAGCTTTACGAGGAGGTAAACCCTCACCAAACCTCATAGTATTGCATCTACCAAAAGGCGAGGGTGGCAACATTGAATGAGAGCTTGCGTCTCTATCCTCCATAGACACATCCATGGACATGGACTCCGAGGCAGTAGATGAAGAAGAGTCCCTGAAAGTTGCAGGGCTTAAAGGTGGCAACGAGTCAAGAGAGAAGAAAGCTGATGGTTGAGACAAGGATCGCGAATGGGTCGGGCCCGGACCGAAATTCTGTGAACCCACTGGTTGATTCACGGGCCTAGACACCGGGATCTGAGAATACGGCGAAATGGGTGGAATCTGGTTAGGGTGTGACGGTGGTATCCCTGTTCTTTTCCCTGTTTCAGCACCAAAATTCTGAGCAAAATGTCTTGCACCCATTTGAGCTTGACTCAACTGCGGGATATCGAGTTGATTCATCAATGAAAATGGCTGCTTTGGAATGCCAGACGATGACTGCGTAGTACCGAACGACGACTGAATCCTTTGCATAACTTCACCATTAGCTTCTTTAGTATCACCCATTCCACAACTATAAACCGCAATTCAAACTCAACCCACCTCACCTTTCACCAAAATCCAACCAACAAATCAGATTAAACAAAAAAACCCACCACAACTAGCAAACATACCCATCAAAAAGAAATGAGCATAAAGGAACATAAACGAAGAAAAGCAAGCATCTTTCACCATTGAAAAACCAAAGATAACATTTTACTTTAAACATACCGGTAATTTCAAACAAATGGTCGTCCTCCAAACCACCTTGGCATTTGATGCTTCACTTCAATCCCTCCTCACCCCACTTTTAACTTTACCAATCTGAGACGGAAATGGCAAGACGAAGCTGAAGCAGACGTACCCGTCAAGACCAAACATCCTCTTTACATCACCAAGTCCAAGTGTTTAGTGTGTTCAAGTGTAAGAACACGAACTATGCGTCCCTCTCTCACTAACTAGAATCTCTCCCTCTACGTCTCTTCTCTGTGTATCTTTCCTATTCCTACGAGGACACGGATTTCACGACATTGGTGATGGACGTGTGATATTAAATAAGAAAATGGCATTTGAATTTGCATTTCGATTTCATCTCAATTTCATTCCGACCTCATTTGGGTGTCTCGCCCTTTGTTCCCGCAACTTATTTAGGCTTAAGTCTATTTTTATATATACATATATAATATATGCATGTGTGACAAAAGTAAGAATCGAAAAAAAAAAAAAAATTATTGTTATTTATAATATAATATTATATTCTAGTAATAATAATATTCTAAATTGCCATAAAGTTAAATATTTCATATTATTCATCAATTTAATTTATTTAATATCATAAATAATAAATTGTACCTACTAAATATTAGTGTAATTTTAAGAATAATTAATTTAAATTAAAGATATAATTTTTATTTTAATATTCAATAAATTTTAAATATATTATTATCAATGTTTCTATTACCATTTTTATGCAATATATATTAAAAAGTATTATTTTAATAATATTATAATATACAATGATATTAAAATATTGAAGTACTAATTACACTTTTAATATATAAGTGAACATTGTCATTCCAATATCTATTCATTAACTAAATTCATGCATTCGTTTTTTTTTTCATTTTGTCAATGGGACATCATTAAAAGTAAATCATAGTCTTAAAGTTGGTTTGTCGATAGGAACAGGGATGTAAATTTAGGCCCGACCAGCTCAATCTTACCTAATTTTTGGTCCGAGTTGATTTGCCACTAGTAGGTTACTGGCTAAAAATGGTTGGTTGGGCTAAGTATAGACCGGCCTATAGCTCGACCGTTTCTTCGAAAATGAATGGAACATCATCAAAAGTAAATCATAGCCCTAAAGTTGGTTTGTCAATAGGAGCAGGAATGTTAATTTTGGCCCAGTCAACTCAGCTCTACCTGATTTTACCCTGAGTTGACTTGCTATGAGTAGATCACTGGCCAAAAATGGTCGATCGAGCTGAGCATGGATCGACTTGTGGCTCGACCGTTACTTCAGAAACGAGTGGGACATCATCAAAGGTAAATTATAGTCCTAAAGTTGGTTTGTCGATAAGAGTAGGGATGTTAATTTTAACTCGGCCAGCTCAGTTGTACCTGATTTTGGCCCGAGTTGACTTGCTACGAGTAGGTCGCTACCTAAAATGATCGGTTAGGTCAAGTAGCCTGTGGTCGGGTCGGGTCACGGGCTACCCTAGCCCATGATCGAGCCCGACCTAATCCATGAACATTTTTAGAGTAACTTTCACTTCTGTGTGTCATTGAGAAAGTGTATATATATTTATTTTTTAGAATTTTTTTTGCCTTCGTTATTTTTACAAATATTTATATATGGATTCATAAAATATTTGCATAATTTACGGCTTTTATTCCTCTTTCCTTTTTTTTTTTTCCCAAAACTCACGCTCTTGCTCTTTCGTGAGTCTCAATCTCTCTTACTTTCTCTTACCTTTTCGGTGAATGTCAACTTCTTTCTTTTTATCTATGTACAATCTTTTTTTATTGTTAACTGATTTTAAAAGAAAAAGGCCATAGTTTCTTTTCACACTAATCATTATTAAAAGCAATTTAATGTTAATGTCAATCATCCATTTATTATATATTTTTATTAAATGAAAAATTATTTATAATTGAGAATAATTAAAAGATAAAATTTTTAAATGTTTACTTATAAATGGTTTTGGAATCTTTTATATCTATTAAAAAAATTTATTTATACCTATGTTGAGTTTAAAGTGTTTTTATATTATTTAATTACTTAATAAATGAGTATTATAAAATATTTGTACAACATGAGCTTTTATTAGAAAATAATACAAAAGGCTGTTAGGGATATCAAATTTGGCCCGGCATGATCCGTGACTTGACCGTTACTTAAAAAATAACGTCGTTTTTTATATTTTTCTTTAAAAATATATATGACAAGCCAGGTCCAACGAGCCATGAGTCGAGCCCCGGGCAGCCCTAGCCCGCTGTCGGGCCAAGCGATTTAACATTCCTAAAACAAGTGTATTTAAACATCTAATATTGTCCCAATAATGCAAATCCTTAACTAAATTATATAATTTCCCAACTTTAATGCTCTTCTTATCTAAATGAACTCCAAGATAATATTCCATAATTTAGTCTAATATGGTTTAGCGTATTAAACTCATGGCTCGAAAGAAAAAAAATAGAAAATAGAAAAAAGAGAGACCATTTAAAATAATTAAATGAATTATTACTTTCAATTTGTTTCTATAAGACTAAAATATCACTTTGGTCTATCGAAAACAACATCTCTATCATGTAGGAGTAAGACTGAGTATTATTGGACCTCTTCAAAATTTACATTTCAGCGAGACTCTAATTGAATTTTGTCGTCGTTGTCGTCATCGTCGTTGTTGTTGTTGAAGACAAAAATATCGCTTTAATATGGTTATTATTACTATTATTCTTACCTTGATTTGCAATTTTCATCCAAAGCGATCCTTTAATGTCAACAGAATCAACAACTTAAGCAAAGGGTTAAGAAGACTCCGTTCCATTTTCCAAGTTTTTTTAGTCTCATTTTGTGACCAAGTTTTTTTTTTTTGATAAAGAAAGCTTTCATTAAAATTGGATAGGAAGATTACATCAAGAACTCAGAGCCTAAAGTACCCAAACTGAAAATACAATCAGGTACACCCCAATCAAATCCAATTTAAACAACCAGTCTCAAGATTTCAAATAGACTGGAAAGGAAACTCGATAACGCCATAGCCAAAGTGCTGATCAACTAAAGACAAGGCATTTGAAACAATGTCCAAAAAAAAACCAAAACAGATTTCATGCCAGCGACATCTACTCAGTTTTCAATGTAACAACAAAAGAAACGCCAAGCGTCCACTAATCAGTTGTATAGGAAAGAGTATGCTTTCTCATTTCTATCACGCCCTTTCGGGTTTTCATGATAGAAACTGATAATCGCACCCAAAACCTCATGAAGAGCCCTTTCGGGTTTTCAATGCATGAGTAAAAAGACCCAATCCTACACACAACGTGATTAGAACAAAAGGGAAAAGGGAGCATCACCGGGGAAAAAGGAACAAGACCACAAAATGATACCAATTCTGCAGGCATGAAGTGAATGAACCCAGCGACTTCTTCCAGCCAACGTGCGCACAAAAATCAAGGAACATACAAATCAAGAGGTTCTTCATACCAGTATCGGAACGCTCTATTATGAGGTGCATTCTGAGCAAATTGATGAGCCAAGGAGTTCACCTCTCAAAAAATATGGTGAATATGAACAAATCGGAGACCAAAAATTGTGACCAAGTTGTTCCTTAATTCTAGGACTAAATTATGACACTTATTTGTATGATCAAGTACACATGAAAGTTGAAAAATCATACCTTATTATACCTTTAGTTGACTTGTTCACAATACTCACAAACTTAAAAATATATTTAGTCATAAATTTCTCAAAATTGACAACTACCCTTTGTTTAAAAAGTAAAAAACTCCACAATTCTACTAAAAAGAACGCAAATTCAAATAATTGAGTGGTAGTTTTTTTTTTAAGAGAGGAGCTTGCAGTTGTTATCCTTTAGATGCGCACTGAGTAAACCTTCGGATTGACGCAATAAAATTAACTAGTGTAACAAACTTAATCAACTTAGCATAAAGTTTACATTTATACTTTATTTAAAACTTAGACAAAAACATAGTTCCTCTACAAAAAACACAAACACAAATCATTAAGTGGTCAAATTAATTAATGTAAAAAACTTAATAAAGTTAGCAAAAATTTCCAATTACCCTTTATTTGAAACTTAGAGAAAAGCCAATTCTACTAAAAGGAATCCAAACAAAAATCATTAAGTGGTCAAGTTAATCAATATAAGAAACCTAATGAAGATAACACAAAATTTACAATTACCCTTTATTTGAAACTTAGAGAAAAGCATAATTCCACTAAGAAGAAACACAATCACAAATCACTAAGTGGTCAAAATAACTAATGTAAGAAACTTAATAAAGCTAAAACAAAGTTACATTTGGCATTGCATTGTAGAATTTGATCATATCAATGTGTTTTTGCCCCAAACTCGTAAAAAACAACATCATTGTCTCATGCTCTTGTTATGTTTATATTTGTCAAGAAATGCTCCTCAATTTTCTGTGTTTCTCATTTACCACCACCACCTCTATATACAAGTACATAATCGGAGTAAATAAGGAAAAGCGTGTCCTGGAGTCTAGGCCAAGAATCACGTCTACAATATTCTCCACGATATTCTCCTAATTTCTCTCTTATAAAAATGTACATAATATATCACAACATCTCCTAATTATGGTAAAATATATATCTCGTAACACCCCCCCTCAAGTTGGAGCGTGTAAATCCCGAACGCCCAACTTGTCCATTAAAAACGCGA
>JAOSBM010000205.1:34775670-34800950 GCA_027568955.1 Erythroxylum tenue | reverse complement strand
TATTTTTAGGTTCCAAACAGATGAATTAAATTCAATCCCATGATTGAATTCAATTCAGAGTCTTCCAAACAGGCTGTTAGTACCGAAAAATTTGAAACATATAAAAATTAAGTTGCAGAAATTTCAAGATTCTTTTAAAATTTAACTCCCGCCTCCCCCCCCTTTTCTTTTTTTAAAGATTTTTAATTTGTTATTTAGTTAAACTTTTATTATGATTTTTAATTTTTATTTAAAAATAAATAAATATTTTATTACTAATAATAATTATACATTAAATAAAAATAAAAATAAATTATTTTATTTAAATTTATTTAAATCTTTTTCATAATATTTATTAATAAAGTATTAATAAAATTATTTGATTTTTAAAATAAATAATTTAAATATTATTATTTACAAATTAATATTTATTATATATAAATTTAATTATTAAATCAAATTTTATTTGAAATATATATTTTAAAATATTTTTAAATTTAATCATATTTAATAATAATTATTATTTAATTTTAATTAATGAAATATATAATATATTTAATCGATAATACATAGTAAATTAAATAATATATATTTTTGTTTCATGTTTCAATTCTATTTGGTTATTTCCTTATCGCGAACTCTTGTTGTAAATTATAATAATTTGAGAGTTAATGATATTATTATTATTATTTTATTATATATTTTGATTTAATTATCATTTATTATATAATAAAAATTGAAATTGTAATATTTTAAATACTTTATATCGTTCTTAGTTTTATATTTGTATGATAATGATTATCTTTTTTCATATAAATTGTGGTTATTATTTATATGTGAAACATCTGGAAATTATTGTTATTTCGTATTAAACGTGATTATTATTTATTATTTTAAGTTTTGGAGACATAATGTCAAAAAAAAGTTTTGGAGACATAGTTAAAATTATACGGTACAACTATACAATATGACAATAAAATATTTTGTAATTTTTAAAAATGTTTAGAGACTATTTTATATATTTAAAAAATTACTCAAAATGATACTCAATATTGACCGATACTGATACAATATGGTACCAAAATTTAATTCGGTTAAATTCGGTATGGTATTCAATATTTTCTTTTAAGATAATTCATTTCTTAGAGATATTTATACGAACAAATTGAAATATCAAAGGGGCCCACCGAGCCCCCTCACCATTCCTATATAATGAAGCATCGCTGCCATGCAGATCTCGCTCATTTCCACCTCTTCTCTTCTCCTCTTTGTAGAAAAAACTCCAAACTCTAAACTCTCTCTCTAAAACCACTAAACTCTCTATCCACAACTCTTTGTTAAGTTCTTCTGAGTGGGGATTATTAGAGAAAGTGCGGTGCTAGAGAGAGAAGGAGCGGAGGGTTTCGGTCCCGGTCTGGAGAGTTCTTCTTCTGCTTCTTTTGGGGGGGTAGCCGGGGCCTGTGGCCTCGGCGGGTTCTAAAGCCCCCTACTGGTCAACATATTTACCATTCTAACCTCTTTCAGTTTTCCTTTTTAACCATTCTCCGATCGTCGCCGGAGCGAGGATGCCGGCCCTGGCCTGTTGCATAGACGCTGCCCTCGCGCCTCCCGGCTACGCCTTCTTCGCCGGGGACTGCTCCTCCCTTCCGTCGCCGGTCCAAGTACCTCCGGCACCGACGACCGCCGTGGAAGACGCCCCCCATTGGTCACCTTCTCTCTCCGCTGCGCTCTACAAGATCGACTGCTGGGGAGCCCCGTATTTCGCCGTTAACAGCTCCGGCAACGTCACCGCCCGTCCTCACGGCGTTGACACTCTGGTTCACCAAGAGATTGATCTCTTGAAGGTCGTGAAGAAAGCTTCGGATCCGAAATCGACCGGTGGACTCGGGTTGCAATCGCCTCTTATCATTCGATTTCCCGATGTCCTCAAGAACCGCCTTGAGTGTCTTCAGTCGGCGTTTGACCTCGCCATTCAATCTCGGAGTTATGAGGCTCATTATCAAGGTGTTTATCCCGTGAAATGTAATCAAGATCGTTACGTGGTTGAGGATATTGTGAGATATGGTTCTCCGTTCCGGTTCGGGCTCGAAGCCGGGTCGAAACCGGAGCTTCTTCTGGCCATGAGCTGTTTGTGCAAGGGGAGCCCGGAAGCTTTATTGGTCTGCAACGGGTTTAAGGATTCGGAGTACGTTTCACTTGCATTGGTGGCGAGGAAATTGGCTTTGAACACGGTGATTGTGCTTGAACAAGAGGAAGAGCTTGATTTGGTTCTGCGTTTGGCTAGAAAGATGTGTGTTAGGCCTGTTATTGGAGTTAGGGCTAAGTTGAGGACGAAGCATTCCGGTCATTTCGGGTCGACTTCGGGCGAGAAAGGGAAATTCGGGTTAACCACGACCCAGATTTTGAGGGTAGTCAAGAAGCTTGAACAAAGTTCCATGCTTGATTGCCTTCAACTTCTGCATTTTCATATTGGGTCTCAGATTCCGACCACCGCGTTGCTTGCTGATGGGGTCGGTGAGGCCGCACAAATCTATTGTGAATTGGTCCGTCTTGGGGCAAATATGCAGGTGTTTGATGTTGGCGGTGGGTTGGGGATTGATTATGATGGTTCTCGGTCTAGTGAGTCTGATCTCTCTGTTGCTTATTCTATGGAGGAGTATGCTCTCGCTGTTGTTCAAGCTGTGAAGTTTGTTTGTGATCGGAAAAATGTGAAGCACCCGGTGCTTTGTAGTGAAAGTGGCCGAGCTATTGTGTCACATCATTCTATTCTGATATTTGAGGCTGTTTCTGCGAGTGTTCCGAATGCAGGGTCTGTGACTCCATTTGGATTGCAGTATCTTGTTGATGGGCTCTCTGATGATGCTCGGAACTTGACTTCTGCGGCCATTAGAGGTGAGTATGAAGCTTGCTTTGTTTATGCTGATCAACTGAAACAAAGATGTGTTGAGAATTTTAAAGAAGGAAGTATTGGAATGGAACAAATGGCTGCTGTTGATGCTTTGTGTGAATTTGTCTGTAACGCTGTTGGAGCAGCAGAGCCTGTGAGAACTTACCATGTTAATCTCTCGGTGTTTACTTCTATCCCTGATTTATGGGGTATTGGACAGTTGTTTCCCATTGTTCCTATCCATCGACTTGATGAAAGGCCTGTCGTGAGAGGGATTTTGTCTGATTTAACCTGTGACAGTGATGGGAAGGTTGATAAATTCATAGGTGGTGAGTCAAGCTTGCCACTTCATGATATTGGTGGTGGCGGTAATGGTGGGTGGTATTACTTGGGGATGTTTCTGGGCGGGGCTTATGAGGAGGCGCTTGGTGGAGTTCACAACTTGTTTGGTGGCCCGAGTGTTGTGAGGGTATCGCAGAGTGATGGGCCCCATAGCTTTGCGGTGACCTCTGCTGTTCCCGGACCGTCTTGTAGCGATGTCCTTCGGGTTATGCAGCATGAGCCCGAGATCATGTTTGAGACGCTCAAGCACCGAGCGGAAGAAATTTGTCCACATGATGTTGATAGCGAAGATGGTAATAATCATGGGGGACTGGACAATGCAGCTTTAGCCAGCAGCCTTGCTCAGTCGTTCCACAACATGCCATATCTGGTTACTTCTTGCTCATTGTCAGCTCTTAATGTTGGTGGGTTCTACTTCGAGGATGATTTCAATTCCGCATCCGATTCGGCCCCTGCTGGTGATGACGAGCAGTGGTCTTATTGCTGTGCTTGAGAATAATTAGCATTCCCCAAGTTTAGCTGCTGCTCCTGCTTTGTTATCAGTTGTAGTCATCCTTCAGTGGATCGGTTTATGCTAGAGGTCGTCTTCTTTAACTTTTCAGTTTTAATCTCTACCAAGTTGCAAAAGAGGAGGAGATTAGTAATTACCCCTCTTCTTTATTAATTGTCTCTTTTTAGCAGCAGGCATTTTCAATGGAATAATATTTAATTCAGTACTCTCATGTTCTCTCCATGCATACGTTTTCCATTTCATATAACTAGAATTATATCTCCTGATCAGATGCTGAAGTGAATAGATAATCTTCAGGCAGGAGTTCTTTAATGGTGGTAAGGAAAAGGAGGACAAGAATTTACTTTGAAGCCAAAGTTGAAATAAAGGCCCTTCTTTTCACAAGGACTTGATATTGGAACTTTTACAAGTTCTTTTGACTTTATAGCTAAAGTATTTCGTTTATCTCTGAAGTACCAACAAGGCTTGTTCTGCGGATCTCTGATAGATTGTCATGTCTATGAGGCAGGACCCTGTTCTTAACTGACCAACTTTGGTTCATTCTTTATTGCAGAATAAGCATCTCTGTTTTCTGAAACATTCATTCAAGTAGATTTTGTTATGACATGATCTAACAATATTTGAGCATTCCCATGTTTCAAAGAATCTTATCACTATACTGAACATGGACCATTGAAAGTTAGTCTTCATGCATAAACAGTAGCCAACTTTTGAAGGATATTGTCAGTTTCTGCAACCGGGTTTCAATGGAATTTCTTAGAGAATAATATTTTTGGGTCAGCCATACACGGTTCAAAGTCAAGAGTCAACCGGCATAATTTGAATGAGTTGATTAAAACAACATCATTTTACTTTTAATCATATCATTTTCAACCAAAGTCAGATTTGGTGAGGTTCGAGTTGTTGTCATGTCTAAAATTTCCCTGAAAGGAAATGACACTTAGCTGCTAACTATTGTCCTTATGTTTGGAAGGAGAAGTTGAAAATATAGGTGACCTGGACCAAACCATATGGCACTTTAAAAGGATATAGAATTTAATTGGAAAAATATTATAAATGTTGACGCTAGAATAACAATAACAATGACGACCTAGTAAAAAGTCTTCTATCTCTTCGCTACCAGTTGACCCGATGCAAACAGTTTGGCTACCTTTCTTTATTTGTGGTACTTTGGATCGTTTGGCTCGTTATTTTTATTGGGGTTCTTCGCAGGAAAAACGTAAGCTGCATTTAGTTAGTTGGATTGGCTTATTCGGCCAAAGATTTATGGTGGGCTTGCTTTAAAAAGTTATAGATTGACGAATGTTGCATTGTTGAGTAAGTTGGGACGGAAGACTTTTTTGAATGATTCTGTTTTGTGGGTGGAGGTGTTATGTCTTAAATATTGTCATGGTAGATCTACTCCCTTTTTTTGCTAAGGTTCAGATTTCAGTTTATGGAAGAGGGTAGTTAAAAGTTTTGATTTGTTGTTTCCTCTTTCGATTTGGAGGGTAGGGGATGGTTCTCAAATTAGTCTTTGGTTTGATAATTGGTTCTCGGGAGATCCTTTGGTGGATCATATGGATGGTTTGATAGTAGGGGAAGAACATTTCAGGTAGCACATATAATTAATGATGGTTCTTGGAATTTTTCGGGCATACGTTCTGCAATTCTGAATCATCGTAGGGAGGTTATTTAAGCAATTCTTTTGCCTTTATTTGCTCCGGTGCCGGATACCATGTCTTGGAGTTTTTCTTCGAATGGTGCATATTCTGTTCGAACAGCTTATAAATCACTTCTTTTAGAAGTGTGTCTAATGTTTATTT
Organism: Erythroxylum tenue; assembly: GCA_027568955.1. NCBI lineage: Eukaryota > Viridiplantae > Streptophyta > Magnoliopsida > Malpighiales > Erythroxylaceae > Erythroxylum > Erythroxylum tenue. The sequence continues at coordinate 34,795,426 of JAOSBM010000205.1, read as the reverse complement.
TGTCTATTTTTTCTTGGCTGTGGAAGGTGGCTGGTCCACCGAAATTGAAACACTTCTTGTGGTTACTTGGGTACTCACGCCTTCCGACGAATTCTTTGCGGTTCTCAAGGGATTTGGCTACCTCTAATTTGTGTGGCGTATGCTCCTTATATGCTGAGTCTCCTTTATATTTGTTGCGTGATTGTAATCGTGTGGTTGTATGGTGGCAGCAGTAGAATGTTCCTGATGATTTTTATTGCGGCGGATTTGGTTGATTGGTTAGCTTTGAATCTGCATGTTCGGGCTGTGGGTCCTTTTGATTTTGCCTGGGCACATTAGTTTCTAGCAAGTATTTGAAGATTGTGGAAGGCTCGGAACTTATGGATCATTCAAAAGGAGTTTATTTCATTAGCAAAGTTGAATGGTTGTGTCTTTAAAGTTGGAATGGATGTGTCCTTGATTTCTAATTCAAAATCGAAACTTCAAGGTATGAGGCGTTGGATTGGTTGGACTGCGTCGCCATCTGGTTGGGTGAAGTTGAATTGCGATGACAATTCTATTGTTAATCCTGGGCTGACTAGTGGTGGAGAGTTGTTGCGTGATTCATTTGGTCGTTGACTAGGGGGTATTCGTTTCGAATTGGTATTTTAACTATCTTGGTGGGAAAATTATAGTCCATTCGGAATTGTTTGATTTTTGCGCGGATCACGGATTTCGGTAGGTCGTGGTAGAATCTAATAGCATGGAGACGGTGCGGATGGTGACTTGTGGTGTTACCTCTTCACATCCCCTATCAATTTTGGTTGTGGATATCCAAGTTCCACTTGTTAGGCCTTGGAGTTGCTCTATTCGGCATGTGCTTTGTGAAGGTAATTTTGCAGCAAATTGTCTGGCTAAATTGGGTCATGATATTTTTTCAAATTTTCAGGTTTGGGACGAAATTTCTGAAGCCCTCTCTCTGATTATATGGGTTGATGCCTATGACATTTCTTTTATGAGGTTGTTTTGGTTTTTCTCTTAGTTGTAACAAAAAAAAATCTCGCTAAATGTGGGGACGACCTAGTAAAAAATCTCGCTAAATGCGGGGTCTAAGAAGGTCTATGTGAATGATTTATAAATTTTGATACCATGTTTAAAAACTTGAAATAGAATATCTAATTATACCAATTGAAAATTAGTTAATTGAATAAAAGTGAGATTAAATAAATTAATATGAGAACATTTCTAAAATTTCAACATCTGCAAATATCTCTATTTACATTGAAACTTACAAATGAAAATTTTATTAAGTTCTTATAACAAATTTATGTTTTATGTTTTATTTTCTTATAAAAGATGAAAATAAATAGGACTTCAGCTTACTTTTGTGTCTTCCAATCTTTTTGGGCCATGAAAGTAAACCCATTCTTGTCATGTAAGAAGAGCCTAAGTTGTTGTCTCAAAGGTCCAATTGCACACCAAAGTGAAGTCCACACACACGGGCGTGAACGGAACAATACGCACACACGTAGCTTAATGCTTGCTCTCTTATGTTCTTTGTGATCATAGTATCTTTAGATTCGTACCGATTAATGAGACTCTTGCTCTCTGATCCACAATCATCCATTTTCGTTTCCATTTTCTCAAAGAATGCTTTCTTCCAATCTTGCAGTTGAACAGGTTCCAGTCATTACGGAACCAAAATTCAGTCCGTTTATGGGAGCAGGATGACGCCTGGATGGAAAACCTTTGACATATCGGCCGCCACCAGTTTCTTCACGTGGGCTTAAGAACGAACAACCTACTGTTAACAATGCCAGTGGACAGCCGTCGGTGGGATCAAATTCACAGAGCAGTTCCTGCTAATCTCAGGGAAAAAATTGTGTTCGGATCAAATGTGAGCCTTGCTCCTAAAGAAAGCCGAAAGGTGCTTTTTCTCCTACCATCCATCACTATGAATCAGATTCCTGACAATATCAAAATGATGTTAACAGGACTTCTGGTCTATTATTTTGCCTTTTCTTTTCTCTGGTGTGATTCAAATAAACTCTTTCTTTGACGGTGCAGGAACCTGGAAAAGAAACTAAGCAAGAATCTGAAAAGGAGGAGCCAAAATTCCAAGCCTTCACAGGGAAGAAGTACTCTTTGAGGGGTTGATTGTACCATTTGGCAATGGTCGCCATTAACTTTTCTGTTTCCATCCTCATGATTTTCTTTTTGAATTAGCTAAAGGGTACAACATCAGAAGATGAAGCGGGTTAGTAACATCTTCTCTTGAATGCTCTTTCTAATAGTGCCACATTATTTCATGCTAGAGCGATAGGACGACTTTGTGAAAAAGATACTATACGTATTTTGTCATGTCAAATGTGACCGAATTCTATCATGCAGACAAAAAACAATGATGAGATTGCATATATATGATTGACATGTAGCATATAGCAGAACGATAAAAAGTTTTAATCATATGTAGGAATTGCTCACTTGAACAGACCAAAACCAACTTATGATTTGCATGAAGGTGTAAGAATTCTATCTTCTGATTTCTAAATGCCTCCACAATTGGGAGAAACATGGTCCTCAAACCAAAAAGTTGTATCAAAGGTTGTTTACATATGTGGTCTTCACGAGAGAATAGCTTTAAGAGCATCTTTCACATAGGGATATCTGAACTGGAAACCCAGTTCCTTGGCTCTAGTTGGAAGCACCTTTTGTCCTTCCAAAACCTACACACAGTTTTATAATGAGTTCCAAGTGACATGTGATAAGGCAAGAACAAAAGTTGAAACAGATGCAGTTCGGCTGTTCTTACCACTGAAGCACCTTCTCCAAGGATTGCTTTTATAGCGAAGTCAGGTACAGGCAGCCATGCGGGTCGGCCCATAACGTTTCCTAAGTGGTTACACATCTCAGAGAGTCGAACAGGGTTCGGAGCAGTTCCATTGATAACTCCTGATATTTGTAGGTCACAATAACTAAAGTTAAACCTGTAGTTTATTGTCTTGGAGCTGAAAAGATTTGTTTGCTAGCAAGCTACGTAGGGATGGCACCGATTCTTCAAACTCAGACTCATGTATTCAGACCAACCGGATTCGGGTTTGACATTTTTACCGGTTTAACCAATTATAACAAATTAGTTGGGTTTGGCTCGGCTCAAACTAAATTCAACGGGTCAAACTAGATTTGATCAGGCTCGACATGGTTCATACTAACAGCAAATGCCATTGATAATGAGAAAATTACCTTTATAAGATGGATTTAATATAGCTTCGTATATTAGGTTCACTATGTCGTCCAAGTGAATCCAGGAAAACCTGCATGGGTTGAAAAACATCATGAGGAGGATTAAGCACAAAAAGAACTTCTCAACAACTCAAAAGAAAAATGCACGACAAATTAAGCTATAAACATAACTCCAACAAGAGGACAAGCTTCCTCCAAAAAGCTTTCATAATTTCTTGGCACTTAAAATGAGTAGTTTGCTGCAGAATTCTCACAGAAACCAACATACCATTGTTGGCCAGAGCCCAAAGGACCACCAGCAAACATCATGAAAAGAGGAATCATTCTAGCTGCAAATGATTAAAAAAGATATAAGCAGAGTACACAGTAGATGAGAAAACACATGAAAGGATTGAAGAAGTTTATACCTAAAGCACCACCATCTTTACCAAGGACCACACCTATGCGAATGAGTGCTACCCTGACATCCTTATTTACTTTGAGAGCTGCTGCCTCCCATTCCCTACAAACCTGCACAACTTATCTGTCAGCAAGTAGGTGAGAGCTTTTGCTCACACACACAGCAAATAAGACCACATTCCAGGAAGTTCATGTCATATAAGACACATCTTCACAGCATAATGAGTTTCTTCAAAAGCATATGGTTGACATGCAGCTAAACAAGTTGAAAATTTGATACAAAACAACCACAATTGTAGCCGTATTATTGTGGTTGTAGTCCAGACTGTTATCGATATTTACTGTTTGCAGCTGTATTTCCTGCAATTAGTTTCCAATTGTCCGCAACCTTAATATAACTGGCAGTCCACAATTTACAATCTTGGTGACAAGTGATGATTGATAATGTTAATTGATCAAGACTTGTAAGATGGAAGAATGCTGATAATGCATAATAGGATGCTCTCGCCAATTTGGTAGTGTGCAACAAACTTTTCAATATGCTTACTCGAGAGTGAACACTAAACAAGAAAGGAGGTTATTCAAAGTATTGAACCTCTGCCAAATAGTCATTTCCTGATGGACTGCTTTCAACAAATACTTGTGTCTCACTGGTTCCTGAGCAAATAAGGGAAGAAAAGTGAGAATGCAAAAACTTGTGCAAATACCCTCAACCATCCAAAAATAAAATATGTCACCAAAATCTGCAATATAAAAGACCGGTAAATACTTTCTTTGCATGTTCTTTTTATTTTTTCCAAATAAAACCAAAACTATAAGGATGATCACATAGAAAATGCTTGCAGCATTTCGAAAAGAAAACACAATTCTACTTTTAAGGTGAATGAAAATTGTATAAATGCAGATTAATAAGAAAATTGTTTATACTAGATTTTTTAATAGAAAGATCTGTGTCAGAAACGAACCATAATAACCAACAGCTGTGGCACTAACCAGTACAGTAGGCCGAGCTCCAGGTAAATTGTTTATTAGATCTACAACCTTCAAAACCAGATAAATGGCTAGATGAACAAGAATCATGAGGATTTTATAGACCTTTAAGCGATGTTTGTGAGTTAACACATACATAATGTGTTATGATGGAACAGCCGAATCACCCTCGGATTCAGGTCAAAGAAGAACAAGGAAATCATATGTGCTAAATTAATAATATCTTACCTTTGAGGTGACTCTTATCCTACTTTGCTTGATCTCCTTCTTGATCTGTAGTTAAGAGATGATATAATCTACTTCAGGTTAGCGCAAACGAATTATCATATGCACCCATTCATTGAAGCTGCATATAGATGCTCATGTCATAGCATAATATATTCCAAATCTTGACCACGAAACTTGTGTATCCTAAACTACCAAAGTGAAGGACCTGCGGTACTAACCTCAGGTGACCATCTTGTGCTGACCGGCAATCCAGCCAAGTTTACAACTGCATTTGAACCTTGAATAAAGTCTTTCCACTCTGGTTCCTCCACAATAACAATTCTAGGGAAGTCCTTGACTACACAAATACAAGAACTAGTGACTTTTATAAAGAAATATTCATGGTCTATGGAAATCTATTTGAAAGGATACAATGGGACATCAAACCCCACTAATATTTGAAAAGTACGCTATTTGTAAAGCAATCTCAAGGCTCACATCCATGGATATGCATGGGAATAATATAAAACAAATTTAGTGTACTCATGAATTAGTTTTGCTACATATTGCCCTGTTTTAGGGTCTTTAAGTACTCATCATAACAAGTTCATGTGCAGAAAATTTGTACTCATTACCTTCTTACCCGGAAATATTTCTTCGGCTTTAGATTTAGTTCGCGTCAAGACATGGACAAAATGGTTATCTGCAATCAAATGAGATGACAAAACACAAACAGTTCAGAGTTATAGTTATTAGGAACTAAGACTTCAAGTCTAAGGCCTGTATGGCACCAAATAGTGCAGTCAACAACTCACGGACAGATTTAGAAGTTCTTTTAATGAAAAACTGAACTATTTGTCAACCTTTGTTTCAATAGAAGAATATGAAAATGGAGATAAAGCATTAAACGTTTCCTAAATCACGTTATGTCAAAGATTTCAAAGTTCTACATTCTAGAAAGGTGAAAAAACCTGCATGAAGTCTTTGCACCAATCTTCTACCAATAAAACCTGTGGCTCCTGTTATTGACACTGTCGTCTGATTTGCCTACACCAAATTGTACAGTAAAATGAAACAAAACCTCCAAGAAAACAACACAAATATAGAAAAATCTGTCCAAAATAAACGCCATTGAGCAAAATCTTGAGAAATCAGGCAATTCCTTGTAGTTATTTATTGTGTCACTCTTAACAGAGGATGACTTCGGTAGTCAGATATGGACCTTGGTCTTGTTCTAGTACAAGAGGAATGAAACCGTTGTACGGCAATGATCTAAAGTTTCTTCAACCTACTAAAACCAATCTAATTAGAAACAAAATTGTAATGAGTGAAAGGACACAATGCTCATGAACAAGCTTTCCCATTTCAACACACCACTCTAGTTCAAGTTCAATCTGTAGCTACACAATCTTTATGAATTATCCATAGTGCATTCTTCAAACCAAGAAAAAAAGGAGAAGACAAGACAAGAAAGAAGCTTGTAAAGCACAAACCCTTTGTGTCAGATCAGAGGCACACCATACTCTCAAAATCTTGGCATCACTCCTCTACACCACAAAGAGAAAAGCATAAGGAACACTTCATAGTTCATACCCACGTAAACAATAAAATCCGAAGAAGGGTTTTGAGAGAAAGTAACTGTAGAAACAGAGAAGACTTGAGGAATGCGAAGCAATGGAGGAGACACAGAGTAAGTCCATGTTAAAGCTCTGGTTCTGCAACCAAGTTCCATTTTCTTCTACTGCCACCAAAACAGGTTGCAAACCCAACTCTCCTTCGCAGGCTGTGTCAGCTTCGCTTTTCACTTTCAGTTGGTGCCTGTAAGAGCAAAGAAGAGGAATATGAGTGTAGACGTACGTACGTTAACGTTACGTGTCTTATCTTCGTGGGTGATTTGGAGCCACACCCACCAAAGCTCCATATCCGTCACGCGTTTCACTTGGGTTAGCGTTAGAGGCCCATAACTAGTCTCCATGACTTCGGATTGCTCCATGATTTGTAACGGGCCGGGCCAACTTCAGACAAAGACATTTTCTCTTAGCTTGGATCAGGTTTAAAAACAATTCGTTTTGAGTGGAGATAACAATTGGACCAAAGTCAACGGGTCAAGTTCAGGTTGACAGAGCCTTAAGCCCGATTTTCCTAAAAAATAGAGCCTAGAGGTGAGCTAGTATTGTCCCGGCTCGACTCGACTCTTATAAGTAAAATAACGTCGTTTTATATTTTTAAATTAAACAAAATTGAGTCAAGTTAAGCCGAACTTGGGTCTGGTTGGATCCAACCCCAACCTAGCTCATTGTCATCCCTAATTTTGAAGTTTGGCTTATTTGATTTTGAACTATTAAAATAAGGATGGCAAAAGGGCGTGATTTTCTCGGCCAGTTGGGTCTCAGGCATGGCTCAGCTCGGGCCTAGGCGGTCAAGCTTGGTAACACAAAACGGCAACATTTCACGTGTATATATATATATATATATAATAAATTAAAATTTCAAAATCAAATATCATTGTCTTTAAAATTAAAATGAGTTACAATTCTCTTTCCTGAAACTTAAAAAATTGAATGAGTTACACATTCTGACTCATAATCTTAGCCTCTTAAAATTAAAAAACTCTTAAAATGCCAACTTTACAAATATTAACATTATTCAATGTTTTAAAAAATAAATTAAAAATTAAACTAATAAAACAAGAAATTTAAACCGATAAAAAATTATATAAAATTAAAACTTTTAAAATGTTGAGATATGGAGCCAAATAAAATATCCTGAACTTTACACCACAGTGAATAAAGAAACCCTAGCCGCCCATGAATATAGCCATATTTTTTGTAAATCACATAAATCTGTGTGTTCGTTTATTTTCTGCACCGTTCTTTGATTATTGTGATTGATCATCCATAACATAAAATACAATTAAAAAACTATCACTTTGATCGAAGAATTTAAAATTTAATTAAACAAATTGTTACATAAAAATTAATTAATTTTGATTTATAAAAATTAATAAATTTATAAAATTGATTGATTAATTAATAAACTAATAATTTTTTAACAAAATTAAAACTTAACTAAAAAAATCAGTTAATTTAAAATTTTTATATTTGAACTGGTTTAATCAACGGTATTACCTTCCACGAGAAAATAAAGAGCCTGTTACACTTAGGTAAAAATTGGATAAAGGTCTGGTTATTGAGTAGCAGAAGTTTGAAGTGGCGTGTTAAGAGCGGATCTAGCAATCTTTGAGTACCCGTACAATTACTGGAGAAAAGTCTGTGCGCTTTTATTGATGATTAACGAGGATTTGATCCATTTCTAAGCACATTAACCGATTCTTGAGATTAAGTTTCTTCAATGAAACAAAATATGTAGAAGCCATAACACCTAAATGTCTCACAATGTTTACCATTGGCCCTTCACTTAACAGCACAGAGTGGCATTGAAGCCCTTGATCACTATGTTGTGTATCAGCCATTGGATAACTCAATCTGCACGAGTGACAAAATTGCGGTTTCAGTAGGCAACAAAGCAATTCAAAGTCTAGGGAAAACTAAAGATTCAGATGGACCAAGTCCAACTCTGATATTCCTTGATAAGAAACAATGGCCAGATAAAAACAATTCATAGGAATATGGTGACAAATCTCGGAACAGATTTCCTAAGTTGAGGAGGAAGAAAGATTGGCATCTATCAAAATGTCCTGGGAATGAAACATACAAATTCTATAAATGCCACAATCAAATTCCCAGTTAAAACCAATCATTTCTCTTAGGCTTAAGCCTCTATGTTCCAGTAACAATTTGATAACTTGCAATAAATATTTGACCAAGAGATAAAGCATTCAAGGAACAAGCTATAATCTACATTTGTAAACAGGTGGATGCCAATAGCACAAGTGAAAAAATGGATCATAAGACTAACCTTTATTTGCCGCACAAACTCAGGCATTAGGCATTATCTTCTCGACCATAATCATAGACTATGTCAATCTGCATGCACATAAATGAAGTTGTGAGCAAGAAGAAAAAGAAGATCACATCAACAAGAACAAATAACCAACTAGAACCAGCAACATTAGGTTTCAGATTCATTTAGTCATCAAGATAATTCTTTTCTCTATCTTTAGTTAATTGCCATGTTCATGGTCCACAGTCCGCATTCATATGTCTACCAAGTAAGGCAAATGTTATAATGTAGGGAAAAGGAGTTAGAGCAGCAAATTCATCAAAGTAGGCTAGAATTAGGGTAGATTGTTGTTGGAACAATTAGGGTTTATGACAAAACCTCCTTAATAATAAATCAAAATATAAATGCCGCTGTGTTTCTCCAACAAAGAGCTTATTTATGATAGTCTTACTAGAAACCTTACACAAAATAGGAAAAATTAAGTGCTACAAGATTTCCTATTGATAATATGACAATCAAGTAATACCTTATTCAAAAGGTTAGGAAAACCTTACTAAGTCTAATTAAATAAGAAAACATAAATTATGAATTGAAATTTGTTCTAGCGCATGCTGATACTGTATTCTTTTGAACAACATTCCAATATAACCATGACTACAGGCAAAACAGTCCAGGGTTTTTATGCAAATCATGTAATGCATTTGACATCCCAAATAACAATAAGAAACAATGAATGGGTTTGGATTGAATTTACCCCAGAAGGTGGAGTTGGGTTCCTGGTAAACTTGGAGCCTCCTGGAGCCCAAGGAACTGCACCAAAAACCATGAGATCACTGAGCTTTGGAATTGATTGCTAACCAAATCGTCCATCATGGATTTCCCAAGGCAAGTAAACAAATTTAGTGTGTTTTGTGAGAAATTTACCAATATAGGGATCGGGATGGCGCCATTTGTCGTACTGAGCCTCACCATCAGCTATCATCCTGTCGATTGTGTCCAAATCTTCCTGAAACATAACCTCACACACACGAATCAGCGCAAAACAAGGTACAAAAAATTCATATCATATGCATCCATACCACATTTTTATTGGCTTCAAATTTTTCGCGGAGATTACAAGCCTGGATGAACAGGAAGAGGAGAATCAAACATAAAAACAATGAAATTAGGGTTAGAGAAAGAAAATGAAGTGAAATCAGAAACAGAGAGTTATTAGTACATCTTCGTAGAAGAGATGACGATGGACGGCCCAGTTAAGAGTGTCTTTAAGAGCACGCCTGTACAGGATCCTAACCCTCTCCTTCTGCGCCGCTCTCCGAGCTAAGTAACCACCAACTGTCGACGTCACGCTCATCTCTCTCGCTCTCTCTCTCTCCGTCTTTCTCCGACGAAACTACAACAGGAGTGAGTCTATGAATGGGGGTGGTGGGTGGTTCTGCACAAAACGGCTTCGTTTTAATTGAAAATTTAATATAACATCATTTTAGTCTTAAATTTCTCAAATTTACAAATCAAAATAATTTCATTTTTTAAAATTAAATTAAAATAATATTATTTTGAAAAAACTCAATTCAATATTCAATAAAATAAAAATTAATCCATTAAAAAGTCATTAATAATTCTTTTTAAATCTTATTTATATGTTCATTTTATTAATCAATTTTATTATATGAATTATCGATTTTTTAATATTGTGAAATCCATAATCTTTTAATTAAAAAAAGGAAGAATCTGCAACCTCTACCTTTCGAATAGCACGGGATAAAATTTCAAATTAACGCAATACCTTGTAAATCACATCAATCAGGTATTTCGTACTGAATAAACCTTATATGACAGGCTAAATCAAAAGAGCGTAAATAGGGAAAATTAAATACAGAATCTTTTAACCCCATGCCCTTCCACTTTACCAACTTGATCACCCCTAAAGGGTATAATCTTTATTGAGTATTAATTAAATCATTGAGTGCATATAATAACCTATTTTATATTTCAAATAAATCTTTCATGTTTTAAAGAAATCACTCACGAATTAAATTAGAAATTATAAAATAAATTTAATTAATATTTATAATCTCTCTACTGTATAATACTTCTAATTCAGTACAAGCTACAATTTGTACAAGAATTCCAAAGCCCGTATACAATTTCTCTATGGCCTATTTTATGTACTTAAAATTTAAAAAGTTTGAATTTAGTTCGATCGAATCGAATTCGGGTTCAAATATCTAAACCCGGGTTCAGGTTCAGGTTCGGGTCCGAACGTTTTTCAGGCGTGGTACCACCTTTCTGTAGGTTGCATATATTTGTGAGAAATACATACAACATATGCTTCTGGCCTACATAAGAGAGGACTTGCTGAGTGACCAATCCAGGGACTTAGGCTTGGAGTTTTGAGGGGATGAAGCTAAGACCAAACATCTCCTTGAGAGCTTGTCCCTGTTCTACAAATCTCAGCAACTTGGCAACTACACTAGCACTCTCTCTGATGTGTTCAATATCCTTGTGGTTACTCCATAATCGACTGGTTAACTGTTGCCTTCTACGCTTTGAGTTGACCCCAACTCCCCATTTTTGGTATAACCTCTTCCTCTCTTCTTCTGATAGCCTTCTCCTCATCAGCTTGCTCAACATAGCTCTCTCTCTGTGAAGGGACTTGATGCTGTTTCCCAGGTAACAGAAATTCATGCAAGACTTATTAATGGTGAATTACTAACAATAATAGTTGGGAACTACCAGGCAAAGGAAAATTTATAGAGATAACTCGGTTTTAATCCTTACCAGGAACTGTTATATCAGTTCTACATGTTACAGGTGAACAAAGAACTCTATAACAACATTATTGGTACTTCCATCGAGATAGAGAGAGAGAAAGAGAGAGAGACATTGAACCTTGAAGCTAAAGTGAGTGTTCGATGGCCTCTTACAGCCTGACTTCCCTGAGAAAATGTTTCCTTCAGGAAAGACAATCGCCTGAGCTCCACTTCCATGTACATGGAATCTGAAAGGTCACCTTTAAAGAGCAGGAAAAAATAAGTTCTGTGGATCAGTGAAACATTGCAAGTTTGCCAAAGTTCAAGTATTGCTCTCTGCTGCTGTTCGAATTCCAGGGGCCGATCATGAGAGGTTTCTGTTGCTTCATCCATGGGATCCAATCCTATATCTTGCACACTCTTATCTGATCTATCGGTTAGTTTTTGTGTAACCTGAACCTGTGATGCAGAAAATGGATCATATCAAATGTGAAAGTAGCTAACAGATCAAAATGAACCCAACTTCTGGAAACTGACATCAAAGGAAAGGATTCTAACCTGAGCATCAACAAGTTGTTTTCCATAATCTTTCTGTGCCATCTCCTTCAATCCTGCCACAAACTTATTAATACTTGGTATATCTTTATTTACAGATGCTTGGATGCTCTGTGATCTCATGTCATCTGTAGATGCTGATTCAAAAGATGATCTCGAACCATTTCTTGATAATTTACCAGCGTCAGCATCAGCATCAGCATCATAATTTAGTGCAGGAAACTTTCTATGGAGACCTTCTGGTCTTCCAGTAAACTGTTTCTCTAACTCATTAGGTGGGGTGCTCTCATTTTGATATAGCTTATCAATCCTTAGAGGAGAGCCACTCACAGAATTCTCTCTGCGACTCCAGGTCCTTCGTGAATTAATTCTTATGGAACTTGACAAGTCAGCTGTCGAACTTTGTCGAAATTGATCATCAGGATCACTAACAATATCATTAATTGTCCTCTGAACATGGTTTAGCCCCTCTTCCAATATGTCATACGTAAAGCCATTTTGCAGGTGACGTCCTTCCCCGTCTCCATTAGCAGGAATAGGTACTCCCTGCGTTGCTAAATTTCCATCTCCCAGCAAAGTCAAAGCTAATGATCCATCATAATCATGTGTAGAATGGTGTTCGTACAAGTCCCTGCTCAACTCTTCTGTTTCCATACATTGAACTTCCTTGCAGGACTCATCAACATCTTCTGCAGTTCCGGTGGTAACATCTTCTAGACTCTGACATGAACTGGCTCCAACAACATTCTTCCCAATCAATAGCACTGACGAAGAACCATTGGAAATGGAATGGTGTTCCGAGTTGTTCGCAAGTTGGTATGGTTCCTCAATGTTGCTCCCACTATCTCCATCATAATGCGTCGTGTTTAACCTTGGGATGTCACCAATAGGATAATGGGGATCAACCATACATGATGATTCTGATAACGAGCATTCATCTTCCCATGTATCCCCTGCTTGCCAAGAAGTTTGACGAGAGATCTCAGGCTGTTATTGAAGAACACAAATCAATAGTTAGTGTTTCAGAGGAATTTAAAAAAGGTACACCACTCAGCATTTAGTTCAGTGAATTTACATACCCTCTTTCTCGGACTTTGTTCATGTCCAACAATTCTCAACAAATCCTCAACCCGGGATTCAGCAAGGTCCCGTTGCTTGGTCAACTCCTTTATCTCTTTCTCCATCTACATGATCAAGGAACAAGTTCAATGGGAAAGAAAAGTTAAAGAGACAAAACATAAAGCCAATGTGTAGGTTCATTTTGTATCGACATAGATGTTCATAGCAAAGTGGGTAAAACAGTTGCATCTGGCGTGTAGAAAGTAAGACATTACCTTCTGTATTTGAAGATCTTTCTTCCTAAGTAATGCTGCATAATCACAAGTTGAAGATGCAGGAGCCGGACTTCTCAACTCACTTTCCAATCTAGCTAATTCTTTCTGCAACTGCTTAACCAGTGCCTTGTCAGACATGACTACATTGACTTGTGCTTTTGTTGTCACTTCTTTTGCACAGCAAGCAAACAACAAAGTGTTTCTTGTTTGCTCTACATGGCTACGTGCAGGGCTCAATGTGCATATGATGGCAGTTCTAGCATTGCCACCCAAAGCCGGTTGCAATAGCCTTGTCAGCTTTGAATCTCTGTAATTGATGTGTCCATGTCTCCCCTTACTACACGCATCACAGAACCAAATGAAAAATAATATAACTATCAAAATAAAAAGTATTCGAATGATCCACCAAGCTAGAGGAAATTGGGTGAACAAAAAGACAATTTGTCTTCAACATTGTTCTTAGTGTAGCAGATAAAGCCACCAATTTGGATACATCTAGATTGTATTGTTATTGGAATTTTGCTTGCAGTTTGATGATGCTTTGACACTACAAAAAATTTTGTTTATGCATAATACAGTTTATCATTCGAACTGCAAAGATGGATATTTTGACAAAGCAGCAAGCTAAGTAGTAGCAACAATCAAATTACAATTTTGGGATTTCAAGATATCTAAGACAAGATTTTGATGATTGGAGTCCTTAAGAAAATTATCACAAAGTCTTAAAATGTCATCAAACAGAGTTACTAGTTTGAGCACGACCAGGAGGCATTTAACAGAATATATAAATGCAACTAAACTAGTTAACCAATTGATTCATAGCTTATTATAACACTTACATTGGTGCAAGAACTAAGTGAAGTTCAACAAGTTATATTACCAACCTTAACTTACGAATAACAGTTCCCAGAGTCAGTAAGCTGCGATTTATGTGGCATCCTTCTTTTAATCTGGCACCAGATGAGTTTGCTTGAGATGCGCGTTCACTTCCGGCCAAATCAACAAAATTCTGCACATAATGAGGTTGTTTCTCTCATCTATACTTGATAAATGCAATGTTTTTCACCTACTTTATAACTCATACCATAGTAAGAAAAGAAAAAGTTGACACATACCACAGTTGCAGAAAGAGTGGTTGAATTTTTCTTTGCCTAAAAATTCCCGGGCCGAGCTTTCAATCGTCTGCAAGAATTTTTTGTTTCAAAGGGTAAGGTCACATTGAATTAGTATAAAGGCCCCAACAAAAGAAGAAAAGGGGAGGACGGGGAGAGAGGGAGGATCTCACCAATCTCAGAATTTGATGGGACCTGGAGCTTTTCTGATTCAGAGAGGTCTCCCCTATATGTCTTTGAGCTGAAACGTTATAACACATTAAATAGAAACACGAATTTTTCCACCAACAGCAGAATCTTAATGCTTTACCTTCACAGACAGAGAGGAGTTCTTGGAGGTGGCTCCAATCCTTAAGTGCTTCCACTGTGACTTTCTCCACTATAGTCCCTTTCTGAAACAAATTTTACTCATTAGAGTGTTACTTCAACTCATTTTCCAGAACCAAAAGGATAAAAGTTACCTCTGCATCGTCCAGCAGTCTGAGTGGAGTATCTGTGCTAAGGAGATCCCTGATCACTTCATTATATATTTCAATAGCTGAGAACTTCAAAACGAATGCTCTTTCTGCATGCTAAGAAGAAACATTTTTCTAAGAATTCCAACATCAAAAACTTGATTTTTGAAGTAAGAAAGAAAGAACAAAAAAAACAAACTAGATTAGAAACTATTATTACCTTATTTATGTAATCAAATATATCTGCCACTGCATACTCGGTTATTCCCATCATCGTGTATGTCTTTCCACTGCTTGTTTGTCCATATGCAAAAATACTTGCTGGAACCAAAAGCAAGTTAGAAGTTTAAGTAATAGAAACTCAGAGGTTAGGATCATACTTACAGTTAATACCATTGACAACTGATAGAGCAACTTCCTTGGCTCCTTCATCGTACACTTGCCTTGTAGCACAATCACCGCGAAACACACGGTCTGGACGAAAAAGAAAATCACAGTAGGTATCTAAACGTGAAAAGTTCAGTCTAAAAGCACCTTGAAATTTGAGATCCCATAACTTGCAACTCAAGGAAGTTCAATGGACTGAAGTCAAATTCTTATTTTAGACCTAACCCAATAGTCATATTTATGTAATTATATCGTAGGCATAAACATTCCCCCATTTTACAGTGCCAACAATAAAATTGATCCAAGGATAATTTACTTACCAAAAGTATAGGCAGATGGAAATGTGGACCCTTCACGGAGGGTATTCCGATACAAGATGGTGGTCTCATTGATGCACTCCCAATCTGCAACTTCATTGTCTGTAATCTCTTTCTCATTCAAAGGCCTTAACCTGACTAAAACAAGAATCTTCTCCTCACGAGCATGTGCCATCTGCAGTTTTTCAAGGTTTTGTAGCTGTTCCTCTCCAATTGACCCCATTCCTTTACCAGATTGCTTCTTCTCCTACCAACAACATGAATCAAAAACCGAATAATCAAAGTCAATGAAAGAATACTCAGTTGCTTCTGCTTTGCTAAAATGCAAGAATGTTAAAAGCAAGGTTGTTGCATTTGCTTAAAAGGAAGTAGATCCGTCCCTTTACTAAGAAGAATCTATTAGTGACAAGAGTCTTTATTATGAGTATCATCTAATTAACCAAAAAGATAAAGTAACCACAAAAATAATAATTATGGATTTTATGAAGGAGAAGTAGTAAATCATCAGTTTCAATCAACCATAAAAACCTAAGATAATTCATAAAGCAAGCTTAAAAGCACAGAACAAGAAAAACTAATTGCTCAAAACTGCTCAAAAAGCCAATTGAGGACAACATCAAAAACCATACAAAAACAGAGAAATGAGGTAACTAAGCTCGGGAAGCTCTTGATTAATCTTTAGTACCAAGTCAAAATAATTCAAAAGAAACAGACATAAATCCTAAATTGACTTTAAATTTTCTGAACAATGACCCATTACAATCCCATAAAAGAAAAAAGAAAGTTGTTACCAGCTATGCTTGAAAACCAAGGTAACAGAATTCCATCAAAAAGTTTCAATAGAAAATGAAAGTTTGCAACTTTGATTGGACATGGTCCCCATTCTAACCACCTTTCTCTTCATCTCCTCTCACACAAACATACACAAATATATACATACGAGCATACGTACTTACATAAATCAACAAGTAATCGTATACCAAAAAGCAGCGTCTTGCTGTGTCCCTCTGCTCTGATGCGAAAGCGATAGACCTCAAGTCCTCCAAATCTCGAGCTCTGCAACCCATGAACCGAAAAGGGTCAATTCACAGAAAACAGCCAACCGTCTTTAATATCATTAACAACCCATTTCAGTAACTCACACCCTCCAACTTTCATGCACTTGAAGAGAACAAAAAATGGGTTATCACATTCTCTTCATCTGCTAAAATTACACATAGAAAAAGGGTAACCACGCTCAGACCTGGACCAGCAATCTGTTTCGTTCCACGGATATTGAATCAGTCAAAAAAGAGAAAGTGCAAGGCAGCTTTCTCTTTTACACTGTTCGTCTCTTTCCATCATTGGGTTTTGGACTAATACGAATAGGTTAGCGAAGTCGCAGGAATGGCTTGAAATGAAATGTTTGCTTTGAAGGCCGATATCACTCACAGATACAAGGAGATCAAGAATAATATTGCTTTAAAGGTGGAGAAGAAGAGGAACAGTACAGAACAAAGAACATAATGTGAACTGAAAAAGGAAGAGAATAAAGAACTATGCACCAGAGAAAGTTTGAGAGCCTGAGCCTTGACTTCTCACCGCCATGATCTCGGTGAAAAAGCTTGGAAAAATACACACAGAGAGCAGAAACAAGAGAGCACTACACCTACGTCGCTTTCGACATTTCCTACACCTGGAACGTGGCGATTGCTAGATCGATTCTTGCCACGTGGATTTGGCTACGCCTGTTCGAATCAACGGTGAATCATAGCCTTTTGATTTGTTTAATGCTGGATATGAACGGTTGGGATTAAGTAAGCATTAGGAATTAGACCAGACCATTTACTAGAAAATTAAATAAATTTAATTTAAAACTAATTTTGATAAAATTAAACATATTATAACAAATAGAGTATGTGACAATTAAATAATACAAAATTGATATAAATAATAATTTATATAACACGAAGATTAAAATAAAAATTACTAAAATCCATTCTTATTTATCTTTATATTATAATTAAATTAAATTTCAAAATAAGGCATGCACATGATTCAAAATTATTTATTTATTTTAATCACCTTATTAGTTATTTATCTTCAATAATTAACGAAAATTACTCTGTTCTAACTCTGTTTCATTAAATCGCTTTCAAATATTTATGTGGAGTTCACACAAATGTGTGAATAAGATTTAATATAACATGATTTATTAGTAATTTATCTTCAATAATTAACTAAAATATATTAATTTTTATCACTGTTTTAAAAAGCAGATCAGACCGGCCGGTTCGATCGGAGACCTATCGGCTATCTGGTTCGGTTCACTCTTAAAAATCGGTTCTCAATTGAACCAGTGAGAACCGGTCAATTGACCAGTCGAACCGGTCCGGTTAGACCGGTCTGACCACTGGCTCAATAAATTTTTTATTTTTTTATTTTTTATTTTTATATTATTTGGTATATTTTTGTATTTTTTTAATATTATTAATATTATATATAATTAAATATAATTATTGTATAATTATGACGTCACACCGGCTCGACCGGTGGTTGAACCGGTTGAACCGGTCAAATCGGTGATCAATAAAGCCTTTGGTTCAATTTTCGGTCCGGGTTTCAAAACACTGATTTTTATGTATAATTTCTTTTGAACCAAACAATCTTTAATATTCGTACATCAAATCTTCTGTTTCAATTATTTTGTTCTAATTCTGTTCTATTAAATTTCATACAAATATTTATATAAAATTTAAAAAATATATTGATAGAATTTAATAAAATACGGTAAGGATATCATACTGAAATCAAAGATACTATCTCGTGAAACCCCTTTCTTATTAATCTACAGTTCATCAAACTCTGCTCGTGTTGTCGGTTCACACTGGTTTGGCCACGTGTTACTGTTCCTTTCAATATCATGCCTTAGTTGTTGTTATTGTTCACAACAATAAAGTTAACCTAAAAAGGTAAAATAAGTATAAAAAAAAGTGTTGAAAGTAACAAATAATGTATAATATTATAATTATTTGATTTATTTCATTACCATTTTCAATATTGACAAAATAGGAAAGATAAAACGTACGTAGTCAAATTAGAAAAATAAATAAATAGTTAATTACGAATTTAAAAATATCAAAAATATCATTTATATATGCGTATTAAATTTATAATTTACATATGTATGAATTATTCAAATGAGATTATAGTAAAATTTTAAATTTGAGTTTTTTCGATTAATTTATATATATATATATATTATAAATTTATAAATTAGATATGTATGAATTATTAAAATGGAATTGTAATAAAATTTTAAATGCGAGCGTTTTAATTATTATTTCATTGACCCTTTGAATAATTTATTAAAATGTATAAATTAAAAGCTAAAATATATATATTTGACAATTTACTGAATAAGTGTTTATAAATTATTAATATTATAAATATCATTTCAAGATCTGAGTTAGGTATGATTTTCTTAAATATTGTTATATTTACATATGTATATATATATATACATATATATATGTGTTAGAATTTATTTATCCTAGTTTTTATTTTTGGTATTCTAATTAAATATTTTGTTGGAATTGGAAAGTGGATTAGTGGCTTGATTTTCGGGTGCTAACATTATCTCTTTTTGAAAAGGATTTTTATCAAAAAGGCAATCTTCAAAGTGATGTGATCAAGGGGATTTAGTGCATTGAATCTTGGCTGACGTGGAGGTTGTAGGTTTTGCTTTTCATTGTGTTGCGCAGACTCTCTTTTGTTGGCTGTTGCGTAAAACAGTGTGGGTGCTTTTGGGCTGTGAGCTACTGCGTTGATGCTTCTCATCTTCTGATTGTGTGGTCTTTTGTGAGGCGTTATTGAGTGCTGGAATATACAACCAGTAGGTTGACTTTGAGCAAGCAGTTTATGGTGGTATGCAGTTGTCGTTGGTGCTGGATAATCTACATAAATTGATTGGTGGTTGAAGCATAAAGTTGACTTGGTCATAGATCAGTTCACTTACTTTTGGTGTTGCTATTTGGGTCATTTGTGTTTAATTTCAGAATTGGTATTATTATATTCGTGAGTCTATTTGTCCTTGCTTTTGAAGTAGAAATAGTTTGCAAAATCCTCTGACGAGGTTAACACGAGTCGGTCGTGTTATTGGGC